>JARHVA010006115.1:0-157500 GCA_037957365.1 Torreya grandis | reverse complement strand
TGTTTGTTTAAGTTATTGGGTTGTGAATATGGCATGTAATAATTAGCTGTTAACATTAATTTCATTAACAGTTGGGATAGATGATCAAGTGAATTGTATAATTCAACTTCTGGAATGGGAGAATGAAACGAACGCAGCCGTAGCAGTTGTTTTACACGGTCTTGGCGGGACTGGGAAAACAACTCTTGCAGAAGCAGTTGCTGCCAGACTCGATATTCAAGGATGGAATTATTCTACAGTTGTGCCGTTTGAAACTAGTCTCCATGGATCCCATATCGACAGAAACTTTGAGGACGCTGAGCGAGATATAAAAGACATTTTTGAAAAGGAGCAAGCATTCATATACATCGACAATGGCATGGTGCGGGGGGAACATCTTCGAAAGCTTTTATCCAAGCCCTGCAAAAACCTCAGGCTTCTTCTCACTGCTCGAGATGAAACGGATGCAGAAGTGATTTCAGGCTGTGGTATCCATAGTAATGTCTACCATGTCAGACCCCTCCATTCTGAGGATGGAGTGAAACTATTGTGCAAGAAAATAGGAGATGATGCCAAGATGCAAATACCTCATCAGATAAGCGAAGTCTTAAAGATATGCGACGGCGTCCCCCTTGTTCTTGAGCGCGTAGGAGAATATATATGTCAAAGCCAGGACAAAGATGAAGCTTACAGGCGAGTTATTGAATGGAGTAAGAATGGAAATCCTTTTAGTTCCGCAGAAGAGTATAGCATAGAGAAGAATGGCCTTCTCTTCGACTTGGACGACCTTCCAGCATCAGCCAAGGAAACTTTTCTGGACCTTTGCTCTTTTTTTAATGGTTGGGATTGGGATAAAGTTTCGTGTATAATGGGAGAGGATGGGTTGGATAGCCTCCGAAAGAGAGGTCTGTTGTTGAAGAAAGAAGAATGTGGAAACAAGGTGATTGTTCGCCCCATTATTTTGACAATCGGCCGCAACATGACGAAGAGCAAACGATTCACAAGTGCGCATGACTTGAGTAAGGTTCTGGAAGGAAACGACCCGGTATGGAAATATATGATTGTGTCTTTACTTCTTATATTATATTATTCGTGTATTTCTCTTACAACATTTTTGTGTGTGATCAGGCCAACATCGAATGCATCAAAGGTATCTGGTTGCAAGACAATTTATCAGAACCTTTCCTCATATCGGCAAAAAAACTTGATTTAATGCATCAAACTCTCAGAGTTCTTGCCCTTGGGGACATGGCGATAGTAGTGGACGGGCAATGTACACAGAAATTCAAACAGATTATATATTTTCAAGCTGGATTAATTCCATGCATTCCATTCCATCCCACAACACCGCAAGAACTAAGGTTTTTGGATTGCAGATTGCCTCATAACTATGGTGATTTGCGACTAAGCAAGGCAAGTCATACGTTGATCTCTTCTTTGGTGCTTGTTCATAATATAAGGTTGATAAATATTACAGTTCTTGAAACTCCTTATTAAGTTTTATGTTTGGTATTGATAATATTATATGGCCGTACAGATGTCCTCACAATTGAAATTGTTGAATTTGAATGGCCGTCGACTTGACACTGAAAATGGTTTTGGGAGGCTGCGCGGTTTAAGAATATTAAAATTGTCAGAGTTTAAGAGATTGAAAAAACTTCCTGAAGAGCTTAAATTATTAAGCCAACTGGAAGAGCTGGATCTAAGTGGATGCGAAAAGCTTGTCAAACTGCCAAAAGGTCTGGGCGATTTAAAAGCTTTAAGTAAATTGAGTCTCCGATCTTGTGTGTCTTTACAAGAACTGCCAGACTGCTTTGGGAAACTCAGATCTTTGAAATATCTAGATCTTCATTCTTGCAAAAATTTGAAACAGTTGCCAGAAGATTTTGGGTCGTTGACCTCTCTCGAAGAGCTTGACTTGGGATATTGTTCATCCTTGAAAGAGCTTCCAAGCAGTTTTGGGAAGCTTTCCAAATTGAATGTGTTGACTTTAGTGAGATGCACAAGGCTTAATCACCTGCCTGATGATATCATAAATCTCAAGGCTTTGGTTCGAATAGAATTTCAAGGCTCATTTGATTTTGCTTGGTCGCGTCTAGTGAGTATTCCGTGCAGGTATATCAAGTTGGTCAAAAATCTTTCATCCGAATTGTGTAAACAGCTGACGAATCTTCCAAAACGGCTCATCGAATATACAAGTTTAAGAAGCTTGGATCTTTACGTCTGGTCAAGCTTGGAGAGGCTTCCTGAAGGTTTCGGTCAGCTAAAGTTGTTGGCCGAGTTAAATATTCAGTGGTGTTCTTCGCTACAAGATTTATCTAGTGATTTCCATTGCCTTGCATCATTGCAAACTTTGAATTTGGGATGGTGTGAGAAGTTACAAGGAAAATGGATGGACAGTGTGGTAAAGATCAAAACATTAGAATTGGTCAACATTTTGGAAAGCCCATTGTTAGCCGATCGGTGGGCAGAATTGGCGAAGGGCGAAAAATCATGGCACTTTGCCATCATATCACGAGAACAGGTGATTTCGGATCCCCGATTACGGTGTATTCTTTTTCTTTTTTTCAGTGGAACAATTCCGCAAGTTACTAAAGTGTTTTGATTAGGAGTTTACAACTATATATAAAAGAATTATTTTCTAACCTCTTCGAATTTCTTGCAGACGTCCAGTTCGGACAATGTAGTTAATATGTTGGATGAAGCTGCATCAAAATTGTTCACTGGCGATACCCTTCTCACCGACTCCCGCGGAGAGCCCTTTTCTCTATCTACCGTTGAGCCAAACACTCTCCTGCTTGTGCTCTATCATTATCCATGTCGTCCAAATATATCTGTCAATTATCTCTATAGGTGGAAATTACTAGAAGAAGTTGTGAAGCATGAGTACCCGCCACCTTTCCAAATGATTTATGTGGGCAAATGTTTTGGCGAATTACCAAAAACTGTTGCAGAAAGAATTATGGCGTATGCTTCTGTCGACTCTGACGCTCACCTGTTCTTCAAGAAAGCTTTCTACGTTAATGTTGCATCATCCATTGATTATCCCAAATTTGTGGCAACTGAGGTTGTTGCAGATGGAGGAGGCCGTAAACACTTCTCCTCATGGATAAGTATTGAGGATTCAATGGTGGAGTTTTTGTTGTCCAAGTCTACATTATATTCCCACCTCGAGAAATTGACAGAAACACCGCAGGAGGGTAATGGTACGTTGCTGAGAGCATTGTTCGATACTGCAGAGTTAACAACAAGTTCCATCTTCCTCAGGAACTACACAGAAAAAGTAAGATGCTTTTAGATTTCAATAATCTTCAAAGCAGCACCACTCCACAAAATCTCTCTTTATATAAATGTTTTATTTGTTTGAAATTGCAGGTAGGATTTGATCAATTACTTGGAAAGAGGGTTTTGCTTTTCGTCAGTATCAGCGATGGATGTGCCGATGTCATAGATGATACTATATTCCAGCCTTTGAAAGAAATTTATTCGAAAGCAAAGACCAATGATGACATGGAAATTCTTTCGATTCCAATTCCTGCTGAAGTCCGAGGTGAACATGAGTGGCCACCAGGTTCTGATCTGGCTATGTTCGAGAGCATTTTAAGAAATGTGCCATGGCCTGTTCTACGAAATCCCTGGTTGTTAAAGACAGAAGTGTACTACTTTTTGCTAAAAGAGTACCGGGGTCTAATTATCCCGGGCATACTGGCAGTGGTGGAGCCAAATGGAAGAATATCCAATAAAAATGCACTGCCATTGGTAAAGAGATGGGGGGCAGAAGTCTATCCATTCAGTGATGAGAAAATGAAGCAACTTGAAATATCGGATGAGAGTGGAAGCAGTGGTTGATTTGAGGGTTGCCCTGTAATTTATTGAATAATTATCCTTCTATTATTAGAAGGGTTTAGAGGCGTTTTGAATATTTTTATTTGAATGATATATTATCTAGAGGCATTTCAAATATTTATATTTGAGTGATATATTATGTAGTTATGATGCCTAATTCTGGATTCAAAGATGTAATATTATATTTATCCAAATTGAGGATTTTCATTTTATTTGAACTAAGTGTGATTTTTGAGATGAATATATTTTGATATTTTTCTTTTATATGTAAATTTATAAGGATATATAGGTTTGAAGCAATGACAATTTAGAATGTATTTTGATATGTAGAGATGTTAAATTGATGGGGAATCAAGGATATGAAAACAAAATTACATACTAGTTTAAGGTGATATTAGGTATTTGAAAAATATGTTACAATTAAATTATGTAGAAATTTAGGTAAATTTAAAATATATTAAAAGGTAAGTTTTAGAGTGAAGGGAGTTTTGAATAAAAGGTCATGATTTTTATTGATGATTATATATTGATAAAAGAAACATTTAAAATAAGGGAGAAATTATCTTTGATATAAAAAAATATTGATATTTTAAATGAAATAAAATTTATGATTTTTGTTTTATTAATTTTGGATAATAAAAATTTATGATTTAATCTCTATTAAAATAAAGTTTTATGTGGATGTAAATGTTAGAACATTTTTAAGATTATTAGAATCTATTATAATGACTTTGATTATAATAGAAATGTGTAATTTTTTAATTTATTTGTACACACTAATTATAAACGCTTCAATATTATATTAGACTCCTAAAAAAATTTAAATTTAATAATTCTATATATGATGTAGTATTCACCTAAATGTTAATGAATTTAAAATATACCTTCTTTTTAATCTCTATGAAATCAACCACCACCACATGCTTACCCTTTACCAAGATACTTATTTACATATCTAAGAGTACCGTCTACTAATGCACTATAATAATTAAGTCCCTGAAGTAGCAGTCTACCCATTTCCTCCCAAGTGCTTTACGATACCAATTGGTACCTTATCCAATGTCTTAAATTCATCTCTAATTTCTCAATAGTCCTTTTCCATTTTATTTCCATTCTAAACACTTTTTTTTTTTAGTGTTTTCTTTCCTTTCTTAACTTCTTGTACTCTTTTCCCTTTATCTTGTTTATTCCAAGGATTTACAAAACTACCCTAATTTATGCAGAAACCCTTGAGACTATATCATCTTTACCATCTTTATCAACCCTAACATTTCTATTTCTTAAAAAAAAATGTTATTTTTTTGCTTGGTTTTTCTAATTTTTTGCTATTATGTTTTTTTTTTTTTTAATTATATCTAATTATGTTTCATAGTAATAAGATAATAAATGCTATCACTATCCTCTTCATTTATTTATATATTCCTTCTTCTTTCATTATCAGTGTTAATGCCTCTTCTGGGTATTACCACCAACGAGGGTCTCCCTAACTCATATGTTAATTTTATAGAAAGGTTTCTTAGTGTTTTATTTTTGGGTAGTTATTTCTAATATTGCATTACCTCATGACATTTTTATATGTTTTCAGATACATTTTATTTTATTTTCTTATTTTGTTTTGTTTCCTCTAGTCTATTTATTTGAACCTCATAGGATCGAGTATGTGTATCTCACGACACCTTCCATTTGGTTATTGTGAAACTTGAAATAATTATTAAAATTGACATGCACACTTAGGAGGTAAAACACATATATATTCTATCTAAGTGCTTCCATTTTTATAGTATCAGGCTACTTTAGGATAAAAACAAAAGTGATGTGTCATGTCTCCACAAAATATGTAATAGACTTGAGGTCATTCTCCTCAATTCTTATCTATGTGTCCTACTTTATCGCATCATATAAATTTAAGTGATTTAATATCTTGATTATAACCCCTTCCTCTGTGGTAACCTTCTTAGTAACTAGATCTACTATTATGGTAGTATACACCTTAGTTTCTTTTTTGATATCCTCCTTGATATTCAATGTAATATTAATTTGATGGACTATATGGTACCACACTTGGATTATGGGGAGGCATCATATGATATTTATTTTGGGGTTGATACCCTTGCACCAGTGGTGGTATGATGTGAATTGGATATAATTGCAGTATTTGGTGCATCACAATAATTCTCCCTTTATGTTTGTTCTATTAATTTTTAAAATTTATTCATGTGTATTGGTGCATGTAGCTATTAATGGGTAGAACCTCCTGTACTAGTGGACACATACTTTGATCCTTTATGTCCTAAACCCTACAAAAATCACACCATAATCCTCTCTATGTTGTTGTGATTTCTTTGTTCTCGTAGCTATCACTCTTTTCACCATATCATAATCCATGCAATTTATTCTCATATGCCCATGAGTTAGTGCAATATATCATGCACCATATTCTTAATATTTGTCATTATATGGTGAATTTAAGTCCTTAATACTTCTTTTATTGGCATTTTTACTTTATCCTCCATCGGGAAAGATCTATTTTAATTTAGTTAAGTCAATCTTCACTAATGAGTCATTCTCCATACACTATGACTATGCTTCCAATGTTGATGCCATTTCCAAATCCTAAAACAAAGTTAAAATAGCTTTCCATCTATTGAAAATGTTAAGTGCAACACTAATCCAAATACAAACCACTTTTTATTTAATTTTCCTTTTATGGATCTTCTGAATTTCATATTATTTCCATGAACTTTTGATCATAATAATTCAAAACATCTCCCTCCTTATGTGTCAAGTCTTGCATCTTACTACCACTCTTTGTAGGAATGTATGAGATATTAAAATTCATTTTTAAGGATTTTTTTAACTTATCTTAACTCGTATTATGGTTTGGACTCACCTTCATATGCCATTTTACTATTTCATTTCAAAAACTGCATATACATTATGTTGACCCTAGGAAAGGCACATCAAGAAACACTCTAGGTAGTTTTGGCTAGGAATAGTATAGTAATAGCCTTTTATAGCACATACCATTGATGGAAGGTAACATATTTTGGACATCCTTTCACATGGCTACCATTGAATATGGGTTACACATAACTCCTAGGTGGTGGAATACAAAACACATAGTGATGTGGATAAGTAAGACATAAGCTTGAAGCTCACATGGAGATGGAATGAAGTAATCTTCTATAAATTTATATAAGATGGACATACCGATCCAAATAAGAAAAAAAATAGAAAAGGGACGTAATGGAAACACTATAGATCCCCCTCCATGAATTTGGAGTTAGACACGTACAGATCAATGCATAATTTTTTTAATATAATTTAATGACACCAAATTATTCTAAGTCTTAAATAGATATTTTACATTTTTGTATGAATATATATTATTATTGGTCTTTCATGGAGTTTAGTGTAATGATAGATGTAATCTATTTGCATCTTGATTAATGAATTAGTACTTCATGTGTATATTGAGTGTTTTTCATCTTTTTCTTTACCTACATAATAAATAAACAAGGATTTAAATGGATTGATTATGCACACTTATTATCTTTGTCTCTTTTTCATAATGGGTAACTCGATGATCTATTGTTGTTCCTCGAGTGCATGCTTGATCCTTTGGCTCAAGAGATATTCTAGTGTAGGAGAATGCTATGTAGGTAGCATAATGAATTATGTGCATAACCTTTGTATGTTAGTAAATATTCCTAACATTTTGGTTATATTATAGGTACACTATTTACATTCAGTCTAAAGATAAATTAAGTGCTTGTATAAGTATTGAGTGAAGTAAAATATTATGTTTGTGAGGATAGAAGAAGATTTTAGCTGATGAAGATTAAAAATAAAAAAATAAAAACCTAGTGATAGAAGGATAAATACTAATTGTGAAAGGAATAAGTGATTATTCGATTGGAGAAGAGATAAAGTTAGCATATGAAAAGGAAAGGAAAAGTGGGAGACTCTATTAAGAGGGAGGAAGGTATACATAACCTAGAACCCATGAAGAAGGTAGAAGTAATTCATATGGATACTACAATTACCCATGAAGGATGGGAATGGTACATGGTTAGTTTTTGAAATAAAGGAGTGCACTCCAATGAGCAAGGGGAAATACAAAGGGAAATTCCCATATACGCATAGATTCAATTTGAAGTGACATGTTTTGAACTACTTAAATATGTAGAGGAATGTGCAAGACATGAGGAAATCTCAAATATAATCCTACCTGAAGTCAATGCCTACATGAATTTTTTTAAGAAGTTGAATTTTTTTGAAATTGAAATTAATATGTTTCACAAGAATGATAATTTTGTCTTAAATTAGGTGATTCAACACATATTTCTAAGGTTTGAAAGTAGTTAAAATAAGACTATATGTGTGTAAAGTATGATTATTATGGTACCAATATGAGGGATGGTAGAACAAGGTATATTGGTCGATAGAGTTAGTTTATTACTTACTCCTATAATGTTTTCACAAAGAGGCAAGGGTATAATAATATCTATTAGAGTAAGAACATTTGGTGGATTAGGGGGAGGTATGACATCTATAATTAGTGTGTAATCACATTCCTAGTAGTTACAATAGCCAATAATATTTTACAAGATGTCTATAAATTTGTTTAATTACAAAGGTATTGAAGATGCCTTAGAACACATTTATAAATGTGAAATAAAATGTAGATAAAAAGGATAAATTTTACACAAATAAAGTAACATGCTAAACTTAATGCACTAGACTTCCCAAGGTCAAGCCAAGACAATCAATGAAGAGATGATGTGATGGATGGTATATTGGTTTGGTTGATTTGGTTAGTTCAGTTGGTTTGGTTGAGGTGGATGAATACATTGATTTGGAAGAGCTAAAAGGGTTGATTGTTTTGGATGATCTATCCTATGATGTTTTGAGAATGAGTGGTAGAGGATGTTTGTGTTTATATCAAAATAGCTCAACTACATCAAAATGCCCAATAAGGGTAGAAAATTATAGTGTAATGACATTGAAATAATATCCAAAATTATGGAGGACTATGTAGTGTAATTATTTATCTATGTTAGGATCTAGAAAGGGGTTAAAATGGTATTGGATGACTCTAGGTATCTGATTGGATTTATTGGGTTTGGCTTGCACAAAAAATGTCATCTATAAAGTGAATGAAATTTGATGAGGCTAGTCTAGAGGATGAAAGGAAATTAAAATTTTGAGTTTATTAGCTTGAAAGGATATGAGATGATTTGTCTTGCTAGTTGGGATTCAACCAATCTAATTTTCTTATCCAAAGTGTTTAAATAGCTAATGATGAGGTTAGTTAAAGGACTAAAGTGAAAGACTCATATCCTAAGCTCAGATTCTATGTCATTATGAATATTATGATATGTTACAGGTGTTCAATTGGTGGTTATTCCTAGGTAGTAAGGAGATTTGTAAGGTTTAATTCTCATTCAGCAGGAGATTTCCCCATCTTACACTTAAAAGGGTGATATCTCCACAAATGAAAATAAAACACTTACCAAATAAAATAATACGTATTAAATATCAAGATGGAAATCATACATACCAATTTATTTGGTAACAAAATGTTTTGAATGATGTTTGATATTCATTTTCAGGTCTTAACCATTAACATTTGTGCCAAGTTAGTAATAAAATTTTAAAAAAACATTAAATATTTGGGTCAAAAAAAATGAAGGCTTAAAAATATTCCAATTCAATTATAAATCATATAAATTAATGAATAAATAGATAAAATTAAAAAATATGGAAAGTGTGAAATTTAGATAACCTACCAATCGTTGTTGCTACACAACTACATCCATCACCTCGCAACCCTCTGTATCAATTTAGAGTCTTCTAAGATGAATTATTTATATAATTTGATTTGCAGATACATAAGAGGATTTATGGCCGAATGAAGGTACATAAGAGTGTTGATAGTGTCATAACTATCTTGATTCATCTTCTCTATGGAAGCCTCTCTCTTTTTTACCTTTGTAAATGCTAATAAAGTGTGACATTTGGCATGAAATCAAATACAAGAATTGGATATGGTTTAAAAAAAATTAAAAATCACTGATGTTATAACACTCAGTCACTATGACATGTTTACCCATTCATACATGTTATCAAACTCCTCCATCTTGTCCACAATTGTCATCAACCTCTTTCAACTTGTTTATCTTTCTTTTAATTGTCAAATGCTTCTCAAAGCATTTGGTTTGGTGTTATATTATATATATAAATATACATTATATTCCTATAATATAATTCATGTAAATATAATAATGTTATATAGTAATACTATATAATATCTAATCTTATTATATATTATATATTAATATATAATCATAGTATATATTATATTAATATAGTTTAATTATTGATATTATATTATAATTATAATTATAATTTACACCAAAAAGGATGTAATTTTGTGTTTTAGTAATGCGTGTTTTTATAAAGTGAAAGAGTGTAAATCGATAGTCGTACCTTACTCATAATCCATAACCAATGACCCATCTCGCCTTTTGTGGAAAAAGTGATAAGTAAAAATAATCTTATATTTTTGTGTAGGTGATAGTGGAAAACAAGGTTGTGTATTCCTTCATATGATGTGGCAATCAACTATGTAAGAAGAAAACATTCCATTTGATAGTGAGCTTGATCAATGTTAAAAGGGTTTGGAATGGCAAGGCCATACCAAACATACAAGTGGTAAAATATTTAAAGTGTTATCATAAAACAAAGGGCCCATTTTATACACCAAATATGGATTTACATGGTCTGCACACATTAAAAATGGGTCCATGACTTGTAGGGTAGTAACATCTTTGATGGTCATTTTCTATTGCCATTGGTGGATGAGTATGTCATGAGAGCTTATTTGATTGAGGTAGGGATGCATGTATCAAATCAGTACTACAATGGTACTAATGTGGGGATAAGACATTGATGTCCAAAATATATCTTTTAGCTTTTAATTATCCATGTTACCAATATATTGACACCTAAAGAAATTACAATAGGTTTAAGAACATATGAAAACACCATACTCAAACCCATGGAACAAAAGGAAACCACAATTAGAGTTAGTATTCATAAGCATCTTATTTATTATATTGGAAAATAAATAAATAAATAAAAATCTAAGGGATTACTTGTAAAAAAATGTTTTTTAAGGATTTTTAAAATTAATAACATTATTTGTTGTTTAGCACTTTGTGCACAAAAGGTGAGATGGGATCATCCATCATGAGTTTAAAGTGAGGTCCAACTACCAATTTATACTCTTTCACTCTAAATAACCTCATTTTACTAGAATAAATCCTTAACAAATCCACCCCAAAAAAAATAATTGATAACTTTCATAAGAGAAGTCTTTGAATGGTCTATAGTTTCCTAAGTCTCTTCGAGTCCAACACCTTTAATGCCTTAACATTATTTCTCACCATCATCACCAAAATCACCTTGAAATAATTCACCATTTTCATGCTTTGTAATAATGTACTTTGATCTCAAAATAAGTTCACATAAAGTTATTAAGGGGGTAAACTAATCAGGACTTGAATTGTCAAGCCATGCTTTAGTCTATGATGACTTCTATTCTTCATAGAAAGAGATGGCATATTTTACCAATAAATATGTGATAGATTACATTTTTATATATTGGGATTATTTATATTTAAGGAAACTATTGGATTTACATGACTTGCATCCATCAAAAAGGGGTACTGAGCTTCCAAGATGGCAAGCTATTTTTTGGATGTTTTCTAGTGTGAAGGGTCAACAAAGACAACATGACATTGATTTGATTATGAGAAGGCTCCATGTTTGATGTTTGACTCAATTTATCACTATAATGCCAATGATATGGAGACAATAAAATGAGGTTCCAAAGTCTATCTTTATGTTTTGATTGTGAAAATTATGAAGAAGGTTATAAACAACTAATGATGTTACCAAGTGGAAATGTCTTAGGGACTTACCTAGGATGCTACCAGGTCTCACCTCTATGGAGACCTATGACGGCCCACAATGTTGCATCAAATTCTTTCCCATCTAGATGTGGGTGTATTCATGATTCAATACAAATGGAATTGTATGGTGTAAAGCATGACTTTATGAGTTCTATTGATGATGTGGCCTATGTATGCCAATCATAATTCCATTCTATGTATTTCTAAAATGTGTTTGGCACAGGATGAGATACCATTGCTTCATTAAATGATGCCACCTTCTTTAAGCTCTGTGTTGCTAACTAGAGAATGGAAAGGGTTTGAGTAATAGCCATGAGGATTACATGATAGCCATGTATTTAAGGGACCATTATATAGACAGGGATGAGGAAGGGGAGGATGAGATTGAAACTTCTCACATGAGTAGGAGGATCTAAAGAGAGCATAAATAACCTTAGAAATTATTGCCTTCATGGAATGTTTGAGGTCCATTGGTCTTATATGATTTGCATATTTAACCTTAAAATGTGATTTAGTGTTGTTCTTTTGCACTAAGCACTAGGTTGTCTCACTAAACCCTATCCTACTAAACAATCCCTTCCAACATTACTTGGACCTTTAGGATAACTACTAGTTATTCATATGAGTCTATAGTCTACTATGTCTTTCTCATGTCCATACTTTCATCCTTCTATTTTCACATTAATATCTAAAAGAAAAGGCAAAGACTTATCTCTTGTGTCAATGCCAATAATAATATTGAAGGCTTGCATAGATGATGCTCAAAATCCCTCAAATTCACCCTTCATACATGCTTTATTTCCCCTTCTCCCCTGATAAATCTTTGTATTGGATTGTCCTCCCTGCATCAATTTTTGACAGTGTTATACATTATGATAGATGGATATTTTGAAAATTGAATAACAAATAACAAAGTGTAAGATCAACACCAAGTACATGAGATTCAAATTTAGTGTGAGCCTCATGTAGCATCATGTGTGTAAAATGGTCTAAAATTCTATCCACTTGGAGCACACTTTTGAGTACTCATGTACAAATGATATAAGAGAATTTTATTATTTAATCTCCTCTGAGGTGGTAGCAACATCAACGTTATTATTCTCCTTTACAAACACCCATTTTTTTAATAAGAAGTTTGATTAATTAAAATGAATTTGGTGCTCTGTTATCCATATCTTATGGACAAATCTTTCTAAATATTCCATCACTATGAGTAATTTATTATTGTCCTTTATAACCAGTCATTTTTTCAATCAAAAATTGGATTCATTCACATGCATTTGATGAGTTTTTATCTATGTCTTGTGGACAACTCTGTGTAAAGGTCCTATCACTCACATACTATGAGATGATAATTATTAGCTATAGTTATAATCAAGGAGTTATCCCATGTTCTTAGTTGTATCTTTTCCCTTTTCAAAATTTAAAGCTTCAAATAGAGTCCTTCCTTTGTCTCATCAATATTCTATTTCATAAACTTTATTTTATTGTCATACGGAAGCAACATTATAGAGAGTACTTTATTATTTATTCTGAGGTGGAAGAAACTATGGTACTAGAATTTACCTTGAGGGTGAAATGAATGCTAGAAGGAATCATAGACATTGTCATGGACATGTGGCATTATATAGTTTGATGTCGAGCCTTGGTGGGGCAAGTTGGCAATGGTTATCTAGTTTGATGAATATGTAGGATACACATGGCTCGATAATGAAGATGACTAATGGTATGTTGATGCATTTTTGGGTGGTAGTCCCACTATCAATCATCATGAATGACACTATGAGGTGAATAATCTAATCTATAAGGGTTAATTTTTTTCCTAGAGTCATGAAACATGAATGCAAATTTATCCTTGTTCATGATAGATATTTTAGGGTGTCCCCTACATTTTGTCTATGTTCATTTTTGGGCCCATTTTTATTGGCTTGAAACTACCTCAAATTCACCTTAAACTCACCATTATTGACCTAAACTTAGATCACCCTAGGTACAAACCACTAGGGATCCATTTTAAATATGTGTTTTCACAATGTGGCACCCATACATTAGTCTAGCTTATATAGTGGTTATTTCAAGTGTGTTTGACACTAGGTTTGCACATAGACACATTTAAATATCCCAATATGTAAATTAAATGATAGTTTATCATGAGAAAATGATTTAATTTTGTAAGCATTATATTTATAATATTAGCTTCAATGAACATGTTACCATTTGGAAGACAAACATATTTCTTTGTAACAACATATGGATAAAACTTATACCATATAATTAACACCTAAACACATGGATACATTAAAATTTAAATTGACATGTCAATGTTATAGTGGCGCAAAATGATATTTTTCATTTATATCAAAACAAGGTGGCATCATATTGATTGGATGCTTTTTGTCATCAAGTTTGGATGAGGATGTCATGAGAATTGATTTGATTCTATTAGGGATCCATGTCTCATATGTAACTTGAATCAATGATGCAATGTTATTGATGTTGGGATAAGACATTGACGTGTAAGAGTTTATATTTTAGCTTGCATTCATTCATGATGCCAATGAGGGCCATTAATAGGGTATTTTAGGTGTTATCAAAGTGAGCAAGGTGATGATATTGAGGTCCAAAAATAGGGTATTTTAGATGATATCATACCATATAGGGCCTATATAGTGTAACAAATCTAGATTCAAGGTAATTATTGAATTTACATGATATGTATCCATTACAAAGGAGTGTTGTTAGGAACCCGTGTTCTACTCTTCTATTTACATTATTAGCATAGTAGTTACTTTGGATGCATATGCTTTGTAAGTCATCCTTGGAGCATATTTGTTTTATCCCACAGGCATGAGATGAAATAGTTGTTAGATTAGAATTAGTATTTAAGTAGTGTTAAGGGCCAATGAAGGCATCCATGAATTGTATTAAATTGAGCTTACTCAAAGGAGGTTTCCCCCTCAAAGAGGCCAGTGATTTTGTAATTCTGCTATTGTAATTTAGTTTTATTTGTTTTATTTGATATATTACTAATTTTCATAGTTTATTTAATGTATTTTCAATTATATGATAATTTGTTCAGGAAGGATCCTTTCATCTGGTATCAGAGCGCCTTCCAAGGAGAAACTTTTTTTTACTACCCACCGTATGCTCTCACCTTATCGTAATTGGACCCTAGTGATCAAAAAGTGGTAAAAGATCCATTCCTACCCCTTTCATTTAACATTCCAGATCTATAGTTTCATTTTGCTAACAAGACGTCACCAAAGATCATGATTTTTTGCTTAAACGCATTGCATTTGTGTTCTACTCTAGATTTTATCTTCTATTTTAGATTAGGATAAAACCTATCCACTTAACTGTGGGAAGTGCTTGGGTGAAATCCCTAAAACTCATTGTGAGGAGTACCACAGGAACCCCAAAGTAGTTGGCTCATTGAGAGGACCTACTAGTAAAATGGCTAATGACCCCTTCCTGATTAACTAGTTCCCACCCATGAGGAAAACCAAGAGCTATTGTTAAGAGGTAAATCCATGGCCAAATTGCTTTTGGAGAGTATTACTTGCTCAAACAAAATTGGTGGCTAGAGTGATTATAAAAATCCTTTAGGCAACTGTTCAAACCTAGGGTCCATTTTTTTTTAGGTAGATCAGAAGTAGAATGAATTATAAAACCATATAAGTTTCAGAAGACTATCAGCAGAGCAGTAGAAAACCAGAAATTAGAAAAAAATATTGGAAATTTTCATTTTTTATAATATCTTCCCATTTATATCCCTATTTCTTATCAAAATTTACCAAGACACTTGAAATTCAATTCTCCACATTTTATTCCTTGAGGTCCCATATCCCAATTCCACTCTGAATTCCTACAAATCTCATTTTTTTAGTTTTATCATAACCTTTTTAGTTTCTATCCATTTGCCTCAAAAATTTTACATAGTGTTCATCTCACTTTTTATATTCTTCATCCCTCTTGGATAATTTTTTCATCTTTTATATATTTCCCACCCTTTACAATATATATATATATATATATATATATATATAGGTTATGGTATTCAAACATATAGGTACCAAGATCATGGAAGAAGAAATTGTAGCTTTGATGACTCGAGTCACTGACTTAGCTGATATGGTGCATGGATTAAATGAATAGAATTGCCTTTTGCTCAGTAGATTATAGAAGATGGAGTCTTCTTCTGAGCATACTTTTTCATCCACCCACCCATCATGTGGGACCAAATTGAACTTTCCATGATTCAATGGTATAAACCTAATACGTTGGATTTATTATGTCAAGCAATACTTTAACCTTCATAATATTTATCATCTCAACAAAGTTCTAGTTTCTTCCTTCCACTTGGAACTAGAGGCACTCCAATGGTAGTATTAGTATCTCAATTCTAATGATGACTTGATTGGATAACTTTTGCATCCCTACTTTTGGGTAGGTTCGGTCCCTCAGCTTTCAAGGATTTTATGAGAGCCCTCACCAAGATTCATTAGATAGGCACCATTCATGATTATCAAATTGAATTTGAGAAATTGGAAAATCACACTGAAGGGTTATCAAATGACTTATTCAAGAGTTATTATATTAGTGGCCTCAAAGAGCCCATTCGCTCTAAGGTCAAGATGTTTCAATCTCAAACTATGATGGTAGCCTTGGGTCTCACAAAAATTGCTAAAGACAAAATCACCACCCAACATCGCACTTATAATTGGGCACCCTCCAAGCCCTCTTTTCAATAACCAAGTACTAGAACAACCCCCATCAAATGTCTCATAGGAGCTAAAATGCATGTACATCACAAGAAAGGGCTTTGTTACAATTATGACGATAAATGGGTTCTAGGGCAAAAATGCATCAAGCAAAAATTATACCTACTAGATATTGATTCTCCACTAGATAATAAAGGTTATGAGGATACTACTGAATAGATCACACAGGAAGCTGATGATTCTAAGCACCCTAATTTCCCTCTGGAAATCTCCATACATGATTTGGCAAGAATCACTGCCCCTCAAATGATGCATATCTAGGGTTATTTTAAGAAGCAAATCCTAACCATCCTTATTAACTTTAGCAGCACTCACAACTTCATCGACCCTTAATTCACTAAGTAGATTGTTTTATCCACCCATGTTTTAGTTTTGAGGTCATGATTGCCAATTGAGGCACATTACCCTACAAGGGCAAGTGTCATAAAGTTCATATTTTAGTGGGTGACTATAACCTTTGAATTGACATGTTTGCTTTATCCTTAACGGGATGTGATGTTGTTCTTGGTGCCCAATTTTTATGAACACTTGGACCCATCCTTTGGGGCTTTTAAAGCTTTGGATTTAGTTCTCAAAGAATGGACAAAAATACACCCTACAAGGCCTTCAACTAGGCTCCACCAACATTGTCAACTCTCACCACATGGAGAAACTTCTTAAATGGGGATCCCATGGCATCATTTCCCAACTCTTTTCTCTTCGTAGTCTTCACCATCAGACTCTCACCCACCTTGTAAATTTACACAACCTTTTAGTCAAGCATACCATAGTTTTTGAGGAACCTACTAGATTGCCACCTCACCAACCTCAAGACCATTGTATCCCACTACTTTTTGGTAGTGTACCTCCCAATATTTGGCCCTACTGGTACCCATTTCTTCAAAATACTAAGATTGAAAAGATCATCCATGATCTCTTATAGGTTGGAGTTATTCGACCTAGCACTAGTCTAGATTCTTCACCAATATTGTTTGTTCATAAAAAGGATGGTTCTTGGCATCTCTACATTGATTATTCGGGTCTGAACAAACTAACCATCAAGTGTAAGTTTCCAATCCCCATCATCGATGAAATCCATGGTGCATAATTTTTCTCCAAATTAGACTTGCACTTGGGGTATCACCAAATTTGTCTTCATGATGCCGACATTCCTAAGACAACCTTTCACACACATGATGGCCACTATGAGTTCCTTGTCATGCCATTGGGCTTACTAGTGCCCCTTCCACCTTATAAAGTTTTATGAACCAATTATTTCACCCCTTTTGTATAATTTTCTCCTGGTCTTCTTTGATGACATTCTTATCTACAGTCCCACATGGGAGGATCAACTCCACCACCTCAACACCACCTTGGATGTTCTTACTGCTAACCACCTATGTGTTAAACATTCAAAATGTTCTTTTGGGAAAATAGAGGTGGAATATTTGGGACTTATTTTCACATCTGATGGTGTTTGTGTCGACCCCACCAAAATTGCAACTATGACAAAATGGCCCTAGCCAAAGACCCTCAAAAATTTACATGGATTTTTTGGTCTGACAAGATACTACAAAAAAATTGTCAAGGATTATGGCATAATTTTACCTCCATTGATAGCTATGCTAAAAAAATATGCATTTGCATGGTCACCTACATATTCTCAAGTATTTGATGACCTTAAACATACATGTGTACCATGCTAGTCTTGGCCATGCCAAATTTCTCCAAGCCATTTATGCTTGAGTGTGATGCATGTGAAATAGGTCTTGGTGTTGTACTTATGCAGGAGGGTCATCCCATCACCTTCACTAGTAAGGCCCTAACTAGACATAATTTGGTATGTTCCACATATGAAAAATATATTATGGCTATTCTCCATGTAGAATGGTGTCCTTATTTGATTGGCTGACACTTTTACATTAAAACTGACCATCAAAACCTCAAATATTTTCTAGAGCAATGGGTATCTTCTCTAGAGAAACAAAAATGGTTTTCTAAACTCATGGGATATGATTATGAAATTACCTACAAAAAAGGTAAGGAAAACTTGGTGGTTGATGCTCTGTCTTTCTAGTTCAAATATCCAGTGCAATTTTGTGTAGTCTCTCTTCCCATTTCTACCTAGCTCCATGATCTTCAAAATGAGTGGCATAATGATCTCCCAACCCAACAACTCATTCTTTAACTATCTATTGATCCATTTGCTAAATCTCATTATACTTGGCATGGGCACACATCGTGATATAAAGGTTACCTAATGTTACCAATAGGCTCCAAGTTCAAATAACTGGTTTTATAGGAGATGCATGCTTCCCCTTCTACTGGTCATTTAGGGTTTCTAAAAACATACAAGAGAGTTCATCGTAATTTCTTTTGGCACAGACTTAAAAAGGATATCAAAATATTTGTTAATGAATGTCATATCTCCCAATGTACTAAAGTTGAAATAGTTTCCCCACTTGGTCTACTCCAACCACTTCCCATTCTAACATGTATTTGGATCAAGATTTCAATGGATTTCATTAAAAGCCTCAAAAATTTTGGTGTTAAATCAATGATTCTTGTCATAGTAGATCACCTCTCTAAATATGCTCATTTTTGCACTTTGACCCATACCTACACTGCTTCTACCATTGCTCAGACATTTCTTGATCACATATTCCAACTGCATGGTGTCCCTGCTTCTATTGTCTTAGATTGTGATTCCACCTTCACCAGTGATTTTTTGTAATAAATCTTCAAGCATCTGGGTACACAATTAAAAATGGGTTAGAGATATCATCCACATACCAATGGCCAAACTAGAATCATCAAAAAATGCCTGGAAACCTATCTTCATTATTTTTTCACAAAACAACCACATCAATGGGTCAAATGGTTACCTCTTACAAAATGGTGGTATAATACATCCTGCCACACCTTTACTAAAATGACCCCATATGAAGAATTTTATGGGAAATTACCCCCACCACTTCTCTTGTATACACCTAGTAGTTCACCAGTTCAAGTAGTTGACACTACTCTCCACCATCAAGATCAAATTCTCCACATCTTGAAGGACAATCTTCATTTGGCACAAAATTGCATGAAGTAACATGTTGATCAACACCGCTCTGAGTGCACCTTTCAAGTAGGTGATATGGTTTTTATTTGCCTGCAACCATACAAATAATCATCCCTGAAACAAAAGGGGTGTCAAAAACTTTCCCCTAAGTTTTATGGTCTATATGAGGTTCTCTAATAGATTGGGTTTGTTGATTACAAGTTGAAGCTTCTACCTTCCTCCCACATTCACCCAGTATTTCATGTCTCATGTCTAAAGAGAGTTCTTGGCACCAGCATTCAAGCACAAATAATCTTACTAGAATTTGATAATGAAGGCTCCCTCCTTGTTGATCTAGAAGTAGTCTTGGCATGAGGCACCTGCCAACTTCACTCTCATGCCATCACAGAAGTTTTAATTCAATGTTAAGGACTACAACTCGAAGATGCCACATGGGAACCATTATTCTAGATTCAACAATGCTTTCCAAAATTGAAGCTTTGACTACAAAGCTTTTTCCAAGAGGGATGGAATGTTAAGAACCCATGTTCTATTCTTCTATTTACATTATTATCATAGTAGTTGCTTTGGATGCATATGCTTTTCAAGTCATCCCTAGAGCATATTTGTTTTATCCCACATGCATGAGATGAAATATTTGTTAGAATAGAATCAGTATTTAAGTTAGTGTTAAGTCCCAATGAAGGCATCCATGAATTGTATTGAATTGAGCTTTCTCAAAGGAGGTTTCCCCCTTGAAGAGGCCAATTATTTTTAAAAATTTCTATTGTAATTTAGTTCTATTTGTTCATTTATTATATTACCAATTTTCGTAGTTTATTTCATGTATTTGTAATTATATGCTAATTTGTGTAGGAAGGATCCTTACAAGTACACAACATATATGGTGGTGGCATACTTGATTGGAAATTTTTTATTGTCAATGGTGGATGAGTTATTCATAAGATATTACTTGATTAAAAAAGGGCCCATGTCTGATGTACAACTCAAATGAGGTATTTTTGTATTAAATACTAAATATTATATAAAAAATATTGTATTTAATATAATATTTTATAAATTTATTACATATTACAATATTATAATATAATAAATATATTATTATATTATATATATAATATAATGATGTTTTATAATATTAAATATGACCTTATTATTGGGTTACAACATTTCAGTGATTTATTTTTTATGTAGTGATGCATTCATTAACCCTATTCACTATGTAGGTGCATAAAGTCATATTCAACTCTAAGTTCATTCGATACACTATAAATAACATAGTTATATTATCAAACTTTCCACTAAAAATTATTAGCTTTATCTAGATTTTCATTCCAAAAATTATTTAGATTCAATTAAAACTTGCTCTCATTACATATGAGAGAAGGATGTGGGCCTTATTTAATTCTTCACTATGGGCCAACATAGACAAACATAAGTTACAATATAGAGTTTGGAATCTCATTATCTTGTCTCCATATAATTGACATGTTAGTGTTGACTTGAGTCACACTGAAACCTTGTCACAATCAAATCAACATCATGTTGTCCTTGTCAACCCTTCATAATAGCAAACATCCAATCAAATAACCTACCACCTTGGGACCTTTGTACCCCTTTTCAATGGATGCAAGTCATGTAAATTCAATCATTTCCTTAAATCTACATAATTTTTGAAATGCATAAATGTCATCTTAAATCCTAATAGATAGATTTAATATATCATAAAATTTAGATGACACATTATGCCTAAAGGTTTGGAATTGGAATGTTGATGGTTGTTGGAAAAGATCATGATTGATTACATTATGTAAATAATATTTTGTCAACTAAATCATATCATGTTTGATCACCTTGATGGATGGTTGAGAAAAAAATCACAAATGGTTGGAGTGTTTACAACATCAATGATGGCAACTTGGGAATGAGTAATAATTGACCACTTTTTCTCTCAATTGGTGATTCCTCTACCATGACATTCACATTGTATCATGAGTGATGCCTTTTTATGTATCCATGTGGAATATACTTTACAAAAGTGTTATTACTCACTTAAACTACAATGAAAGAAATAATATCAACTCCATAACCTCAATGTATTTCGTCCACATCAATGTCATTACATTATTGATTTGATCTATAAATTAGACATTGATTCTTTTCGTAATTAAATAGAAAATAGTCAATAAAATATGTCACCACCTTGCAAGCTACAAACCCCTCAATAATGCGTACAGGGTATGTAAATGTAATAATTACCCTAAATTTAGGGCATGTGTATGATATGAGTCCTCTAGTGTATGATATCACATAAATACCCTATAATTTCCCATCATTATCACCGTTTAGCTCACTTTAAATTCTTTCACCACTTACAAGTTTTGTATGGCTTTACCATAAATTATGTAGGTGTCAATATAATGGTAGCATAGATAAATGTGAGTTACAATATAAAATTTGGAACCTCAATGTTTTATCTCCATATCAATGGCATTGCAATGTTGATTTGAGTTGTGCATCGGAGATGGAGCCTTATTGTAATCAAATCAATGTCACACCACCTTGTAAGTTGTGTGCCCATTTTTGTTAGATGTAAGTCATGAAAATATAATAACTACCTTAAATATGTACAATTTTATAAATGCCTAAACATTAGCTCAAAGCCTAATATACACAAATGTAATCTATCATGAAATTTGGATGACACATTTTACATAAAGGTTTGGGGCATTTACAACTTCAATCTTGATATTGATTGTATGTACCCATGTCAAGTTCAAATTTTTATCCAAATCTCAAGCTCAAAATTCAAAATTAATCTTGGTTGCTTCTAATTTTTCCAATGCCATTGTAATGAAAACAATTTCTCTATTGTAATCATCAAAACAAAACCCAATCACTCATGATACCAAGGGAGTTGCAGTTTTGACATAGAGATTTGGTAAAGATGCTATATCTTTCCACATATATAATATATAAATATTATATTATATAATATATAAATATTATAATATATATTATATTATAGTTTTAAATTTTCAAAAATAGAGATTGGGAAGGTGAACCATGCATCTTTGTATTGAGAATCATAATGGCCCCACAAAAATAGGTTAACTTATTTTGACATCTAAATGCATTCTTACAAATCACAAAAGTGGTGAAATGTTTCAAGGTAAGTGGTTGATTTACTCTCGTTGACTTTATAAAATTCCTCTTACCAATACAAAAACTATATATATATATATATATGATAGTCATGAACATAAATAAATTATATTTTTAAAGATAATTAATTGACATATCAATACATGCAATTTCGTAGAGCATGTTGAATGACCTTTCTCTTTCCCTTGTCGTTGAATATTTTTTAGCATCCTTCCTCAACAACTCTTACCAGGACCAAATTTCTTTATTTCATTAATATAATAGAGGTGGATGTAATTTGTGAGAAAGATGAGCAATTTTAACACCTTCTAAGGTTTCAATTCCACCCCTCTAAGGAAAAATTGGTGGGTTTTTACCTTTGATGCAAAATGGAAAGGAAATCATTAAAATTTAATCTCATCCAAGACCTAGATTTCTATGTTTTTAAACCTTGGTACCTTCTTGGTAAGATTATTCGTGGGGAAGAAACATTGATAGGTAATACACACATTTCTTATGTTGGGTTACTTTCTTTTCTTATAATGGCATGCATGTTCATGCAGGATTAATAGTTAATAGAGGAGAAAGGGAATAAGGACTATTTTAGATAATATGGACTTATCAATAGTCCAAATTTTTGAAAATTATCAGAAATAAATTGGACTGTGTCAAGATTTAGTTGGACTTATTACAAATAAATCACATCTATATGATATATTTGTATTATGTCTAAATTATTTAAAATGAACAAAAATAATAAATCCTCTAATTTTTTAAGACTATCATAAATAAATTGGACTTTATCAAGAATGAATTAGTTGGACTTATCACAAATAAATCACATGTATCTAATGTATTTTTAATAAGTCTAAATTATTTTAAATATTCAAAAATAATTAGTGATCAAATTTTAGAAAACTATGAAAATTAAATTGGACTATCAAGATTTAGTTGGACATAATATAAACAAATCACATCTATATAATGTATTTTTAAAAAGTCTAAATTATTTAAAAATATCAAAAATAATTAGTAGTCTAATTTTTGAAAACTATCAGAAATAAGTTGAGATTTATCAAGAATTAGTTAGACTTATCAAGAATTAGTTGAACTTATTACAAATAAATCACATATAAGTGTGCCAAATAATAAGATCATGCCATTAGAAGGCCTGTGGTCTTTCTTTCTTCAATCAAATTTATATGGTCATTCAAATTAGTCCACAAACTATGTATTTATAGATAATAAGCCTGGGCAATTTCAATCAAGCACTTGGGAAATATGTGATTAAGTCACCTAGGATGACTTGGATGCCATGTGTCATTAGTTGATTGGATAATGAACTATTTGTTTAATATTTAGGTGATGTCTCCATGATTGTCAAAGTTTATCTCATATTATGCATAGGCCACATGTTGATCGTTTGGAAATTAGTTCACCCATGTTGACTTTGATATTCATGAGAGAGTCCTCATGATTATGCTAAATGGCACAATCATGAGTGATTGGGTCCCTAGGCACCTCCTGAATTTTTATATAGTCTCCTACACAGCCTAGTTATCAAAATTGTGATGTGTGTCACAATATCAAATACTCATGTTGTTTGAGACTTTTATTTTGACTTTTCATCCATAATATAGTCATGATATTTTACCATGTGGCATGATCTCGATTGCTCAACCATTCCCACTTTGAGTTTATGGTAGATAGGATTTGCAAGTGCTAATTTGTCGAAGACCATTTTGTGATACTTGAACTATGAAGTGTAATTTGAAAAAATTAAAAGTTCAAGACCATTTATTGATATATAAATGTTTAATGCCTAAGTATGATTATCGACATGTAGAATGCCAATGCGAAGAACCTAAAGACCTTTTCACAAACCTTATAATAATAATGAAGTGGAAAAACCATTTGACAAAAATGCTGAAGTGGGACATTTTAAGGTGTAAATATTGAAGACCACTTTGTAAACACAATAATTTTAAAGTGTATAATGTAATGCACAAATGCCGAAGAGTAAATTATGATATGCAAATTTTGAAGACCATTTTGAAGGATACAAAATGCTAAGTGTAATTTGAAAAATCAAAAAACCAAAGACCTTTTTGTGATTCATGAAATGTGAACTTGATATTTAGAATACACAAAATGCAAAGACCATTTTGAAATAATCAAAATGCAAAGTGCATGTTCGAATAGTCAAATGCCAAAGACCTTTTTCATATGCATAGTTGTTGAATACTAAATTTATTGTATTAGAAAATATAAAATGCAAATGCTAAAATATATTTTCCAAGACCCAAAATGTGAAGTTCCACTATAAAAAATCTCAAAAAGTACGTAAAATAATAAAATAATAAGGCATCTCCTAAGTGAGTCCAATAAAACATTTTACATTTCCAAAAAATGCACTAAAATTTGAAAAACAACCCTTTCATATTTTTCATTCTAAAATTAAGGAAATGCCATTTCAAATTTGCCAATGTCATGAAATAAAACTATAGCTCCCAATCCTTTATCACTATTTTTTATAGTGCCTAATGTGACGATGCATTCAAATAGTCTGTTATAATGCCTTTCAAAAATTAAGTGATAAAAATTAGTTGACCTCTCCAATTTTTATTTGGTTTCCAAGCATAGATGATACTATCTATAAGAATGGATGGTAAAGAGGTGTAAGTTGGGTTTGGATTCCATTTCTTGTCCAAATAACCTGAATAAATTTATGCTTCTTCTACATCTTTTTTCCTGCATGAATTGGGATGAACCAAGCTATTTTGACCCTTTATTCTATTTCTCCATATTTTACAATATCTCAATATTTATTTCAGCTCTATCAACCCATACTATGTAGTTCACTCCTGTAAAATCATCATGTATGACAAATAACATATCTCTATTTTTCACATCTTGAACTAGATCAATTGAAAGTTTTGTTCTTTTGCTTCTTGGACCAACATATGTATTTGTAGATATCACTCCAAAATTAATGGTTTTATCATGAACCATTTTTTGCAAATCTCTATGTAGGGGTATGTCATGGTGAGTTCTAGGACAAAATTCTCTTGTAAATTCAACTTCAAAAGGGAACATGTCTTCTTTCATTATGTCATGGATATTTTGGAATTAATATGCTAGATCATCCCACTTACTATTTTCGATCAAACCAAATTCATTGAATTGTTGTACATAATTAATCAAGTTATATTTAATTTCTTTTTCAATCTTTTTCTACTTTTATCTTATACTTTTCCAATAATGGAATCTTGTGACATTTATCTTTTTTTCAAGTCTTTGAAAAATATTTTCATCGAATTATCTTCTGGAACATTTTGCTCACCATTTTATTTTGTTCCCCATGATGTAACCTAAAAAGACAAATTTCTATCTCTTGTAGAGTTTTTAAAATGCATAATGGGTTGACCTTGCTCCATGCGTAGAATAAAATATTGACCTTTTTTAAGATTACTATTTCATTTCTTTCCTTCAGCTAGTAACTATTAACATAGTCTTTAAAATCTACTACTACTTCAATCAAATATGGCATGAAGTTTATTCTATATTCACATGTCCTATAAATATCCATCATCTTTGCCACACTCCATACATCTTCCCTCTTTATACATTCATACATGATTTCCAAATGTGTTGTTGATATCCTCATGGGTAGTCCTACAAGGAGAAATCGAACCTCGACATTGAGGAAAATACCTTTATAGACAAAGAAAAATAAATATTATAACACAACCCTATACAAAAAAATATGATTTTTTGAATTTGTAAATGTAATGGAGTTACATTTAGTTGCATACAAGGATAGACATTTTTAAAATATAATTATGGATGGAAGGAATTACATGTTTTTTATTATCCCCATAATAGTTGTCTATTTGAAGGTATAACTTGGAAGGAAGTTTCTTGAAGGCACCAATTAGTTGTGTTTATTCTATGTATTTCTTGCATTCAGGGTAGCATTTATTAGACAAAAGTGCATCATACAAGGATATTTTGAAGATCCAGTTTATATAGTAAATATCCATAAGTATTTAGCATTGTCATTTCCATATCCCTAAAGCACTTGTTCAATAAGGTGATAGTAAAGTTGGACCCTCGAGGAACATACGGTAAAAAAATGACCATATCCACCTACACCATGACCATGTGTTATAATCCTTAGCATTGATAACTGTATTATTCTATCAGTAATTGCTTTGTGTTTTTTCATTTTCCTTGGCATAATTGGTTTTTAATGTTCTACCTTTTCATGAATGACATTGAGTCATTATTTAGGGTATTTCTCTAAAATTCATTTATGTGTGTAATATATTTATCTTGTATAAAGTATCTAATTTGAGTGCAACGAAAATTCTTCATTGATATGGTCTTCCTGATCTTTAGAGAGGGACCTAGAGCATTTTTGTTGAGTTAACAAGATACATTTTATACAGCTATCAAATTTATCAGACTTGGAAATGGTCACATCATGAAAATTAGTTCTCCATATGTTATTAAATTGTGTCTGGGATATTGGCTCATATTCCATATCTTCTAGTTGTGCATTGATGTGGCACCTCATAAATTATTGAGTGAAAGATGTTGGAAGATTCAAATATTTTCTCATGAGTTATCTATATCTACCTAGCATATAAGTCTTGGAGAAACATCTAAAAAATCATCCACCAATTGGTCCAACAAATCTTTAGCTGCAATTATCTTCTTTTATGGATTTTATCAAAATCTCCCTGCATGGAATGTATTTCATTCCCCATTTTATTCACAATTTTTAATGTCAAAAAACTAATTATTTTAAATCCATATATTTAAGCCAAGCTTCCAAATAGATCTCAGTACCATGAAAATCAATGGTAGTTTTGTTTTTATTTTTATTAAACAAACCAACAAAAATGTCATCCAAGACATGTTGCTTCTTATCTGCTATGGTGGAATCAAGCAACTTTATCCTTGAATATTTTAAAATATCAAATGATAATACTGATTGAAAATATTTTTTAGTATAATGTTTATTTTCATAAACTTTTATAATGTCACTATCTACACTTTCATCAAACTCCACTTAGCTAAGTGAAGTGTTTGGCTGATTTCTTTTTTGGCCTGAGTATTTGTAGTCACAAGTTAATTTTTTTGGATGCCTTTGTTCTATGAATTTCATGAAAGGAATGAATTTAGTATCCACTACTTCCCAAACATTTCCAATTTCTTTCTCCTTCGGTGTCATGTATGGTAAATTGATTGTTCTCCATTCCATGTCCACTATCTTGTTTGAAGGCCATCTAATGATAGATGTTTCAGTTATATCTATACTACAAGTCTCACAATGTTGTATGACATGCCTTATGTAAATTCCCAATTCATTTTCTAATATTGGGACAAGAATGCAACCAAAAATCTCACCTGGTTGTGCAAATTCAACAAAACCAAAAGTTATTTTTTCATCATTCAAAACTGTAGTACATTTGTGCAATAAAAGTACCCTTTTCCCAATAAATTTTTTATTAGGTTCATCAATATATCAAACCAATGAATCCAATCTAGGGTTTTCTTGTTGCAATGATTATATATGCATAACTAAACTGTAATTAGTTTATCCTTTTTCCATGTCATCCTCTATAGAAAACTTATTTTAGATGTTTTGTATCATTTTTGTACTCCATATAGTAAAAATTTCATTTACATCCCCCAAATTATCCACAAAAGCTCCAGAAAATGGAAGTGGTAAAGTCAGATCAAAACCTTTTATCAGATTATCACTTACACATTCAATAAATATTTCCCCATTATGGCATGTGAAAGTGATATTTATGGATTCCAAATATTTAGCATCTGGAACTATAACTTTATGTTTCTTCCTTCACCAACAACCTTACCATTACTTATGATTAAAACATAGTCTCTACATTGGAAATCTATTGCCGTATAATTTTCCATCCTGGACATTTGCAAAAGACATGAGAATATTTGTTAGTAGGTTATTTATAAAATTAGTGAAATTTATACCTATATTTAGGAGATAAATCTCTATTTATACAATAACACAAGCATGGAGATATGTTAAAACCTAAAAATGTTAAAAAGGTAATGTATTACACCTTTTTTAATGATAGTGTCTATGTCAATCCAAAAAAATAATAGCTTTTATATCATATACTACACACTTCAATCCTCATTTCATCCTACTTTGAAGGTATCTCCTAGGAGATACCTTTCAAACATGCATAAGAGCAAAATAGCCTCATAAATAAAAATACATAATTAAATCAACATTCAACCATGTATTTTAATAGTGTACAAAATGTTATTGATCAATGGGGTTTTGATAAAAATCATGGAAAATGATTAGCTACATATATTTTGGGATCTTTTATGTGATTTGAACCTTTGTGGTGAACCCAATAGTTTCAAGGTATCTTCTAGATTATTCTACAAGTTTGAGTTGTATGTTTGTCTCTTTCATTTCCTATCATTGATCTAGTATCTTAGCTATTTGATATATGTAATAACATTTTTAAATGTTTGGTTGTGAGTTACTTAAGTTCTGTTAATGAAGAATGTGTCATATCCATTCTAGTTGATACATCTTAGTGACTATTTTTGTAATAGGATCTCATTAAGATAATTTAGATTTTGGGAGGAAGTAATACTGTGACATATTTTTTTAGGAGATACCTTTAAAACATGCATTAGAGTACCATTTAAGGTACTACAAGGCCCTTCAAGTTAAGGAGATAGCTTGAAGGTTCTTGTAGTACCTTCAAGGGGTCTCCTAGTAGATCCCTTAAACATGCATAAGATTAGAATTTTATTTCAAGGTATCTCCTAGGAGATACATTGAAGGGTGTTGTAATAACTTCAAAGGTAATGTGAACACTATAATTTCATAAACTATATATAATTTGTTAGGTATCATAGGCCCTTATTTTTATTTTTATCTCCTAAATATCCCTATCCTAAGGTTTAGTTGATTTACAATTAGTAACCCAGTAATTTGCTTATTCACCTCCTTGACCGCATAAATTTATTTAAACCTAGGGAATCCTAACCAATTTACCCCCATATAACCCTATCCTAATAACCTTATGATTGCTACAACCAAATTTACCCATGGTTAGAACAAACTAGCATGGATAGAATCTTTAACTACCAATATTGGGTAAATCAATGTTGATTATCCCATGATCGACACCAATTCTCTAAATCGACATCAATCCATTTATACCCAGCTAACCTTTGGCTTCAAGACTAGAAACTCTAAACCTAAAAGTGTTGCTTATATTTTTAGGATAATTGATTACATTTTAACATCACTGTACCATAATTCTACTATATACAATCTTCATCCATTATCATAGGCTTGAAGGACTAACTGTATTTGTGAGAAGGAATTTATTTTGTTTAAAATAGGTTCAAGGTAATTAGTCATATTATTTATCTCATTTTTCATCAATCTCTTTACTTTTATCTACTTATCTAGTCTTTAGAATACAACTTATATCACTTTGTGATTGTTTATTATCCTCTATCATCCAACCTAGTATCTATTTTAATTAAGTGCAGTTTAAGATAAAATTAATGTCGATTCATTCTAAATTGGCACCGATCTTATAGGATCAAAATTGATCCACTATATTTAGTTTTTAAAATTTGAGAATTTAATCTTAGATCTTTGTCTCTAATTCTTTCTGATTTTCTATCATTTTAAAAATGGCCTTGTTATGTAGATGACTCTACCAAGTATTGTACATGACATCATTAATATCACTGATCTACCTATAGCATCCCAACCCCTTTTGCTGATTAGAGTGATATAGCCTTTAAACTAGCACTTTACACTATTATTTACTCTCCCTCTTTTGAATCCCCTATCGACCAACTTGATGTTATACAAGAGGATGTGAATGCTACTATGACTTATTTGGATGAATACTTTACTTACATTGATTGCTTAAATGAATATTAAATCATAATCATTTTGTTATCGTATCTTTATCTATTTTCATTTCAAGTGTTGTTTATCCACATAATTATGAAAATAGTGAGCTAACATCTACTTGAGGAAGTTCACAACTTCATAGGACTAGTTTCTAACTAGGCAGCTCACCCATCTATCTATTAATCTATTTTTATCCCAGTTGTTTACTTGTGTGCAGGTTATTCTTCCTATCCAAAAATAATTTCCCTCATTCATTGGATTCAGGGGATGTGCAACCATCTTCATATCTCTTGGTATTCTTCATAAACCTTGTATTTCATTGAGTTTTTAGTAAGTTAATTAAATTAAAGGAAAAATGAAAAACTACTATAACATTATGGTATGCCTAGTGGGATGCATAAGGTCTTATTTTTATTATTATAATTCATTATGAATTTATCCTTCTTTCTCTCCTTTCCTCTTGATTTTTGTCTTCATTAAAAATAAAATCCAAAAAATGTTTTTTTTCCTTTCTAAAGGTTAAAAATAATTGCATCTATTTTTGGTTTATTAGGTAATTCATATAGAATAAGCTAGGTGGGTTAGTTTATCATATCAATAAATTTTTCACACACATACCAAAACACTTACATAATAAATCCATCAAACATTAACATAAGATAACTGATTGGGATTTCATCACCTAGCGGTAACCTTCATCCCAGCTATCCTACTTGGATTTCATCACCAAGGGGAGAACTAACTCAATACGTTGATTAAGTATAAACACTGGTTATTTGATATATACTGGCTAAGCACCTGACACCTTTACGTTGTAGTGTGTGAAGTGAAGGGGTAGACCCAAATACCAAGCTACATATTAATTCTAGTATAAATATCTTTTAAAGCCTAAATAAACCTGAAACCATCCCTAGATTATCATTTCTTAGGACCTTCTATAACCTTTCTTTTATTTTATCACACTTTAAACTTTAAAATTAAAAACTTTTTAGATGCGTCTTTAGTATGTGTGCCTTTATTTTTGCACTAAATATGAGATAATCAAAAATACTAATGTGTGCTTTTTGCTTTTATTTTTTCTTTTTCCTTCATGACTACATGGTTTTAACGTGATAGTAGTCACTAAAAAAAATAAACCCTAGCTTCATCCTCATCTATGCAAAATTCTCCTAGTCCTCCTACTTCCCCTAAGTCCATAAGGGAGGGTATTCCCTAGTATTATACTCAGGGTGATCCTAAATTTGCCACCATATTGGATAATAATCTAATTATGCTTAACCATTACCTTAGCTCCTAATCTATATGCATCCCATGTTTCCCCCATATGTATTTTTTCTAGAACCATTGTGACATGATTTTATAGGAAGGTGAAGGGTTTACCATAGCTATGGTGTCCTCTCATAACAATCCTCCCCCAATAATTTCTAACACTAACATTACGTAACCTTTAGGTAATCTATCTCTGATAATGTCTAGTGTTTCATCCCAAACTAGTACCCAAGCTCAAAATGTCACCGTACCTTAACCTACATCCACTTTTCCCCTTACCACAACATTTTATAACCTAGTTATCTCAATCCTAACAACCCTTTCAACCATCCAAAATAACATACCTTTAAATCCCCAAACTCAACCTTTTCAACAAGCCCCTGTAATTCAATATCCTTAAAAATATATCGCCTTGAATACCTAATACATATATCCTTTTCAAGCTATTGTGTCTATTTATATACCCTTGCAATCCCCACAGTATGTGGTGGCATCCCAACCAATAATGCCACCTTAATCGGTTATCCTTTATCCCATCCCTTTTCCACTCAGTTTTCTACTTATCAACTCCCACAATAGAATGTTTTTGGAGGTATCCCTCAACACAAAACCCAACCAAACCTTATGAGTATCCTTATGAATAGGATGTCTAATTTTGAAGATTCTTCCTTTGGGCATAAAAATATGCTCACTTATGAGCAAATTTATAACAAACCTATTAACTCAGTTGTCCCCATTAGACCTCACCCTCCACAATGGGAGCTTCCTAAGTTTACCAAATTTTATAATAAGGAAGATCCTCAGTAGCACTTTGTTATCAAAATTGTAAGAAAATTAACTATCACTGACCTCTATGTCATCTGATAGTTTGGTGATGAATATATCACTGATTTCATGGGTAGATAGAGGAGTCTCATAAACTAACTCACCTTTTCCCTTCCGCAACTAGAACTAATTAAATTATTTTCAAGAGCATGTGCTCAACATATCTCATTGATGTTATGGGTACAATCCTTCAAAACCTTTGACAAGGCCTTTTTGATGGCCCACAAATTGGAAATTAGAGCCTTAGAAAAAGGGAAAGTGGAATTGTGTAGTAAAAACTTCAAACTAGATCCCTATAAAGGGACTAACAATAATAAAACTAAAGGAGTTACTAATGCCATATCCATAAAATCAGCACCACTAAAAATACAAAGCCAATTTAAGCCCTCTACCTCTCAAACACAATCTCAAAAACCATTAACGTGTTTTCATGTATGATAGTATACACCTTTAGGAGAATCTTACTCATCTATATTTGAAAAAAAATTAAAGGCATATCTCATCAAACTTCCTCTAGTGAGACCTCTTGATGACTCTCTCCTTAAACTTAGCTATTTTAAAGAAAATAACTTTTGTAACTTCCATCGTGTAATAGGTCATGACATCAATAGGTGTCACTATTTAAAGGGTCTAATATAGAACCTTATTGATCAAGGGGAATTACAACTAGATAACCCTAACACATGCCTTAATCATTCTATAGACATCCTTAGGTAATCATTCCTTAACCACGCTTCCACATCTAATTCTATGCAGGGTAACTTAAGATCCACCTCAGAGTCTACCTAAAGAAGTTGGTAGTAATTTTATCCCTGATCTCTTTACAAGAGACACCTTTGAACCATCTAAAATAAGTGAAGCTATCCCAAAAACTCACTCAAGTTTTATGGATCTCATTATTTGGGATCCACTTGAGGAAACCTTACCTAAAAATATTTAGGATGATAAATTAGAAATAAAAGAGGAAAAGACTATCGAGGAAAAGGCTTACTTAGACATTCTACAAGATATGCTTATCATTCCTTGTGTCATCACAATACCTGCATCTAGCATACCCCTCCCCTCTAACTTACTACCCCTTGAAGAAGCCATCATGTTACCTCAAACCATCTCAAGACCATATCCCCTCAATACTCGAGAGGAGCTAAATCTCAGAGAAATTAAGGGAAAAACTATAGGTATCAAAAAAAAATATTAGGGCCTCATGATTAAAATCCTTATAGAATCCTCTCATTAGGATTGAACTCCCTAAAAAGGATATCCCCACTACCCCTAAAAAGATTCATAAAGGGAAAGTGCTACTACCACCAATTCAATCAAAAGCATCTATATTAGGACCCCATCTTTTAGCAAGACTAAAGGCCTCTATTATAAATTCCTCCACTAAAGAGCATGTATCATCACAAAGGGATCTTCCCACTGTGATAATGCCAATACATAACCCTTTAAACCCCTACTATCCACAAGGTTTAGGTGTAAGGGCTTATCCTAAGCATAAAGTACCTATTGTAGGGAATATTCAAACAACCAGTTCAAAAGGTCAAGGTTCAAATTCAAATATAACTTCCCTACTAATGCCTCAGAGGATTGAAAAACCTAATCCAGGTTTATTTAATGGGTCTTATTCTAAGATCCTCAATCAACTTCTCAAGACCCCCCTTATCACTCTACCACCCATAAAACCCATTAATGTTGATATTCAGAGACTAGTATGGTATCAGGAAAATAGGAAATGTACATATCATCAAATAACAAGTCATGATATGGAAATTTGTAACACGTTAAAGGTTATGATCTAAAACTTATTAGAAGAAGATGATATTTTAATGGAACAGTTAGATCATGACCATCCCCATAGTTAAAATACTAAGGTTACATCCACCTCAAGAAATAATATATTACCAATAGTAATAGAATGAGTTGTAAAGGAAGATAAGGCCTCTGATATAGCTCAATATCAACCCCTCCCAAACCCCCTAGATGTGGATGAGTCTAAAAACATGAAAATCCCATTTTATTTTAGATAGACGCAGTTCACATAGCTATGTAATCCTAGACCCAGGTTATTAAAACCCATAATCATGATAAATCCAAAGTGACTATTGTAAAATCACTAGCTTTTACCATAAATAGTCCTACAACACCTGTTCTAAAACCTAAAATTTATATTTTACGGAAAGCAAAAAATAATAATGCTTCAGAACTCATACAGATATCTATTCTAAATCAGCGTCATTAGCTCTTAGTCAATATGTCTCTATATGAATTTATCCAAAATTCTCCATAGCATCATGAGGCTATGATCGAAGCCTTACATTCCATCAAGATACAAACTGATGAACCCCAACCTCTATCGACTTTCATTGCATCACTTCAAAATCCATTATTCATAACATTCCATGATTTAGAAATATCACCCTTACAGCTTGATGACCAAGATCCCCCACTATTTATCACTACCCAAATTGATTAGACTCAAATCAAATGAGTAATGATTGATAATGGTGTAAGTATAAATATCATCTCCTCCCACACATTTAAATAATTACACTTGCCTAAAACTATGTAACCTAATCCCTAACCATTTAATGAGCATTCAATGATACTGTCACTCCTGCATTAGGAATGATCATCCTTCACATTCAAGTAGGAGTACATGTTATACCTAAATTATTTTATGTAATAAAAGGTGAGTTTCAATACAACATCCTGTTAAGGCATCCCTAGATACATGTTATGCATTTCATCCCCTCCACCTTACATCAATGTATTAAATTCAAACATGAAGGTAAAATCCACAATGCCTTAGTTAATCCCCATTCATTTAAAATTTTAAACCTCACCTTTTGACCAAATGATGTCTTAATTCCATTACAAAACACTACCCCATCATCATCCAATGAGGAATCATCTAGTATGATAATCCCTACATCAAGGATTGGCAAGGAGTCCATTGAGTCCATGTTTTATTAGATATCAATTAGAAAGTATCATTTATTAACACTCAATACTCTCCCCACTCCCCCGGAATATGGGCATCTAGATAAATAGCATATATATTATCCAAATTTAGGATAAATTATTCCCTTCAATCCACCTTTCCTTCACACCCATTTGATCTATGGGGGAATCAATCAACATTCTTTAGGTCTTTCTAACCAAACCTATGTTAAACCATTTACCTCAAATTTTTCATTCCTTGAAAAACCCCACTTTGTAAAAACATACCTACAACAGTGTGCTTAGAAGGGTTTTAACATAGGATGATATGATTAAGGATCACATGAGGTTACGTTAGAATATTTTAGGAAGCCACATGAAAAGTATGACCTTAGTTTTTAATAAAATCCATAACTACCCCAAAGGTTACTCTCCTTCCTATCCTTGAAGAGGACACACCATCCTCACCATCCAATACCCCTTCTTTGACAAACGATGTTGTATCCATTCCCCCAAACTTTTTTAATTCAATGCCATTACTATAAAACCTCTCATATATCACCATAATGGGTAGGTAAAAACCATTCCTCTATCTTGCCCAAACATGATAGGGTAGGATTTTCCCACCATCCTTGTTATTTAGTACCTAGATGATGAGTCAATATTAACTCATTTAGGCACAAAGAACTCCCATTTACATAAATCACTTCCATCTAAAACCTCTAGTATATTAAATGAGGCTACCATTGATATTAACATAGGATCTCATGAGACTCTATGAATAGTTAAGGTCAGTAAATCTTTATATCCTCAAGAACACCAAGATTTCACTACATTTCTAACAAACCATAGTGAGGCATTCACTTGGTCCTATAGTGACACACCTAGTATTGACCTTGATATTATTATCCATAACATTATCACATTCCTATATGCCAAACCTATAAATCAAAATATTTAAAAAATATGCCCTTGTATTGTGTTCTTAGTCAAAGAAGAGTTACAGTGTCTCTTATCTGTTAACTTTAGCTATCCTATCAACTACCCTTTATGGGTATCTAATATCATTCTTGTTATAAATCCCATAGGGGGACTACACCTTTGTACTAACTTTCACAACCTTAATCTCACTTGTCCTAAGGATGATTTTCCTCTCCCTAATATTGACCAATTAGTGAATTTAAAAATTGGGCATGAAATGTTATCACCTATAAATGGTTTCTCTGGATATAATCCAATCCTTATCACACCATAAGACTTCATTTATTAGTCCCCAGGGGATCTTCTTCTATTGAGTTATGCATTTCAACCTAAAGAATGCAAGAGCCACCTATTAAATACCCATGAATTATATATTCCATGATATCATCCATAAAATTGTTGAGGATTATGTGGATGATCTCCTTGGTAAGTCTAAATTATGAAAATACCATCTTTCGGTCCTAAAGGTAATCTTCACTCACTTAATCTAGCTTTATTTCTGTTTAAATTTAAAGAAATATATTTTTGGAGTATTGTCGGGTAAGATTTTAGGCTTTATTATCTCTATTCAATGGATATAAGTCAATCTCACTAAGATCAAAGCCATTTTAAAAATGCCACCCCCATCTAATCTTAAGAAGATCCATATCTTGTAAGGTAAATTGTAATCCATCCATCATTTTATCTCCCAGCTATCTGATCAATGTCAACCATTCCATCACCTCCTAAGGAAGGATATCCACTTTAATTAAGAATCTAGTTGTTAGGAGGCCTTCAATGCTCTTAAGAGCTACCTTCGTTCACCACCAATTCTCACTCCCCCAAAGGTAGGGCAACCCTTTTTCTTGTTTATTTCCACTATGGATCGTGCCTTTGGAGCCATGCTTACCCATTATGTAGAGTATCATAAATAGTAAGTAGTTTATTATATTAGTCATATACTTATTGACTATGAGATGCATTATTCTCACATAAGGAATTTATTCCTAGATTTAGTCTTTGTAGCTTCTAAGCTTAGACATTATTTTCTCAATCATAAGACTTAGTGATCATGAACATCTATCCCCAAAAATTTATGCATTCAAAGGCTTATTAGAATTAGTGAATGGACAAATGGCTCATGCTTTTAGCGAAATTTGATCTGGAGTTTATCTATAAAAAATTAATTAAAGGTTAAATTATAGTTTATCAACTTATTGAGGTGCTCTTACTAATAACTAACCAGTTAACTATGAATTCCTAGATGAAGCCATTGCCTCCATGTCTCAAATAGATCTGTAATATCAAATGACTCTATTCTTTGATGGATCCAAGTGCAATCATAGTGGGGGATTTGAAATTATCTTAATCACTCTTGGGGGAAACCTATACCTATATATTTTAAGCTTGATTTTGATTGCACTAATAATATGGTAGAATATGAGGCTTTAATCATATGGCTCCAAATCACTATAGCCTTGGGTATTAAAACACTTAATATCTATGGTGATTACCAACTGGTGGTTAACAAATTAAGGGCATTTATCAATATAAAAATGACACTCTTTAGAAATATAAGACCTTAGCTAATCAATTACTAGCCACTTTTGAGCATTATGGTATCCAAGCTACTCCTCAGTCTACTAACAACTTTATAGATACTATGACTTCCTTGGCCTCCTTTATCCCACCATCATCTCAAGAATCTAAGTTATTTGTCCTTATCCACAAGGTTAATTAACCTTAGTTTACCAAACCTGATCTTCCTTCCATCCATAGTATGGAAGAAAATCCATCAGATCTCTATTATGCATAGATATTTAATTACATATCAAGGGGGATTATGGCTCCAAATCTATCTAAAAATGGCAAGTGAGATTTCTAGCATCATATCATGCATTTTTTAATACTAGGTGGTGTTCTCTATAAGCATGGTTTTTATGGTATCCTTCTTCAAATAAGCTCATGATACTTCATATGGTGAAAATTCTAATGGTCATACCATCACTAAGAGAATCTTATGATTGGGCTATTATTGGCCCACTTTAAATCAAGATTGTTTTGAGTACATTAATAAATGTGTAAAGTGTTAGTAGCATGTCAATCTACCTCATGTCCCTAGTCAATCATTCTAGGTAGCACATGAATTTTTGCCTTTTTCCCAATGGGGGATTGATATTATAGGTTAGATTAACCCTAAGTCTTCCCAACATCATGAATTTGTCATTACTACCACTGAGAATTTTACTAAGTGGGTAGAGGCTATCCCTCTTATCTCGATTAAAGTAGATAAAATTGTGGAACTCATTAGTCAGCATATTATTTATCACTTTGGATTCCCTCATAAGATCATCACAGATAATGGAAATATTTTAAGAATAAAAAGGTTTAATATCTTTGTGATTCTTTTATCATTCAACTCAGCTTCTCCTCACCTTACTGTCCTCAAGCTAATAGATAGGCCAAGGCATCCAATAAAACTCTTGTCAAAATCTTAACTAAAGTCATTAATGAAGTAGGAAAGAACTAACATCTTCATGTTCTTTTTGCCTTATTGGCTTATCGAACTAGTATTTGAACCCTTATGGGTGTTACTCCTTTCTCCTTGGTCTATAGTACTGAAGTTATACTTCATCTAGAAGTTTAGATTCCTTCCCTTTGCATCTCCCTTAAATATATCATTTTTGAAGATGACTTTTATCAGTAATAATTAATCCAGGTCAAACTCTTGGATGAGCATCAATCAACTTCCCTTGGCCATCTCCATGGATATCAAGAATTAATAAAGTTTGCCTATAATAACCATCTAAAAGAATGTGAATTTAATATTGGCGATCTTATCTTAAAAGAAAATCAACATGTCACTAATATGAAAAAAAAGCAAAAGGGGAAAATTTGCTCTGAATTGGATCGAACCATATTTGGGGCATATCACTTGGCCTCTCTTGATGGAAAATTAGAATGAGAACCTCTTAATCCATTACATTTGCATCCTTTCTATTGTTAATAAGTCTTGATCACTTAGACCACCTAGTTTCTTTTCTTTTGATTTGATTTTGATAAAAACATATCCTTATACTAAATAATGATGCATAGAGATATGTGGTTATGCATCAGCATTGCCCATGTTTAACCTTGAATATGAATATATCAGCTCTATTCATAGCATCCTCTAATTGGATAAGTTTCACCTATAATAGGAAGGAGCTCCAAATCATTATCCCCTAAAATCCCTCCCTATCACTAATTCATTTTGAGAATAAGAGTATTATCTTGTGCAATAAAGCTTTGGGAAAGTATTCTAGGATACCTAAGGTTTATCCATAAATAAATAATAGCATTGGGATCAAAATAAAAGCAAATCATCTACAAAATAAGCAAAATAATAGATTGATTCCTCGACAGACATCTATAAAATCTACAAAATTTACAAATATATATATACATACATGTGTGTGTGTGTGTGTGTGTGTGTGTGTGTGTGTGTGTGTGTGTGTGTGTGTGTGTGTGTGTGTGTGTGTGTGTGTGTGTGTGTGTGTGTGTGTGTGTGTGTGTGTGTGTGTACATATGTATGTACACACACACACACACACACACACACACACACACACACACACACACACACACACACACACACACACACACACACACACACACACACACATATACATATATGTGTGTGTATATGTATATACATAGACATGTGTGTGTGTGTGTGTGTGTGTACACATATACATATGTATATATATATATATATATATATATATATATATATATATATATATATATATATATATATATATATGTATATGTATATGTATATGTATGTATATACATATACATATACATATATATATATATATATGTGTGTGTGTGTGTGTGTGTGTATACATATGTACATACATACATATAAACACACACACACACACACACACACACACACATATATACATATATGTGTGTGTGTATATGTATATACATATACACACACACATATATGTATATATGTGTGTGTGTGTGTGTGTGTATACATATATACATACATACATATACATACATACATATATATATATATATATATATATATATATATATATATATATATACATACATGTGTGTGTGTGTGTGTGTGTGTGTGTGTGTGTGTGTGTGTGTGTGTGTGTGTACATATATACATATGTATGTATATATATTTTAGATTTTATAGATGTCTTTTGAGGGTTTTGTAGATAGTTAATTTGAAAATCATATCTCAAAATATAGACCACTCCCTCAAAGGATGGTTATAATGCATAAAATATCCCAAGAAAGCTTCCCACATTGATCAACTTTAATTAATTTAGTAGACTTTATGCATTAATCAGTCTACATGGATTGGCATAAAAGGATTCTAGGGTTGACCTTAGATTTGGGTAAATAAGAAGAAAATAAATTCTTCTTAAAATACTCTACTTTATATCCTAAAATAAATTCCTAGTAATTTCCATCTCAAACCAATAAGATCTTGAACTTAGTCAACCTAATCTTGTTAGGCTATTTATTAGCAGTTAGTTAAGAATGCACATGCATTCATTAAAAGAAATTTTTTAGGTCATGGTATGAGCCAATAATGAGCAATAAAACCTTTTATAAATAAAATTTGTGTTAATTAATTACTTAATTAATTATTTACCATAGATATCAAAGAATATCCTAATCCCTTAATCCAAAAAATCCATAATCCATAATACTAAATCACATCCATAAATAATCATGATCCATAAACATTTTTCATAATCCATAAATGTAATCCAAAATCCATAATCTAATTCAAATCCATAATAACATAATCATAATCATTTTAAGCATTTCATAAAGTCTTAAATCCATAGTCCATCACCACATAACATAAAATCTATAATCATAAATCAATAAAACTAATGCACATCCATAATCCATAAACATTTTTCACATGAAAGCCCATAATCTATCATTTAATCAAACTCATGATTATGTAATCCATAATAATCTAATCATGAACATGTTAATATAATTTCATCACATAAGTCAATATATCACATAATCCAAATCACATCCATCATAATATAACCATAATCCATAAACATTTTTAAAATTTCATAACATTTAATCCATAATCTAAACCCATAATCACATCGCATAAAATCCATAAATCCATAATATATAATATAATTCACATCCATAATGTCCATAATCCATAAACATTTCAATATAAATCCATAACATGTAACAACCATAATTTATCACATCATCCAAATAAACTAAATCCATAATCACATAATCAAAATCTCATCCATGATAACGTAATCCACAAACATCCATATATCTATAAATAAAATTCATATGAACATCACAACTCATAAGCCCATAATCATGAATCATATATATAAAATAATCAAAGTGTACATCACAAATATACACATACATGTTTGTGGTTCTTTGGCCAATATAATGAATAAATACAATAAAACAACTATTCTATAAAATGTATCCTACTCAAATGGATAGTTCCTAGGGATCCACCACTATATTCGCTCCCATCCCCTGCCACATCTCCTCCTCTATTCTTGTCCCTCTTTTGATCCCTCCTGTCGGATACACTCCCCATTCTCACTGATCCCATGTGAGTACGCATGAAAGACCCACCCTATGTAGCTAGATGGGTAGCATAGTGAGGAATATTTGGATGCAAATCTAGAACAATTTGCTCATAGTAGTGCATCTCCATTGCTAGCTCACTATCCCTATCAATACTCACCATCTTTTCCTACCATATGCTAGGCCCATCCACTCCTATAATTATCTTCACTGATGAGTCTCCATCCCCATCTTTAGGATATCTCTCTCTACTTGATAGCTATCTTAAGCCTCTATTACTAGATTATGACTTAGGTGTAATGAGTTAAACTCTACTTGTAATGTATCTAATATGGTCTAGAGTGTGTGTCTTGCTCAATCTTTACTATGATGAGATCCCCCTATGTTTCACCCACCTATCCTTATAAGGCTATACACTAGTCCCTTGGTGTATCCCTCTCTATAATGATCTCATCAATGTTAATCTCCTCTTCCTCTATCTCCTCCTCTCCCACTCATATCCCATCTCTTCTTCCATCCTCCTCAGCATCCTCCATCTTCTGATGGTTCACTCTTAGTGTGGATGCACTACTCTCTCCTACCTCACTACCCACTATCCTACCCACCAAGCTATAAATGTTGGAGTGTACCCTGCATCCTCTATATCTGATATCATTGCCTCTTCTTCCTCCTCAGCTCCTACTAGAATATAAGTGGTGTCTAGCCTTAGGAGGTCTCACATGTAACATCCCATTTGTATACATGTGAGGCCCATGGTATGTCTATTTCTAATCCAAACTATCTCCACACTTACCCAAAATGGAGGTACTTTATGTAATCCATCCTCCTCCCTGTCACCCACCTCTCCCTCTAGATTCTTGAAAGATCTACATCTACTCCAAGCTATGTAATAAATTTGATGTAGGGTCTCTAGATAATATCTCCATATCTTAACCCCTCTAAGACCCATCATTAGTAATCCAAGTCCTTGATAATCCCATCTATAAAATCTTGAGCTAAATCAGCCTTCCATTGTAGGAAGGACATAATTTGATGTAGGGTCTCTAGATAATATCTCCATATCTTAACCCCTCTAAGACCCATCATTAGTAATCCAAGTCCTTGATAATCCCATCTATAAAATATTGAGCTAAATCAGCCTTCCATTGTAGGAAGGACATGTTGTACTTAGTCTCATACCACCATATCCATGGGGTACTCATGGGATGCACCACCCTGATGTGTTCGTACACCTAGCACTACAACATTATGATAACTTCTAACCCATACCTCCTCTAGGTTTTCCAACACCATAACTCCCTATAGACCTGTGTCAATAAGGTAGATGCTCAGGTAAATATTTTCCAATGCTCCAGCATATATATGACCACACCTATTAGGCTCCATAGAAACCTGCCTCCTCTTGAGTGTGGGAGCATGTAGCAAGAGATTTCCAATAGCATAATGGCTAAAACACCCCTCCCTAATGTATCAACCTCATCTAAAGACTTAAACACAAAACCACTAACAACAAAAGTGATATCTATAACATCCCCACCATATAGGCATGTTAGTGATTCTCCACATCCTCTCTCATTTATAGGTACTCTAGCTTTTCCCTACCTAAGAAGTTTTAAAATCCTATAAATATCCTCTTCTATAATTATCATTTCCCTTATAGGCAGCCAAAATGTCCTGTTAGTCACATACCATCACTCTAGTAAGATAATCAACAAGCTAGTATCTAGGTGAATGCATCAGTAATAATGCACTCCTCCTAGGCCTATGGATTCTAGGTATACCCATTCATCATCACTAAGCTAGTCCCATAGTCACTCGACTAGAGGCAACACTTGATCCTACATTTGTAGTATAGTCTATGCCTATTATCAAAATCCCCTATAAATCTTAAAGTGTCCTAATAAATCTACTTAACCTAACCCTAGACTCTAATCTAGCCTTTCACCATTTTTTTATTCAATTTTGGTCCCTTATAGATTGGTGCTATCCCATCTAGATCAGTGTCATTTCATGTGAAATGACACTGATTCCCAGTGAATCATCATTGATTCATGAGAATCAATGTTGATTCCTTGGTGCCATCCTACTCTACTCTTAGCATCTCTCCTAATCCCAAAAAGCAAAAAAAATTAAAAAAACTAATCAAGTAATGGTGCCTACCTCATCTTATGATCATCATCGTTGCCTCAATCCACTACTACTAGACTCTATTTTATCTCATGTCACAAGCATCATTTTATCTCTCATGTGTTGTTTCATTTTACACAATAGAAAATGAACCCTTTCCACATCAGTTTTTCTTATATACCTAACTTTGGATCAGTGTCAATTTATCTTAGATCATTGTCGATTTGGTGGATCAATACCGATTCATTTTAGATCGATATTGATTTGCTTATTTTTTCACTACTTGCAGTTTACATGTATCCAATCTTGCTCCATATCCTCATCTCGGTACCTTGCTGCACCTAACCTATTATTTATCATATACCATTTTAAGTTTGTGGATTTAGACCCCCTATTAGTCTCATAGCTTGTGTAAGGCATGTCCTCTTCTGGGTATCTCCCCTCAGTAGTTCTTGAGAGTGTATTTTCTCTTGAGAATAGTTATTTATAGGTAACACATACACTGTATAGCACATTAGATGCTTTGGTTAGCGAAGTCCTATCACTTATTCTCTTATTTATCCTTCATTTAAGTCCACCTATTCATAGTTGTGACATTTTATTATGGGATTTTCCTCAGGGCATCTCAACTTGTATTATTTTACATCATGTCAATACAAAACATATACTTTATGTTATGTATCTACATTATTAGATACCATTTTTTATCTATGCATCCCATCTACCATTCCATTTTTCAAACCTGTCACCCACTCCTTATCCTACATCAACTCCCAATTTGAGGGGGATACCTCCTCACATAAACCTAGGGCATTGAACATCTCTCAGTTTTTATCTCACAACACGTATTCCATACTGCTTCATAAAAAAGGGAAAATATAAACACTATAATTTCATATACTATATATGATTTGTTAAGTGTCATAGGCCCTTATTTTTATTTTAATACCTTAAATATCCCTATCTTAAGGTTTAGTTTATTTACCATTAGTAACTCAGTAATTTGCTTTTTCACCTCCCTAACTACCTAAATTTATTTAAACTTAGGGAATCCTAACCCTTTTAACCACTTTACCCTTATATAACCCTATACCCAAAAACATTATGCTCACCAAAACCAAATTTACATGTGGTTGGAATAAACCATCATGGATAGAATCTTCAACTACCAATATTGGGTGAATCAGTGTTGATTCTCCTATGATTGGCATCATTTCTCTAGATCGGCATCGATCCATTTATACCCAACCAACCTTTGGATTTGGGACCAAAAATATTTAACCTCAAAGTGCTACTTAGATTTTCTGGATAATTGAGGAGATTGTAACACCACTCTACCAAAATTTTATTGCATATAATCTACATCCATCATCACATACCTGAAGGACTACTTGCATTTGTGAGAAGGAATTTATTCTATTTACATTCAAGTTCAAGGTAAGTAGTCATATTATTTATCTCATTTTTCATCATCCTCTTTACTTTTATCTACTTATCCAGTCCTTAGAATACAACCTATATCCCTTTGTGACTATTTATTAGCTTCTATCATCTAACCTAGTTTATATTTTAATTAAGTAAATTTCAAATATAATCAATGTCAATTCATTCTAAATTGACATCGATTGTATAGAATTAGTACTAATCCTATAAGACTGGCATTGATCTACTGTATTTAGTTTTTAAAATTTGAGCCTTTAATCTTATATCCCTATCTCTAATTCTTTTTTATTTTTTATCATTTTAAAAATGGCCTTGTTATGTATATGACTCTGTCATGCATTATGCATGATGTCATTAATATCACTGATCTACCTATAATATCCCAACCCCTTTTCACTGATAAGAGTGCCATAGCCTTCGATTTATCACTTTGCATCATTATTTACTCTCCCTCTTTCAAAGCTACTATCAACCAACTTGTTATATAAGAGGATGTGAATATTGATATGGCTTATTAGGATGAATACTTTGCTTACATTGATATCTTAAACTAATATTAAATCATAATCATTTTGTTATTGTATCTTTATCTATTATAATGTTAAGTGTTGTTTATCCATTTAATTGTGAAAAAAATGAGCTGACATCCACTTGAGGAAGTTCACAACTTCCTAAGACTAGTTTCTAACCAAGTAGCTCACTAATCTATTTTTATCCAAGTTTTTTACTTGTTTGTAGGTTATTCTTCTCAACCAAAAAGAAGTTCCCTCATTCACTAGATTCAATTGGTACACAACCATCTTTTTATCTCTTGGTATTATTCATAAACCCTGCATTTCATTGAGATTTTAGTAAGTTAATTAAATTAAAGGAAAAATAAAAAAACTACTATAACATGTAGCCTTATGAATGTTTTAAAGGTATCTCCTAGGAGATACCTTCAAGGTACCTTTGAAGGTAATAAAATTCCTTTCAATGTATCTTCTAGGAGATACCTTGAAAGGTCTTTTAGTACATTTAAGGGTTCTATTATACTCAACATATCCCCCTTCTTTTTTTTGAATAGAGATCCACTATGCCTTGTATAAGTCCAAGCATTTTTTTTAGGTCTTCATTCTAAGAACTATTACATGTTACATCTAGATTTTGCTATCAAGGAAATACAAGCAAATGCATTTTAAATTTTAGACTAATTTATTAATATATTTTGGAAGTTTTGTATCTATACAAGTTTTTTGGGGACATATGCATTTCGGTCTTTGGAATTTGGTACTCATCCAAATCATTTAGGAATTTGTTTGTAGTTTTGGCTCTTCAAAAATCCTATATTTATGCGTTCACTATTTGGTATTCAATTCAAGTCTTTGTAGGTTTTGTTCAAAAACATTGTTTGGGATTTATCATTTGATTCAACTTGGTCCTTGGTACAAGTGATTTAAAATTGGTTCTTTGGCAACTTTCCAGTTAAATATTTGGTTTTCAAAGTTTTTGCTCACAGGTTTTGTTTGCAGTTTCTTGTTCTTAAAAAATTTGGTCTTTAGATTTTATGTTTTGCATTTACTTGGAATATTTTTTCCCCACCACTAATTGGTGTTTATATTTTATGCTCCAGATTTAAATTTAGGAGTTTACCCCTTCAAAAAATTATGTCAAAATTTATGATTTGAAATTGGTGTTTGGCAATTAGATCTTAGGTTTTTTAATCTTTGATAAAAATGTTCATTATTTCTTATTGGTACTTATGACTAGCACTTCGGTGTAGATGAGTTTTGTTATCAAGATTTTTGTTCAAATTTTATTTTGGGAATCCTTAATTCATGAAAATTGGTCATTTTGGTACCAACACAAAACCCAGTCCTCAATTATCAAAATATTACTTGGCATAGAAAATAAGGCAAAATAATAAGACTTAACGACACTTGTCAAAATATACTGATATGGCATACCTATCAAATAAACTATTAAAAATCTATTTGCAAAAGTAAATAGAATTCAAAGGCATTGGACATTAATGATGCATGAACTATAATTAAATGCTAAATCTATATCAATCATTTGAGACCATTGATGTACTTATTCATCAAAAATAAACTTTGTGCTAATTTATTGCCTTACAAATAAGCCCTATTGACCTGTATGTGAATCATAAAACTGAATCTAGTAAATCTGAGCTATCAAAGTCTTAAAAAAAATACTAATTAATCAACCATGGCCTCTTTATCCAGAACATTAAAAGGATTTTTTCCACCATCCCTATTCTCAATCAAAGATCCCACTGAATACATGGATATTATTTTTAACTCCACCATTTTCAATGATCAATATACCAAATATTTATCTCTATGGGATGCCATTGATGTAGTAGATACCCACATTTAGGAGGAAATCATAACACCATCACAAAAATAATTGGCGGTAGATCTTCTTCCTCTTAAATGATAAGGATTACATTTTGTAGTAGCCAAGCCTAAAGTGATGCCATGCATAAACCTACTATGGGATCTCTTCTTGACTAGAAATATAATGGGAGATAAATACTTTCACCATCTGGAATACAAGATCATGGTGGATTACATCTCAGGAGATGCGTTCCAAAGGTATTTATCTTTGCTAGTTGAATATGCCACTTACAACTTGCATAGGGTGGTAGGGTGAAAAGAAAACAATTAAATTTAAAAAACATTAAACAAGTAGATTAACCCTAGGGAGATTATCATCCCAAAAGATAAGGACCCGGTACCTATCACCAAGTTTAAAATGAAGGTTTACATTAGTATGTCCCTTCTAAATAGACTCTATGGTTTCCTTAGCATCCATTTATTCACCTAGAATGGGTTATAGTATTAGATATGATGATGACTTAAGACTTGACCTTCACCTTGGGGGAGATAATCAATGTCAAGTTGAGAGAATAGGTTTTACACAAAGATAAGTGACCTATTGGTGACCACTTATATATGATGTTATACCCCTTGGAAACTATGATTGGAAAGGTATATATGCACTATGGGTTACTCTATGATCTAATTATAGACTACATCAAAAATTGCATTTGTGATTATTATTCTTTCATGTACATATACGCATTCATCAAGAACATAACTCACAATGTAGAGGATGTGTACCCATAGGTATGGAAGGTTATTCATGAAACCCCACTGTCTAGGGTATCCAAGTCAATTATGTGCATGTCAGTACCACTAAGTGATTATTTCTTTTACCCAAATTACATAATGATTATGGTCATTGGAAACAAAGACAACCCTTACATCTTCCCAATTACTTTTTAGACAAGTTGGTGGAACAAGAGATAGTATTTTAACTATGGTAGAACATAGATGATGACTTGAAAAAGAAGAATAAGAGTAAATTTTGTGGTTTTCATTTGATGATATGTCTAATGTACTACATAATTCAAAGGCACTTTGGAGAAGTGGACAAAATGTGAAATTACTGTTCATTGCCCACCTTGCCTCATGGGGATTAGGATTCCCATGGTAAGATTCAAAAGCATATCAAGGGTCTTGATATTCCATACCAACATGCACCTTATGATCATGAATTATTATTATTGAATGCCAAGGATGATGCCCAAGTATTTGAAAGGGCACAAAAAGAAGGATTGAAGAAAGAACATTGACATATAATATAAGGAGAACCTTTTATCTCTATTATATGTGCATGAATTAGGATCCCACCCCTAAGTGGATAGACTGTCTTAGATTTTTGGATTAGTAGGCCTCCATAGTCATTAGTATAATAAGGAGAGACTTCTCAAGAAGCTCCCTAGACATTAAATGCCATCAAGAAGGAGCCTAAAGTAATTGAAGCTAGACTTGGATGAGTTCAAGGAGACCCAATTTGCCTTGACTCCTTAGATTTAGAGGGCCCATACCATCTAGATCCTCTAACCATATAATAACATAAAAGTGTGTAGGTTTCATCTAAACCAATTCAATAGGACTCCCCCATAGTTGAGAATATTACAATTTTTATAAGATGAAACCAAGGTCTCATCCTCTTCCAAATAACCTAACTATTAAGAAACAACTAACATGAGTTCTTTCAGTTCAATAGTAGGATACAGAAGGAAAAACTATTAGTGAATAAAGAGAGACAAATGAAGAGGAGGACTTGCAAAGAGCAAAATTCCTTAGCCTTTAGGACATTAAAGGAAAGACACCTCTAAATGGAAATCAATCAGGTAAAGAGAAAACACCTCTTATCATTGCTACTCTAATTTCCTCTTTTGATTCCCTTTCTGTAGTTGATTTTATTCCTCTTGATCCCATTTCCCAAAAACCCATGGTCACTCCCAAGGTAGAGGATGTCTCCTCTATCCTTGTTATCTCCATTTTCCAAAAAAAATTCAATCCACTAGTTATATTCACATATTAAATGACCTCCACTACTTTTGTAGCTACATCTACCACTGCCCCAGCACCCCCTGAAGCCAAAAAGGAATCCAAAAAAGTTAGGGGAACATTGGCAAGTTACCAACTTCATGTATCATCCACTTAAATAGACTTGTCAATGCCTTTATTTAGCTCTTCTAAATGCACAATTGTGGCATGTTCATAAAAAACTATAAATAAGAAACTAGTATACACCATCAACCCACTCCTTCAACATGGGGGAATGGACTAGTCTAAAATCATTTGGCTTTCCCTTCCCGACCAAGTAATTTAAGAAGCTTTGAAGAAACAATCTAAAAAAACATTGGTTGAGACTAAAACCAAGGACACTCAACTAATCAACCCATCCCAATTGGTCATCCCTCAATGGGAATCTGATATAGGGTTAAAGTCTTCTTAGAAGCCAAAGCTCACAATCATAGAGCTGCCTACAATGAGTTCCATATTTGATAAATCTACAAGGAGTGTCAAGAGGGTAAGAAAGAGAAAATTGGAAGATAATACTAGGAGAGGGATTATCATGGAATAGATACAAGAGGTCTTTACCTTATCTAAAATAAAGAACATGAAATTAGGGTAGTCCACATATGTGGAGGACTACAAGTCTGATCTCTAAACACATAAGGATGCCTTTTATTAAATACATGAGAGAACATAAATGGCTAGGAAAGAGATCGAGCATGAATTAGAGCATGTAAAGGAATAAAATTGTCAAGCTTTGGAGTAAATAAATGAAAAACATCAAATGGTTCACATTCCACCTAAAATTAAAATTGAATCCCAGAATGTTACTTCCATATTGTAAAACATTCTTGAATCCATTATTGTAATGAGGGAAAAATTGACCCCTCATTTAGTTGAGACTCAAAAAAATTTCAATTCTTTAGAGAAAGATGAGAATAATTTGAAATTAATTTTTATTTATACAACTAATAAGGCATACAACCACCTTGACCTGATGGCACCACTAGAGGATTTAAATACTCTCAACTTGGTGGTCATCAGGACTTAATAAGCTTGAGATTAGATTGTGGTACCTGAGGCAATAACACCTAAGTATGTTAAATATAAAGCTCTCATTTTTCAAATCTTGGGAGAGCTAAAGCTCTCAAAAATAAGAGATTTAATAGTTAGGCTTATAAACATAATCAATTATGATCAACTTCTTCAGTAGACTTCTACCAACTTCAAACAAAGTCTTTAAGGACTTTCATTGGAGGAGATTGAGGATGAGCTGAGTTTTGAAAGGAAGAAGATGAAAGAGGTGAAAATTTTTGGATTAAACTTTAAAAATACAAAAATTTAGCATGCAAACCTCTTAGAAAAAGTTAAAAGGGTGTACAGACCTCCATTATTGAACATGGATATTATATGGTATCAGCATGAACTTAGGGAAAAAACTTTCATGTTTTGGAAGTGTGAAGAAAGTTAGTGCTTCAACTTCTTGTTCAATCACAACATTCACCTCAATGCCTCCAACAGTCAGTAGTGACATGCCCACATCTAGCTAGCCTTGAGTTGAAGGCTAAGTTTGTATGCATACATGTTAAAAGAACTAATTCTTGTATTCATAGTTTATTTGTATTTAGCATTGAAATGCAAAATGTGCATGGATTGTCTATGACCATGTACCCATTGTATTGATTTTTATAGGTTGACTTAAGTTTAGACATAATGATAGTGAACTATATGCATTCATACATGCAATTTTGAGACTAAAATTAGAACTGAGGTTCTAATTGCAATATAACTATGACTTTACATGAACTTGGAGGATGAGGTGATCCTTCCCCAAGTATATTTATGCATGTATAACCTCGTTCCAAAGGGTTGGAATAGTTTTTATCAATACAAAAAGAAATCAGTTTGATGGTCTTATAACTATGTTGATTCTCTTTCATCCCATCTATGTGTTATTAAGGTTTTATTTTCTTGGATGTGTTAACTTAATAATTTGAAGTGTGCATAAGCTAGAGATAATTATAATTTTTTTAATTGATATACACTAATTATATATGTGCAAAATCTATTAAAAGTTAGCAATTTTCATTAATCAAAACAATTGGTTAAAATTGTGTTAACATTCTGAGGTGTGGAGTGTTTTCTTTCTAGTATAGTCATATAGGTGTAAGTTATAGCTATCATAGACACTTTCTTGATTCAAGATGTAATCTCTTAAATAATGTTGTGCAAAAACAATTCTAACAAGAACAACCTTGAGTTGAGATCATTAAGTTTGCTATGCTTTATTCCCATACTCTTTAACTATGTTTGCCTATAAGTGTGTCATAACTATAAGCAGTAAACACCAATTTTGGGAACACTTATCGATAGCAAAAACCAACTTAGGGGGTGATCCTTGAGGCTATATAACCTTCTTTTTTTCTCTACCCTTACCTCTTTTAGAGTTTATTTTTTAATCTACCCACTTTTATATTAATATCCACCCATCCATCCACCTAATTAGGTTTGATTTTATTTTAGGATTCATTTCACTACATAAACCATCTAGTTAATAACCTACATGATCAACCTATTATTCTAACACCTAGTTGTTTAGCCCATACCTTCAACTCATGCCCTGGAGTGGCACTTATCTCCATTGAGATCCTAAAATATTATAGATCACTTTGTTAAATTATGGAGTGTGCACAAAACCCACATCAGTAGGTTCTATTAATAAATACCTTAAATACATAGATGATTGGGATTTTATTTTAATCCATCTCTTATATTATACCTTAAAAGGCCTTGCATTACCTTCAATGGATATCCTAGTAGATACCTTGAATATGCACATGATTAAAATTTTCTTTCAAAGTATCTCTTAGGAGATACTTTAAAAGGCCTTGTAATACCAATTCAAGGGTACCCTTATGCATGTTTGAAATGTATCTCCTAGGAGATACCTTCAAGGTACTCTTGAAGGTATTATAATGACCTTAAATTTATCTTATAGGAGATACCTTGAAGGGTTCTCCTAGTAGATACCTTGAACATGCACACGATTGGAATTTTATTTCAAGGTATCTTCTAATGGATACCTTGAAGGACCTTGTATTACCCTTAATTTTGATTGGAAAGGTTATTTCAAGGGATTTTATATAACCATTGCATGTGGGGGTCATCTGAGTTATGTCTATATGAGTGAATGTGCAGAGATATATAGAAAGAATTAAAAAAAACTTAAGTGGAAATGAAATTTCTATTCTTTAATGGTGAATTAATTATTTTAAGACTTGTTCGAACATGGATTCTCCATTAATATAGATAAATTATGAAAGATAAAAAAAATTAATGGTCATAAATGGCATTTAATACAAAAAATGTGGTTTGAAGGATAAATTATCTTCTAAATGGTTAATTGGTCGTTATCACAAGCCCACAACTCAAGTACAGCTAAAAATAGATATAATGGCATATCTCATTGCATGTGTTAACAACCATTGATTTGTAGTGCCATATTAAAAAAATGTCCACATCAGCATGCCTCTTGCCCAAATTAAATGCATGTTGGCTCCAAAGATAACTCAATAAGGCATTCAAAATCAAATCAATATGCATGAAAACTATAAAGGCAACTTTTTGAGCACCAATTTTACATTTCACATGTACAAAAATTTAAATAATCAAGCTTCAGGTTGAGTTCTACATTTTTCCAAGTACACAAAGTTGATGATTCATATTTCATATACTGATCAATGAATCATTTAAGTCACATGATCAAATGGAGAAATATTAACTTATCATGCCTCTATTTGATGTGTAGAAAGAATAAATGGGCATCAGTCTTGCACTCTGACCAAAAAAAATCATGATCCTAAACCTCTTGAGTTTATCTGAGCTACTAAGTAGAATATTTTCCTTCTAGACCCTATACAAGAAGTTCAACTTTTGGCCCTCATGTTTACGCACTAGTTTCAAAATTTAGATGTCAATAAATTGATACACCTGTTGACTTTTAGTGATATGGGTAAGGTTGTTTAGCCATTCCTCACCCAATAAAATGATGGAAACATCTATCTTTCCCTAGATGTGACTATTATGATTAATACATAAGTAATGACTAGAGAAATTAGGATGCCCACACGTGAAGGATCTCTTGTACCCTACAAATCAAAGGCACCTCCATTGCTTCAGGAAATCTAAGACACATATGCTTATGGATCCTACAACATACCCATCAAATATATTATGGATGAACCTATATGCATTTTGGTCTAATTCATAACTCATAAATTCTAGAAGACCACTCATTTTATGAAAAAGGCCACTAAGGGTGTCGTTGACATCATGCATAGGATGATTCATCACAATAAGCAATTTAACTAGCTTGAGTTCTTTGTGCAAGAGCTCATAAACAAAATTTAAAAGGTTCACATGACTTCCAACCAAACTTTCTAGTATCAATTTCTTATTTTTATACTTTGTTTCACACAATGGAAGTCCCTAAGAGGAGAAGTACATCTAGACACTAACTATTAGCCTACACATTAGTGTTATATTATGATCTGAACATAAGAAAGGGGAACCTTGGATCATCAAGCCAAGTTTTATCAAAGGTGGGTGGAAATATTGGATATCATCACAACACATCCCTAAGTCCCACCTAATGTCATGCAATACTTGGGATAATATGCATTTTTTAGTAAGCTATAAAAGGGGATCATAATTTAGATTCATGATTTGTCAAAGTTTTCATTTGGCTCTCTATTATTTCATCAACATGGCTATGGTAAAGGTAGAGGTAGAAAAAAAACTATTACATAGATAAAGGAGCCACACCACTACATATAATACCCTTAGTGTAATTTTTATATAAGAGCAACAAGCTAAGGCCACTATCTCATACCTATAAAATGGAAAGTGGAAGGCCTCAGTCGAGGGACATGCCTCTCCTCCATAAAGATGGATTATACGTAGTATTTTGAATTATATCAATGAACCAAAGGTGCCTCAAATAGTGAGTAGTTGTGACTTACCCCAAATGATAACCAATGAATAAGAAGTTTATCAGGTCATGATAGAATACATGGCTAGTGACTTATATGAAAATGAAGATGAAAAAGAAATATTTTTCTATAAAGTTGTGTGCATAATTAAAGTGTAAAATAAGGTGCCAAAATTTGTCGGTTGAAATTCCACCTTACCCTTCCTAGATAATATTAGATAGTATGGGATTGAGGCCAAGCACACAAAGATTACTACTGATCTATTTGAAGAGCATTTGTATGAAACTTTTGTAATTCCATACCCTTTTGCACTAATAGCCAAGAGCCCCTTATAAGTACTTTTATAACTAAGGAGAACTTGAATAGAGAATTGAGTGTCCCCTACTCTATAGGAACAAGTTACATCTTTTACATTTTAGGTTGATCCCTCTGTGTATCTAGTGCAATAATCTCCTACTACAACTTCACCATCAGCCAAGTGAAGATTGGTCACTTTGGGCAATAAACATTCATATGTTTCTAATGATATTATGCAATAAAGTGACACACTATCATTTGAGGAGGACCCACTTAAATATAATATGGAGTTGGTACTAGAATAACCCATTGTGTAGGAATAGTAGGCCATATAATAATTAGTGAGGGTTATACAATGACATGTATGTTAGGAGTAGAATAAAGTTCATAAAGATGAAGCATAATAGCAAGAAGCATCTCATCAACAACATCAAGTGGAAGCACATATGCAAGTTGAAGAAATTGAGTCCAATAAAAAGACAAAAGATGTAGAGCCTCTTCATAGGTAAGCTTTTGAGTATGCACATAAAGCATAATAAATTATAAATACATCCAAACAAGCTAAGGCACAAGAGGTGTGGAAACAAAAAGAAGCTACATATACCATAGCTCATCATGCAATCCTAAGTTGATATGACTAATACTCAATAAAGAGGTGATGAAGCTACCTAAAGGAAAAAATAAGAAAAAATTGAAGATATCTGGCTAAAATAATCTTCACTCTAGAAGGACATAGAGGAATAAGAATGCATAGCTGAGGCATAGACACAACATGATGCCTAGGCAAGATCCCACATAGAATAGGAAAATGTTTTTCTATTTGATGTGTAACTAGAGCAAAAGGAAGTAGAACAATAACAATAAGTAGAGGATGAATAGAAAAAGGGAGAGGATGAGGTATGAAATCAACAAGAGGAACTATAAGATAACCTACAAGAGGATGTGGTGTATCAAACATCATAAGAATAAAAATCACCATAGGATGACTCTACCACCCAAGGGGCACATGTTCAGCATTATGCATTTTCTTCTGAAGGAGTATGGTTATGGGATGTTCCCATGGTAGTTGTGAGGTTCACTACCTTTTCTCTTCCTATTGTAAACATGTCATGCACTGATCCAACAACTATAAATACCACTTTGGCCACAATCCCACTAAGGTATGAAGCATCCTTGGATGTTTCTCTCTTACCATTGTCAAAGTAATTGGAGGGTGTTGCTACTTTTCAATAACAAATTACACAAAAGGTCACATTATTGGAGTAGGAGGATGACCATTTCAAATCATAGACCATTGAAATCCAAAGCCACTTACAATAAGCTGAGAATATCATTAAAGATAGCTGCCTAACATTGGTGACATAAGTCATTAGTGATCAAGTCATGTTTGATCAACACAGGTTGAAAACACTCATTTTTCAACTGATAATAGACTAGTGTGCTACACATAAGTTGTGGTAACTCAATTCATTAGGTAAAGGAATCAAATTAGAAGTGGAAACACTTATCCCTCTTTTTAAAGAGTAGCATACTATTATTAAGGCTACCATGATACAATCACAATAGGTTACACAAAATATGTTGGACTGGAAGTAGCAACTAGATGTAGCATTGGCTCGTTCAAGCTCAAATTTTGCCAAAGATGTTACTACTAAAGTAATAATGGTAATCCTCATGAAAATAGTGGAGGAGATGGACATTAACTTGAAATAATATTCAAATGATATAGAAATATAGGATAATATTTTTGGATTGGTAGACCTAAATTGTGTAGAATTATTTTGTAGGACTTCAAGTGCAAAGACATGCAGAAAAAATGTAATAGCTTAGTAGTGAGATTCAAATGTAGATCATAAACACTAAGGTAGTCATGAGCATCACTAATAATTTTAATCTCACATAAATCATAGGCTATCAAGTCCCTTTTCACACATTATTAAGGCTAACCTAGGAAGCCATGCTAGATTAGAATGCCTAAAAAAAAGATTTATCACCATTCACTAGCTCCATTGCACAGATTATCGACACTCCTATATACATACTACCATTGAAACTTTGTTAGATCATCTCTCAATGCAAGGCTATGTAGCTATAATTTAATGATACATTTTCAATAGATCCTTCATCATTAATTCCACCTCCATATATTTAAGTATTTCATCATACATATTTTTGAAATTTTGGGATGTATTTTATCTATACAAAGCAATCTATATGTGCTAAAATAGAATCCATATGTGAATTACTGGATCAATATGTAAAATTTTGAGATATTTTTGTGCATTAGGCTAAACAAATAGCCCAAAGCATACTTTATTGGAGGCAACACCTTGAAAAATCCTTGGCTACTTCAAAACCATAGTTTGTAATGGTGGATAAAGCTAAATATGTAATGAGTGATCACATGGCTATTGAAAAAGTAATGACTTGTAGACTTCAACAATTATTCGACTCCAGGGATATCATAATTAAAAAACACCAAGTGTGGTAGAATTAGATAATGTGAAACACATTTGTGGATATTCAATCTTGAAAGACTGAAAATAGGTTGGATAGTATTGTGTCAAATATCTAGCTTAAGTTGTGAAATGATAGAGGCTTCCTTACCATCATAGAAGAAGAAGGCATGCAAGATATAATGGTCATTCAGATTCTACTGTATATTTTCTTTACCATGGTATGGGAATCATAAGTTTAACTAGCTATTGTGAAAATCATAGAAGAACCTAAGTTCATTCCACTGTAGGATCTCCAAACAAATTTATAAAAGAGAAAACTAGATAGAAATGTGCAATCTAAGTAGCCACAACCTACACATCTGCCTTGCCAAAATTTGACACCACCTTCATAGTATTATTCAAACTTTTATGCAAAGTGATAGATATAATAATGCCAAGATTCTTTCCTTTTTTTGTTAGGATCTATATGTGCATGGCTCTTGGTACCAACATGTTAGCTTCTAAACCACAACTCTAATACCAATTGTTAGGATCTATATAGATGGCTCCTAGTACCAACATGTAAGCTTCTAAACCAAATATATAATACCACTTGTTAAGAAACCAAAACATAATCCTAAACATGTGTAATAATTGATGCAAAAATAAAAACAAATGACAAAAAAAATAAACATGGGAGAGAATACATTAAATAAGATATATGTGGAAACCCTGCTGAACCAACTAGGGAAAAATCATGGGAAAAAGGTAGCATCAAAACTTCATATTCATCAAAAAATCTCTCTAAAATAATATATCCTCTTATCAACTCCTTTTTATTTATTATAATCACTCAATTGAACTGACCTTGCAACCAATCCTTCATGCTCCAACCTCCAAGCTACAACATATAACTCCATACAATACTAATACCATAGCATCCAAGGTGAGATCCAAAGCATCAACCTCCATATCCATGAGATAAGATAACAAGCCTCCAAGATCTGTGTCTTCATACATGTGATCCAATCTAACATATCCTTCCAAGATCTAACCTCAAGGATCTCCATGCTTCTAACAAACTAGGTGAGCTATGCTCACATCTAAGTCTTATAGCCTCTAGCCACTTAAGCATGAATGATTATTATAACCCAAGCATCTAGGTGAGATAAGATTCCACTCCTTACAAGATCTAACCTTATATAACATGAAATACCAAGGATTTCATGGATCCTTAAAGGGAATCCATATAAGGAATTACCAAATGGATTACAAATCAAAAGATAAAGCATGCTATTAAATATCATTTACAATGAGAGAGAGAGAAACACATGGTGGGCCAAAAAGATTTCCTCAGTCTTTGTGGTATGAACAATGATCATCAACAATTTTTTCTCTATGTGTAAAATTCTTCAATAAATATCCTCTTACAAATAAGAACATGTGCCACCTTCATGTGGATCTAAAACCTATGCCCCATTTCCATAAGTGAGTCCAAACACTCAATAGTGTTATTGTCTTCATCACCAAGGGTCAACAAAGTAGATTCCTACTTCAAATGAGATCCAAGCCACCTGATGTGACCCTTAGATTTGTTCCCCACTCACACATGTGAGGATAATATACAATAGTTCCCATCTTGTCTTCTTCTTCCATGTGACCACACAAGTCCAAAAGGTGTTGCAATCACCTTTTGAATTTATCCACACATGGGAATCATGGGTCCCCTTAAAAATTTAACCCATACATGATCACTTGTCTTTTTCACCATGTGACAACCCACATGTGACTCACCAAGGACAAAACCCATGTCCTTTAGTGGAGTGTTATGCACCACAGCTATCATATAATCCTAATCACTCAAATGGCCCTACATGGGCCTACACCACATCACCTTCTTGTCATATCACATGCATGTCACATAACATATATACCAACTCATTTTCACACCCGTATGCCACATTATTAGGATGTTATCTCAACATGCCACATCACCATGAATAGTGATTGTGAATAGTGCCCATGAATAGTGACTTGTGAATAGTGGCTTCACACCCTAATAATATCCCACTTAAAATTATATACACATGTATTTACCATACCTACATTTTTTTCCAACCATCTATAATCAATGCCCACTATTACTCACACACAAGCCTAGTAGAAGTTTTTTTCACTACTAAAACTTCTCTTTCCTAACTAGCTTTGTCAACATCTGCTCCTCTATAGTAGATTTGTAGCAACTAGAGTGACTCACACTTTACCATAGACCCATCCTTATTAAGGATTCTATTTTTAATTACTCACTACTCCTATTGCTTGGACGTATCGAATTTAGTGCAGACCATGGCATACACGAGGATTTCATACTCTCGATGAATGTAATACACATGATAATTATATATTCTCCTCCTTATTCTAAGACACTCTAAAAGACAAATCAAATATCATAATAAGTGGGATAATAATTAGTTTCACCATTCTTCATGCCAAATTACTACCGAACCTTCTCTATATGTCTTTAAATACATAACCAGATCTTTCTTGCTTTCATGTCCTTGACATCTTATGCATCTCCATCCCTAGTTTGACACCTTCATATTTTCCTAGTCACTTAAGCCATCACACCATTGATCTTCATAATTTTGGGGCCTACAACTAAAATATAATCAATACATATCAAAAACCTATGCTAAACCTTTGGCTCTCTAACAAGGTAAACCTATACTCCATATGCACATCTACTTTAGCTTGTATAGTCTTCAATCTACAATACAAAAATTATTTGCCTCATCTACATAGCCTTTTGTCTACTTCATTTCATCATAAGATCACCATGTAGGAACGAATATTTTTCATCTTGCTACTCCAAAAACAACAAGTGAACACTGCACTCTTGATAATAGTCAACAATATGAGAGAAAAAACCATAGAACTCAACACCTTACTTCTATATATGTAGCGTATCACTATCCACCATGATTAACATAGTACCCATCTATAGTTATTGGGAAGTCATCATTATAATTAGTGTATCACTTCACCTACCAATTTTTTGAGCCCCAAAGATATAGTAAAGTTACATCCTACTCTACCACATGTCAAACACATGACCTTCTCCTTCCATGGAACCTTAGGCCACTTATTCTTTTCCATCCATCTTGAACTACCTCAATAGGTAAAGATTTAAGTTTCTTGTACCTCTTCCTCTACATGTATTTTGTAACATATCGGCCAACACAATATGCTAGTAGGATCCCAAAAATTATATCTCTTATCCAACCTATAACCATAACAAGGTACATGCCTTGTCATTACCATCTATCTTCACCAACAGAGACTAGTTTGCTCCACCATAAGTTGTATAGTTGCTTCTACATCAAGAACACTATGTTGGTGATCATCTATCTAGTAAAGATTATTTAGCTTCTTCTCCATTCTCTATATTATTCCAAGAGATAAATATCTTCCATGCAAACTTTTTAATATATATGTTGGTATCTCTACCTATTGCAAATCCTGGCACCAACATGTCAGCTTTGTTGTTCCCAAAATCTGTCACTTGTTTTTGTGGACAACATGTCGACCATTTTCAGTCCTATAGGCCAAAATGGTCTCTTTCTTTCTTCAAAATGTTCTAAGCAGTCAAGTTTTTCAACTATTCAAGCCTTTTCAGCTAAGGAAATTGCAAGTTCAACAGGCGAGCTTTCTCAAAGGGAAGTCCAAAACACTTAAGGCATTTCCTAAGTGTTTTGAGGATGTTTCAACGCTAAGGCTCAATCAAAAGACTTAACGGTGGGGTTCAAAGAATTAAAATGAACCATTGAACCCTAGCTTTGAAAGGTTCAAAGGTTCAATGAGTTCAAAGGTTAAACGACTTTGACAGACTTAAAGAATAAAATGATTCAAAGAGTTCAAATGAACCATTGAACCATTGAACCTTGAACCAAAGGGGTTTAATGAGTTCAAAGGTTTAATGAGTTCAACAGACTTAAAAAATAAAAGGATCCAAAGAGTTCAAAGCTTCAAAAGATTCAAAGAGTTAGAATGAACCATTGAGCCGTTGAACCATTAAAATCTGAAAGGTTCAAAGGTTTAATGGGTTCAACGAGTTTGAAAGGTTCAAAGTTCAAAGTTTGAGCAGAAGCTTCAAGCGAATGGATGAAGTGAAAGATTCTAGAAAATGGTTCAATCAAAGAAGAAAAATAAGTGAACATGGCCCTTTACAAAACATTAAATCACTGAACCATTAAACCAAAAGAGTTCAAGGTTAAAGGTTCAAAGTGGTTCAAGCGACCGATGACGTCCCCATGGACATCAAATTTAGGGTGATGGAATAACTGTTGATTTTCAAAAGAGCACAGACCTGAGAACAAACTTAGTGACCAGCCAAGAAAGGATCTAAAGGAGCCAGCTAAGAGTGAGAAGATAGCCCTGAGAGCTCAGATCACCAAGAAGAGACAAAAGTAGCAAGGAAAGAGGGAATGACTATAAAAAATCTATAAATATCTACAAAAGATTTATTAGTAGGTGGAACAATCCACTAGGTGGACCTCAGAGAACACAAACATTCAATGGCATGGCATATTTTTCTTCATTGATTAAAGGTGAATGGACAGCTGTGTAAGCATCATAAATAAGACTAGGTAACCCATGCTTAGGAGGAGACATTTTAGATGATTTAGAATGCCAAAGTTAAGGCTGATGACCTATTCCAACATGGCCCCTTCACAGTATTCAATGTATTCAATACAACATGGGCCATTTCACAAAAACAAGTACCCAAGTCTTTCTTTAGATGATATATAATGTAATCTCTCATTTTGTATAAGGGGGATCTCTCTGTTATTAGAAGCGAAGCTCTACCCAAATTGAAAGGCATTCCTGAGACTTTGAGCTCAAACTGTTAATCATATTTTGTTAAGTGAATGAGAAAGCAAGTGACCTTTCAAACTTGGTGTTGAAATAGCTTGTGTCATCTAGGAAATTGTTCTTATGTCTTCCTAAATATAGTCTTGTCCATTTAATCAAATAAGCAGAACAAGTGGAAATAAGTTGGAAGATGTCCTGAAGCTGACTATGGGAGACTTTGTGTTGCCATAATTGTCTTCAGTCTATTTTTTGTGTAAAGGATACTGGAGAGACTTTGAATTCCCCTTATCCTTCATAATCTTTTACTCTATTGTAGTTTTAGGTGGAGACTTTGTGTTGCACTTCATTCTATGGTGTCCTTTGTCCCAATTAGTGGGAGAAGCAATGAAAGACTTTGTGCTTTCATGTGTTTCTTGTGGTTACAGTTACTACCCAAGAAGAATTCCTACTATTTGCTGAATATCATTTTTGAAAGAAGAGAAGTGCCTTCAGTAATTACACTTGAATTCTCCTCTATTTTGTGAACATCATCTCTAAAAAAAGAGAGATAGATGGTATGATTTCACCCCTTAGTCTATTTTTAGATTATATTAATATCCTATAGTTTATAGTGAACCTCCCCTTGCTGAGAGGAGAGATTTGTCTCATTCTGGTTGTGGTCACCACACCCATTTTGTCGTATAAATATCCTTATGTTGTGGTTGATGTAACCATTTTGCCATCAGTTAGTTGATGACAAAATACTCACCCAACAAGCTTCTAAACCAAATATCTAATACCACTTATTAGGAAATTAAAAAATAATACTAAACATGTGCAAGAATTAATTGCATAAATAAAACAAGCCAAAAAAACATAAACACATGAGAGAACACGTTACACAAAATATATGTGGAAATATTGCTCAACCAATAAGAGAAAAATCATGGGGAAAAGGTAGCATTCAGACTTCATAATCATCAAAAATTCTCTATACAACAACAAATCCTCTTAGTAAATCCTTTCTATTTCTTAAAAAAACTTAGGTGAGAAAATCTTATAACCAAGCCTTCCATGCTCTAACTTCCAAGATGCAACATGCAACTCCATTATAATGTTAACACCATAACATCCAAGGTGAGATCCAAAGCAAAAACATATATCTTCATGAGCTAAGATAACAAGCCTCTAAGCTCCATGTCTTTATACAGGTGAGCCAAGCATTCCTATCTATACAGGCTCTAACCTCTAACCTCAAGCATATCCATGCTTCTAATAAACTAGGTGATCCATGATCTCATCTAAGCCTTATAGTCTCTAACCACCTAAGCATGAATGATGCTTACAATCTATGAATTTAGGTGAGCTATTCTTCCATGATTTACAAGCTCCAACCTTCTATCATGATCTAAGAGTGATCCCTCTATAAATGGGACAACAATAACAAAAAAGAGTTATTCTTAAATAAAAATGATGATGAGAAAGGGAGAGAGGGAGAGAGAAACAAATGATGGGGCAACAAGTTTAGCCTCACTCCATGTAGGATTAACAATGATCATCAAAAAAATTGTCTCCATGTCCAAAATTCTTAAAGAAATATCCTCTTCTAGATAATAACATGTGCCACCTCCATGTGGCTCCAAAACCTAAGCCCCACTTCTGCAAGTGAGTCCAAACATTCAATAGTTTTCTTCTTGTCTTCATCTCCAAGGGTTAACAAAGTATATTTATACTTTAGACAATATCCAAACCACCCCATGTGACTCTTAGAATTTTTCCCCACTCATACATGTGAGGATAATCTTTAATGGTTCATTCTTGTCTTCATCTTCACATGTGAACATAAGAGTCTAAAAGGTGTTGCAATCATCTTTTGAATTTATCCACACATGTGAATCATGAGTCCCTTTAGAAACTCAACCCATATATGACCTCTTAAATTTTGCACCATGTAAAAACCCACATGTGATAACTAAGGACAAATCTATATCCTCTAGTGGAGTGATATGCCCTACTTCCCATCACATCAACCTGATCACATCTTGGGACCCTCCATGGTCATCTTACCACATCACCTTCCTTTCACATCACCTACATGCTAACTCATTTACACACACACATTCCAAATCACCAAGATGTCATCTTAGCATGCCACATCACTATGAATAGTTCCCATGAATAGTGACTTTTGAATAGTGGCTTGACACCCTAACATTTATATGTTGAAAGGATAGAATGTGAAGAGATAGAGCCATGTAAAAAACTATATATGGTGCTTTAATGTAATGGAATATGGTTCTAATGTGTGACAAAGATTAATAGACTGGTTATGTTATGGTTTTCCTAAAATTATTTTACATATGCCTAGTGTGCATTATTTACTCTATTTTGTTTTAACTTGTTATATCTTATATTCTATAGATTATGTTCCAGAATTGTTAATGTGATGTTACTTTATGGAATCCTTGAACAGGCACACAATTGAAATTTTCTTTCAAGGTATCTCCTAGGAGATACCTTGAAGTTCCTTGTAATATGTTCAAGGGTACCCTTGATTATATTACAATGTTATTTAAGGTATCCTATAAGAGATAATATTGGTTGTTGCACACCTTGGCCTGCACTTTTTTTTTTGAAAAATTGAGACTACCAAGTTGGTCTAGACCAAATAACACATGCTTTAAAAACTGTATCTACTGACTAATCCATATTTGTACACAAGTGTTACAAATTCACTAAAATAATCATGCAATAACTATAAAATAGGGGAGAGCAAAGTATGGGGATAAAAACATAGAAATGCATTTATCACATTGATTCTTAAAATGATGACATCAACTAAATAAACTTAAAACTATAGCTTTAATAAATCTCCTAAAAAAATAATTTTTCTTCTTCTACTCTTTGTTGTCAACAAACTACTTGCCCTATTTTTTGTAGACTACTACTACATTGGAAGAATATCTCTAGGCTCAATTCACTACTAGCTTCTCTCTCTTTGACTAGTTATGCATTGAAATAACCTCTACTACTTCTCTCAGGTGTTATTGCCCATGAATATCCTCTATGCAATTTTCTTAACATCATTGCTATGTTAACTTCTATTCTACTCTTTCAACTTTTTATTTTCTTGTTTTATATTTTTTGTCTCTAATACATTTTGACTTTTCCACATACTTCTTTGTTTCCCCATAAATTCCAAATGGCTCCCAAAAATTCAAGTTTAAACTATTATGCATTTAATTTTTTTGATAGCTTAAACACCCCTATTTTATAAGTCCAAAGGAGATGGAAATTACATTTCAATAATCTTCAAATGCTAGAGATAATGTGAGGGACAATATTTTGGATTGGTAGAGAAAATTTGTGCAAAACTCTTTTGTAGGACTTTAGGCATAGGGACACGAAGAGAAAATGGTGCAGTTTAATAGTGAGATTCAATCATAGATCATAAAAACTAAGGCATATATGAGCATCACTAACAATGTTGATCTCACACAAATCATAGGCTATCAATCCCCTTTGCACATATAGTTGAGGCTAATCCAAGAATCCATACTAGATTGGAATGTCTATAAGAAAGATTTGTAACCATTCACCAGCTCTATTTCATAGATCATCGATACTCCTACCTACATAACACCATCATAAATTTAGAAGATCATCTCCCAATGCAAAGCTACACAAATATAACTGAAGGATACAATTTAAATGACTTTATATTCAACAATTCCACCTCTATTTAGTTAAGTATTGCATAGTGCATACTTTTGAACTTTTAAGATGTATTTTATCTATGTAGGGTAGTCTATATACATGGAAATGGAAGCCATTTATGAAGTAATGGAGGAATATTTAGAGATCTTATATATTGCTACGTATTAGACTAATCAGATAGAACAAGGAATGCTTGATTATAGGAAACACTTTGATAAATCCTTGGCTACTACAAAACCATTGTTTTTAATAGTGGATAAAGCTAAAGTTGTAATGAGTGATCAAATGGACACTAGAGAAGAAATGACCCACACACTTCAACATTTATTAGACTCTAGGAATACCATGATTAAGAATCTCTAGGTATGGTAGAATGAGATAATAGGTAACACTTTTATGTATATTCAAGCCCAACGGATTGTAGGTAGGTTATATAGTATTGTGTTATAAATCTAGATTAATCTGTCAAATTTCAAATACTTCCTTACCATCATAGAAGAAGATGTGCAAAATATGATGGTCATTCAAATTCTAATGCATATTTTACTTATCATGGTGTGGAAAGTACATGATAATTATAAAATGCTCAAGCATGATCTATCACAATTTAAACTAGTTATTGTACAAATCATGGAAGAACCTAAGTTCATTCCACTATAAGAGCTACAAGAAAATTTGAAGAAGAGAAGACCAGATACAAAGGTGCAGTCTGAGAAACCATAACCTACACATCCTCCTAGCCAAACTTTAGCACCACCTCCATAGTTTATATTATCTTTTGGACGTATTTGGCCTTGTAAGCCAAGGGATAGATATAATAATTCCAAGAGTCTTTCCTTTTATATGTCACAAGGTTATAATATGAAGAGACAAAGTCATTTAAAAATCTATATATAATGCTCTTCTGTAATGGAGTATGGTTTTAATGTGTGATAGAGGTTAATAGACTAATTTTGTTATGGTTTTCCTAAGATTCTTTTATGTATGCCTAGTGTGTAGCATTTACTCTATATTTTTTTTAGCTTGTTCTATCTTTTATTATTATGTTTATTTTCTAGAATTTTTAAATCCATGTTAATTTATAGAATCCTTAAAGATGTACATGATTGTAATTTTCTTTTATTGTATTTCCTAAGAGTTACCTTGAAGTGCCTTGTAATACCTTCAAGGGTACCCTTATGCATGTTTGATATTTATCTCCTAATAGATACCTTCAAGATAAACTTTATTGTACTTCAATGTCCTTCAAGTTATATTTTAGAAGATACTAATGGTTATTTTCCACCTTGGCCTACATATCCTATTTTGCTAAAAAAATTGAGACTATTGACGTAGTCCAAACCAAACAACACAGGCATTAAAAATTGCATCTACTAATATTAATTGATTATGTATAAGTGCATTTAGCATATTGATTCTTAAAATGATTGCATCAACTAAATAAACTTATAGCTACAATGGTAACAAATATTTGACAAAAATTAGTTTGTCCTCTTCTACTCTCTAATGTCAATAAACTACTTGATCTATTTTTGGTAAACTATTATTACATTGGAAGAAGCTCTCTAGGCTCTATTCACTCCTAGATTATCTCTCCGACTACTTATGTGTTGAAGTATACTATGTCACTTCTCTTAGGTGTTGCTACCTGTGAATATCCTCTACCTAGTTCTCTTTCAAATTTTACTATGCTAAATTATATCTACTCCTTCCAATTTATATTTTCTTATCTTATATTTTATGTCTTTACTACCTTCTAACTTTTCCACATGCTTCCTTTTTTCCCCCAAATTCCAAACAACTCCAAAAAAATCAAACTTAAACTACCCCTATTGTAGAAGTCTAGACTTGGCTTGGTAGGTGAGGAGGATAGGGAAAGAATAATATTATAACACACCCCCTTATTTTTGACCTTCCTACAATGGTCACATGACTTTTCTCAACCTTAAAAACATCTTTGTAAATTTTATTTACCTGCCTATATCTATTTTAAATCATTCTTTACATGTCTAAAGCTTCACTGCTGAAGTATGTAGCTTCACTGATGAAGTCTATAGCTATCTTATTGAAGTTTGTAGTTAGACTGTTGAAGTCCATATTTAGACTATTGAAGTTCATAAATACCATATTGAAGTCCATAGTTAGACTATTAAAGTTTGTAGATACTCTGCTAAAGTTCATAGATGGATTATTGAAGTATGTAGCTGGGTTATTAAAGTTCATATCTACCCTATTGAAGTTTGTAGCTAGACTATTAAATTTTTCAGTTAGGTTTTTGGAGTATGGAGCTAGATTATTAGAGTCTAGAGCTGGCCTATTAAAGTCTAGAGCTGGTATGTTAGAGTATGAATCTGACATAAAATTTTGTAGGCCCAATGTTGATGTATTAATGACCCCAAACCTTCCAATTAAGTTAATGAAAATGTCTTTTGACAATGGTTTAGAGAAAATATCAAGTCTTATAACCCACTTGATTCTTATGACCTCTTTTCCTTTTAGTAGGTCAACTAACTCCTTATTTTGTCTCACCTTATGCCTCTTTATCTTTCTTTTTAGTGTGCATAGTGTTTACTCTATTTTGTTTTAGCTTGTTTTATCTTACATTATGCTATTTATGTTTCAGAATTATTAATACCATATTAATTTATAGAATCCTTAAACATGCACATGACTGGAATTTTATTTCAAGTTATCTCATAGGAAATACCTTGAAGTGCCTTGTATTACCTTCAAGGTTATGCTTATGCATGTTTAAAATGTATCTCCTAGGGACACCTTTAAGGTAACCTTTATTTTACTACAATGTCCATCAAGATATCTTATAGAATATACCTTGAAGTGCCTTGTAATATCTTCAATAGTACCCTTATGAATGTTTGAAAGGTATATGTTGACAATTTGGCCTTACAAGTCAAATGTCAACCCCTAAAATCAAAAACTTTCCATGGAACCCCTCTATATATTGTACATGATGTTTTAGAGCTTGTCATGGTTTTTTATTTTCTTATTGAAAACCTTATTAGCATGGTTTAAGGTTTCATGTTGTTGCTAGTCATTATGTGAGAGATCGTCATATGTCATGGCCTATTTTGAGGTCTCTATTTTATGTACTAAGTGTTAATGGTGTTCATTGAGTGAGTGGAAGGGTGTCAAAGTGGTCTTGAGGCATATAAGGTGGTCTAAGAATTGTTTGATAAAATTAAGGATTTTTTATAGAAGTTAAGGTAATTTGACAAGATTAAGGTTTCTATTTCTCATGGTTTTAGGCTTGTTTTAAGCCACTTATTATGACAGGAGCTTTACCATCATGATATAGGTGTGTCCAAGTCTTCTTTAAATCATGACATGATGTCTAAGATGCATCTTAGGTCATTATCTATGATATACCCATTTAAACCTATTTCAAGCATTCTTAAACCCTTAAAGTCATTAAATAACCCTTCACACACCACATATTAACCACATTACATTATAAAACTTTGATAAAGTGGTTTCTTAATGTCAATTATATTATTAATGGCCTCTAAACAGTCCTATATACATCATAAATCCATTATAGGATGGCCTCATATGCATGAAGGGTCCATTTTATAGGTCAAACCCACTTCCCATTCACCAAATGGGCCCCACACATGAAAAAGTGTGTCCTTTCAACTTATCCAACTGTAATGTATATTTTAAAAATTTATTTGACATCTATTTTCCCTCCCTGTACCCTCCAATGGCTTCTTCAAGCTTTAAACATGGAAAATGTAGAAAATATGTTATTTTACAAGAGTTTTGTAGGTTGTATGGATCTGTATGGTCAGGTCCATATAGAGGGAGGTCAAATATTACATGAAGGTTCATTTTAGTTGTCTCAAATAATTGACACATCCAAAATATTCAAAACAATCCAAAAAATTGGTTCATTTCTTCACCGAGTTCTTTGGTAGCCATAGACAGCACTTCAAGTTTATGTCCAATCCATACAAGAGAGAGAAGGTGAGGGTAAAAGATATTAGCCAGAGGAAGGGGGTCTAATTTCCTTCTAATCCTATGTATTAGTTTCAATATGTATCCCATGTGCTTTATGAACAAACACTAAGATGTTAAACACTTAGAGTTTCCTTCTTGATTTGTGCAAGGGTCAAACTTACAACAATTTTAGTATAGTTTTAGTTATTTGATGCAATCAGTGATTATACATGTCCTATATAAGTCCCCAATGTATTATCATTATATTTTCCAATCTTGTTTCACATGTGTGGGCCCTGGAGAATAGGAAAACCTTCATTGTTTCACTTGTGCAAGCTACAGATAGTGTCTCTTTAGGTTATAAAGCATTCAAAGCATGAAAATGAAGGTGAATGATGTTTTAAGTCATTTTATGGGTTCCTTGAAGCCATTAAATCCTTCCTACCTCCCAAGCTCATATGATCCACCATATGGTCAAACAAATCCTTTAATTCTTGATCTAATGTGAATGTCATATGTATAATGTCTTCTCCCTGACAAGTGTGAATAGGGGGTTGTAAAGAACCATCAACATTAGTTTAAAATACATACATGCAATTCATCCCTAATTCAATATATATATATATATATATATATATATATATATATATATATATATATATATATATATTTATTTATCGTCATACCTATTACATCCCTACAGCCTTTGAGAGACAAGCCTCACTTAGGCACTTATAGTCTTATTTGCGCAGACCAAGCAAATGAGGTGTTGACCATTTAGATGGGAATTGAATACATTGAGAGACCTCATGTGGATTCATAAGGACCTATGGATTAACATGGAATATGAAGTAAACAAGGTCTAATAAATATCAACCCTTCACCTTATATTTAATATCTTTTCCCTCTAAAGCTGGTCATCTTATGCCCTAAAATTGGTCATCATCCCAATGACACTTATTCAATCATTAGTTTTGAATTAAAAATATTATTTAGAGAATAAGTAACATAGTATGAAGCATCAAATCAAGCAAATAAATTTGGAAATAATATGTAAAACTCATCATAGTTATCCCAAGTATCATTATCCTCAGAGTAATGATCCCATAAGACCTTGCACTATGACATCTCTCTTTTACATAAACAAAATTTATGAGTGTAAATTACTCTGATTGGTTCTACCATGACCACCCCAGGGTCTAGAACCTATGAAGAATTTCAATCTAACACATTTGAAAGATCAATTATATACTTTTAAGATAAGAAACATGGAAGACATTATGTAATAGAGATAGGTCTAATGGCAATGCAAGCCTATACACTATAGTATTGACCACTTATTACACCTCAAATGGTTCCACATATCTCGGTGATAATTTTTCTAACTTGGTGAATTTAATATTCAACTAAAAGCATATGAAATTGTCATAAAATCTAAAAACAATTGGCCAAGTAGATTTCCATTAAACCTCTTAGGCCTTCTGTACACCTCGATAACCTAGAGAGTGTTTAGAGAACTTGGAAATAATGTTGTGTATAAGTCAATACCATTACTACTCCATGTAGCTCCTGATAAGTAGGACATATCAATATTGTCACTACTCCAAGTATCTCCTCACAAGTATGATGATGAATAAAAAATGGAAATAATACATTTCTAATCTATACAAAATTAATAAATAAACATTCCTCAGTATACATACATATGAGCATATGGCTGAATTTGACAAGTCCCTCTTGCCACAGCCTAGATTCAACAAACTTCCCTTATCAGATCCAAACTTAGCAACTATTGAGTTAATGTGAGATAACTATGACCCACTCTCATATATTAGTACTCACATTCCTAATTCACCACCCATCCCTTATATCTCCATGACCTAATGATCTCTAAAATGTACACATAGTTTAATGAATCACAAATCCATAATAACAAATCCTAGATTGTAATGATATATGCTAAATAATTAAAGATGTATCAATCCTTTAAAATCCTAAAAATTCTATATCAACAAAAATTATAAGACACTATCCATAAAACTCCATGGAATATTGTTAAGACAACATTTCATAAATAAGTTTTCAATTAAGGGAACATTAAATCAACATTATGAAAATATGAATCCACTCAGTGGGATTATAATGATGTTAAAAGAGGGTGAGGAAGTAACTACTCACCTCTATGCTAGCTATTTGAGATGAAACCTCTTTCAAATCCACATAAACATATGGTGTGTCAATCCATAAACAAACTCCTAACACATAGGAATCCTCAACAAAGATAACTACACTCCACTACAAGGAGAATTCCCACCACACTAGGTGGTACCAATCCATAAGCAGTCTTTTAGGATTCCCTCCCCTAGGATTAATGTATATAAGACACAAAACTCTATCTAAAATGCACCTATTCTTAAATGACAATAATTCCATGCTTTTTGTATACTCATAATACAAAACACAGGTGGTGGGGGTGACTTGTTCACCAAGTAAAGATGTAATAATTCTTGAGGTGTTCAATCTAAGCTATCAAAAATATTGTAGGAATATCTTGCTCATGACTCATGAACTATATTATGCACTCACCTAACCAAACATTGTATATAACCATCACCATCGAGATGCTTGATAAACTAACCCTTTAACAACTCTAAGAGGGTATGAGTGCTCCTAAGGATACACACTCAATGTACCACACAAAATTTCATAGAATCAACTATCAATCCTTGTCACATCATAAAATAGGTCACATATGATTATGCCTTATCCTTTCCAAAATTCCCTTATATTATCTTAATGTTCCATACATTATATGATTTAGTTAAATAGGTGCTTAGACAAATCAGACCAAGAATCATGGATGTCTATTACCTAAAATAGTCATCAAGCCATACATGAAGATCTACTAAATCTCACAAATCCAATCATGGTATAGCATGCTTCTACACTAAGGCACTACAAGTTCAAAATACACTTCACTTAACTAGTATAATATTAACTATGTTCTTGCATCTTGAGTATTTTCCTACTTAGCGGGATGCTCTTTAGGTTCATCCTAAAAATCTTCCTCTTCATATCTATGAATTTCCTACTCCAAGGCTGAAATTTGATCCCTAGTTTCATTCATGGCTATGAAAATTGATATAAATTTGTTACTTGCTTAATGGCAAATTGATTAGAATCAAATGGAGGGTTACTATATTTGACATTTAAAGGACCCTCTCTGTATACTCTAGATTTTCATCATTCTACTTTATGATAAACAGTATGATATGAAAATGCTAGTGGACTCATTAGGTCCTAGAGTTTGAGCCATAACTCGGATATCACATGTAACATCCCCACAAAGATCCACTTAGAAATACATGATTGTTTTTTAAATTTAAGCAACGTATTATTTAATTATACATCACTATGATAATATAATTAGTGATCCAGATAAATACATTCAAAGTATGCAAATTCTCAAATAAGCATGTGACATCTATCCATCACTAATCACTTCTATCAGATGAAATACAACATAATTGAATATAAAAAGTAATTACATATTTCCAGCTATAGATTTTATAAAAATTTAACCACTATTATCATGGTATCATAATTAAATAATTATGTCTCGTTAGAATAATGTTTCAATAATAATAAATATAATATAATGTACAAGATATAATGATCCACAGAGCATGAGTTCCCCAAACTCTAGTTTTTATGGTAATCTCAAGTGTTATCTCCAAATAAGTATTGTTGTGGGGAGGGAGAGCATCATATGAGCACTTTTCCATCCCAACCATGGAACATAAATCTGCCACATAATCTCTCATCAGGGAATGGCCCTTCCTTCACAGATGAGTAGATAGTGACGGTGTAGGAATCCAGAGAGACAAGCTAGTACCTTTGTGTTGTATGATTTCTAAGAACATGTAGTATACCATAAATAAATCCATTCTAACATGATATCACACAAACATGTAAATAATACATATGAAATGACAATGTTTAACTAAACATTATTTTGGCTAAATTTTTCAATAGTTATTGATCTCTAAGATCAGTCAAATTCATACACACCATTTGATCAGATCACTTTCATCTAGCATTAGTGATGCTAGTAAGCTAGTTAAGTCCATCTCACTACTTACTTAGTACCAGTAATACGAGATTTGCTTAATATAAACATAACCAAAAAATTTATATAGATTAATTCCTACTAACAGTCATAAAACATGCTAAACACAAGAATAATCAAAATGCATACATTTAGTCTGTCAAATGTATGAATGAATCTCCACAATATTATTTATCACATAAATAATAAGCAAACAAATATAGTTTATACCAACCAGATATAATATGTATTAGACTACATATTATATTTTATTAAATAGATATAAGTATAGTACTTTCTATGACAAATAATAACATCATAGTCCATCATTTTCAAGTACACACTACTCAATTTCAACAGCTAGTCATGATATTTTTAATGAATTAGTTAACTCATAAACCAATTTATACCTTATATAAATGTAATATTTCATTTAAACAACTTAATACATTTAAAGGAAATTGTATTCATATAGTTATAGTTTCTTATGTTGGGGATCAACCAACAATGGATTACACTTGTGAAAGCAATAAATGCAGAAATAAATCAGATAGATAAGCAACTAGAATGATAAATAGCACAGAACAAGATATACAAGAAAACACCCTGAAAACTTGTATTAAAACTCTTTACAATAGGAATACAATTGAAGAAACTTCGTTCTTCCACACCTCTCTCAGATGCACACAAGATCTCTCACTAGATCTCTATTCCTCAAGAGCTCTCTCTCAAGTACACTCAAATCCAACAACCTGGATTGATGCAACTCAATACTATCCTTCAAACATTCACAATGTTCTACTCTTATAGTTTAACTCTCATACTAAGCTAAGAAGATCTTTCCTACATATAGAAATAGGAAACTTGAGCATGCTCTTACAACAAACAGTTAAGCCACTTCAACAAGGGCTCTAAAAATAATATTGCTAATAATAGAGACGCGAGCTTGAGTCTACAACTCAAACTCATCATGCAAACACTCGCTTCTGTCCTCGGAAATCGCTTTTTGGACACACAGGTAACCGACGTCGGTTCCTGCCTGTTCGCCTGTGACCGTCGCCGGCCGACCGTACTGCCGACGTCGGCGCCTCTGTAACTACAACTGACTGAAGTCGGTCACTCCTGACCGACGCCGGCGTCTGTGTAGACCCAAACCTGTTTTGTATGCTCCTTGGTGAAGCTTTTAGCTCCACACCCTAACAATCTCCCACTTGGAGATAAACCAGCTGCACCAGTACCTGTACAGCAACATCTTCTAGCTCCTCCATCTTCAACTCAATCACGAAGACCAATGGAAGTTGAATGAAGATTCAACTTCTCCTTAGTACCCGGCTTTGTTAGCATATCAGCAGGATTCTTGTCTGTATGGATCTTCTCCAGCTTCAACTCACCATCTTCCAATACCTGCCGTATGAAGTGGTACCTTAGCTGTATGTGCTTGGTTCTTGAGTGAAAATCTGAGTTCTTAGCCAAATGGATTGCACTCTGACTGTCACTATACAATCTGCAACTTCCATGCTCCCTTCCAAGCTCTTCCATGAACCGTGTCATCCATATCATCTCCTTGCTAGCTTATGTGGCTGCAATGTACTCTGCTTCTGTAGTTGACAAAGCTACAACCTTCTGCAACTTAGATATCCAGCTAACTGCCGTTCCACCTATAGTAAAAACATAACCTGTAGTGCTTCTCCTGCCATCCAAATCACCTGCCATATCTGAATCTACATAGCCATGTAGAGAAGTATCTAAACCTCCATAGCACAAGTGTCTACTGCTGGTTCCTCTCAGATATCTAAGGATCCATTGAACTACTTTCCAATGTTCCTTACCTGGATTGGCCATATACTTGCTTACTACTCCCACTGCTTGGGAAATATTCGGTCTAGTACACACCATTGCATACATCAAACTTCCTACCGTGGAAGAATATGGAACCTTACTCATGTACTCTACCTCATCATGTGAATTAGGACATTGTTCTTTACTCAACTTAAAATGTCCAGCCAAAGGTGTGCTTACCGGTTTAGCATCCTGCATATTGAACCGTTTCAACACCTTATCCACATAATCTTCTTGAGACAATATCAACCTGTGATTTTTCCTGTCCCTCTTAATGCTCATGCCAAGGATTTTCTTAGCTGCTCCCAAATCCTTCATAGCAAACGTTTGAGCTAATTTTACTTTAAGCTCAGAGATATCCTGCATGTGAGATCCTGCAACTAGCATATCATCTACATACAACAATAGAATAATATATCTACCGTTATCAAATCTCTTAAAATATACACAATGGTCAGATTGACATCTACTATAGCCATGCTCAGTCATAAACCTGTCAAATTTCAAGTACCATTGCCTAGGAGCTTGCTTGAGGCCATACAAGCTTTTCTTCAACTTGCACACTAACTTCTCCTTACCCTTGACCTCAAAACCTTCTGGCTGTTCCATGTAAATTTCCTCATCCAAATCTCCATGAAGAAACGCTGTCTTAACATCTAGCTGCTCAAGATGCAAATCCTCAAAAGTAACCAAAGACAATACAACCCTTATAGAAGTCATCTTAACAACAGGAGAAAAAATCTCACCAAAGTCAATACCTGGCTTTTGTGTAAATCCTTTTACCACCAATCTGGCCTTATATCTCATCTGTCCATCCTCACCTTCCTTCAACCTGTAGGTCCATCTGTTCTTCAGTGTTCTCTTACCATCTAGCAATTCAACCAAATCCCATGTTTGGTTCTCTCTTAAGGACTCCATCTCCTCAACCATGCCACGCTCCCACTTACTCCTGGACTCCACCTGTAATGCTTCTTCAAAACTCTCTGGTTCTCCACCATCGGTTAGCAATAAATAATATAAAGAAGGAGAATATCTAATTGGAGGCTTACTTACCCTTTCAGACCTCCTGATGGGTGTCTTGGACTCGTTCTCAACAATCTGTCCACCCAAATTTTCTGACAGTGACCGACCTCGGCCACCTGTAGACCTGTTACTGGCCGACGTTGGTTCTTCCTGGCCAACGTCGGTGCCTGGTCTGCCGACGTCGGTTCCTGTATGATCGACATCGGTTTCTGTACTGTCGACGCCGGTTCCTAACCTGCCGACGTCGGTCTCTGTGTTTTCCTGTAAGTGATTATTTCTTTTTCCCGTGAGCTCATTTTGGACCATAACTTCGTCCAATTCACCATTGCTCTGCCCAGATTGATCTAGCTTCCTTACCTGATCACTGTACATCACTCTTTCATTGAAAACAACATCACGGCTCCTAATTACCTTGTTAGTTCCTAGATTCCAAAATCTGAAACCAAAATCATCTGAGCCATAGCCAATAAACGTGCACCTCATAGACTTAGCATCAAGCTTCTTTCTATTTTCCTTATCTATGTGCACAAAGGCTTCACAACCAAAAACTTTGAGATATGAGAGATCTACCTTTTTACCTGTCCATGCCTCTTCTAGAATTCCACCATCTAGAGCTGTAGAGGGTCCTCTGTTAATCAGGTAAACTGTGGTGTCAACTGCTTCTGCCCAAAACTCTAAGGGAAACCTTGCATGCAATCTCATACATCTTGCATGCTCCATGATAGTTCTGTTCATCCTTTCAGCAATACCATTATGCTGAGGTGTCCTTGGAACCATCCTTTGCCTATGGATTTCATGAGTGTAACAATACCAGTTAAACTTAAGACTGCAGAACTCACCGCCATTATCAGATCTCAAGCACTTTAATCTTCTGCCTGTTTCATTCTCAACCATGGCTTTCCAAATCTTAAAAGTCTCAAAAACATCAGATTTCTTTTTAATACAGTAGATCCATACCTTTCTTGTGGCGTCATCTATGAATGTAACGTAGTACCGTGATCCGCCAATAGAGGTTACCTGAGCTGGTCCCCACACGTCTGTGTGAACAAGCTACAACTTCTGCCTTTTCTTAGTAGACCCAGTCTTTAGAAAACTAACCCTTTTCTGTTTTCCAAATACACAATGCTCACAAAATTCTAGATCCATACTTTTCAAATCTAAAAGCATACCTTTAGACATAAGAATTGACATCCCCTTCTCACTCATGTGGCCAAGCCTTGAGTGCCACAATTTAGCATCCACATCTGAAGTAGATAAAACGGAAGGAGATTTGTTAGTAACACAATTACACAAATAGAGAGTACCTTCTCTCTTACCTCTAGCCATAACAAGTGCACCCTTGGTCACCTTCCAAGAATCTGCTGTGAGAGTTACTGTACAACCCTCATCACCTAGCTTACCTGTAGAAATCAAATTTCTCTTCAAACTAGGAACATGCATCACATCTCTCAACACCCATGTGTTGCCATTCTGCATCTTTAGCTGCACTTTACCTTTGCCAGTAATCTTACAAGGCTCATCATCCCCTAAGTACACTATTCCAAAATCTCCATGGATATAGCCACTGAAATATTCTCTGTTAGGGGTAGCATGGAAAGATGCACCAGAATCTAATACCCAAGATTCTATATTATTATGCAAAGAGAAAATAAGAGCATCCTGTGCAATACCTGCAACCTTTGTCTCTTCCTTTCCTTCGTGCTGATTCTCCTCCTTAGGCTTTGACCAGCAATCTCTGCTTATGTGCCCCAACTTTCCACAGTTCCAGCATTGTGGCCTTCTGCCATTCTTGGATTTGGATCTGCCTCTTCCCTTAGAATTAGATCTTGATCTCCTCTTGCTCTTTTCTTTTTGCCTTCCCCTGCTCTCGAGATTTAAAGCATTCCCAGATGTCTCTTCTGTGCTTTTCTTGCAAATTTACTCATTCAAGATAACACTAACCACATCCTCTACTTTTAAAATATTCGAAGCAGAAGCAATATTAGAAACTGCCATTACCAAGCCATGCCAGCTTTCAGGCAAAGAACATAATATTAAAAGAGCTTTTATTTCATCTTCAAATATAATATTGACTGAAGTTAACTGATTAACAATACTATGGAAATCATTCAGGTGATTAGAAACAGATCCACCTTCTTGCATATGCAAATTAAATAACTGCTTCATTAAATATACCTTATTTGAAGCGGAGGGTTTTTCATACAAATTTGCTATCGTAGTCATTAACTCTACCGTAGTTTTTGCCTGTGACAAATTAGATATCACAGTGGAGGCAAGACTCAGTCTTATAGACCCAAGAGCCTTTCTGTCAAGAACTTCCCATTCTTCATCCTCCATGTCCTTGGGCTTCTTTGCTATCCCACCTAACGGTAAGTAAAGATCCTTCTGATACAGATAGTCCTCTATCTGCATTCTCCAATGTTGATAGTTCTTGCCATTAAACTTTTCCATTCTCAACTTACTTTCTTTTGCCATTGCTTCTCCCACTCAAACAGAAATCCCTGCAGAAACCCCTGTGAGCAACCTGTAATCCAAACACACTACACAGATCTGAACCACCTGTTAGTGAACCTGAGCTCTGATACCACTTGATGGGGATCAACCAACAATGGATTACACTTGTGAAAGCAATAAATGCGGAAATAAATCAGATAGATAAGCAACTGGAATGATAAATAGCACAGAACAAGATATACAAGAAAACACCCTGAAAACTTGTATTAAAACTCTTTACAATAGGAATACAATTGAAGAAACTTCGTTCTTCCACACCTCTCTCAGATGCACACAAGATCTCTCACTAGATCTCTATTCCTCAAGAGCTCTCTCTCAAGTACACTCAAATCCAACAACCTGGATTGATGCAACTCAGTACTGTCCTTCAAACATTCACAATGTTCTACTCTTACAGTTTAACTCTCATACTAAGCTAAGAAGATCTTTCCTACATATAGAAATAGGAAACTTGAGCATGATCTTACAACAAACAGTTAAGCCACTTCAACAAGGGCTCTAAAAATAATATTGCTAATAATAGAGACGCGAGCTTGAGTCTACAACTCAAACTCATCATGCAAACACTCGCTTCTGTCCTCGGAAATCGCTTTTTGGACACACAGGTAACCGACATCGGTTCCTGCCTGTTTGCCTGTGACCGTCGCCGGCCGACCGTACTGCCGACGTCAGCGCCTCTGTAACTGCAACTGACCGACGTCGGTCGCTCCTGACCGACGCCGGCGTCTGTGTAGACCCGAACCTGTTTTGTATGCTCCTTGGTGAAGCTTTTAGCTCCACACCCTAACATCTTATCCCTATAAATCTTTATGATTGATTTTAACCATTCATTTAGCTATAGGTATAGGCATATGACCCAATACACCTATATATGTTATATTTTTATATGAATACTTAAGTCTATATATAGATATATTTCCTATGTAAGAGTACTTATAAATCATAATATGTACTGTATATAATTACTCAAAAGATATATATAAATACTATATCAACCTTCATTTATATTTATTAATCAAGAACTCCATATGATCTTAGCAATCATTATAACTTTCATGTTCATAAAATATATTGATGATTTGTATAAGATAAGGGATACAAAAATGTAATACTCCTCTATAGTTGTTATACCTAAATAAATAGATTTCTAAAATGTATATAATTATGTACACAATTTCTCAAGATAACAGTCTTTCATATTATGGTTTGCATATAAGTATTCAGTAATATACAAATTGCTCTTATATGATACACTAAAATTTCATCAAATATATATAAATCACTAAAGTCATGACAATATACTATGAAGAATTTATACTTATAGGCATGAATCCCAATATATATAGATATAAGTTATATCTGTATAAAAATTCATATGTTCTTAATGAATTATAATTCATATATTTATGCACCCTACATAATACATATGTTTCAATACACAATTATTGTTTTGCCCTACTAAGTATATTTTTCATTTTTCTAAAAGAAACATATGTGCTTCTAACAACTATTTATCTTTTCTTGAAAAAGGCATCAAGATCTATGTATGGTTTCCTTCCCTTATTTTAACTCGTGTATCTCTAAATAAAGGGTATAATTCAACTATGATCAAATTCATTCCAATTCAATTTCCCCTTTTTTATCTATGCCCTTAAACTATAAAACATTTTCCTAAATTATTGCATATAGAGTATAATAATCAAACATTCAACATACCTAACTCTGACTTTATCTATGAATTGGAGGTTTATATTCTTTATGAGATTCCTTAAGTATAATAAGATCAAATCAAAAACTAATTCACTGAGAACCAAATACTTTTTTTGACCTAACACCATTGTAAGAGTGTTTAAATAATGCAACCAGTTTTCATATATTCTATCAAGTTTGACATAGTCATCTTCACACTTAAAGACTCCAAACACATTAGAATATATATATATATATATATAAACCCATATATCTATATACTATCTCCTCATGAAAACATTTGTTGGTATAAATTACATCAATTAATCATGTACATATAGACATCATATAATTTTTAACATTATATACCTAATTTACTCTAGCATAAACATTTGACTTATTCGCTACACATCATTAGTGAATAACACAATTAATATATATATGACAATTGATATAATGTTTAAATATATAACAATATATATTAGCGAAACCATATTATATATTTATGCACATTATTACCCTATATGTATTTATACAATAATATATAAAGCATAATGTTTTACTCATTATGGTATTTTAGTTAGATATACAAATAATACCACATGTATTTGAATCAGACATACCATTTTACTCATTATTGTATGTTATTTTACTCATTGTTATAATAACGTATGTCTAACTAAAATATTAGGCCAAAACACTATTAGCCTAATATCGTATGTTTAACTAAAATATTATCCTAAAACATTAAAGATGCTAATATAGTAAACATTATTGTATATAGCATATTATCTGTTATAAATCTCATTGTATGCACCTATACTCTTTTTTCAGACCTCGATGCAAAATTTGGTGATGTTAAAAAGGTATGTCTCCTTATATAAATAACAGATGAAATTATATAGGGAGAAGTTGGTGATTGCATACCAAATCACTATTATATAAGTCACTATACCAAATTGATATTTATAATGCATCCTTGTATTAGCTTATCCATATAACAAATTTGATATAGCAATTATACCAGATTACAGCTTGCAATATAGCAACCCTTATACAATGTAATAGCATTCCTAATTAAGCAACTAATATTGTATATATAACTAGCATATTCTATAAATTTTTATATATAATATTATATTATATGGCTATAGTGATTAGTCATTTAGGCTGGCTCAAAGATTATACATTGCTAGCTTATAATAGAAATTATAAATGAATATCTTTTCATTCACAATTTATGTATACTAGATCATTATTATAACAAAGATGGCTGTCGAGTATATATCATATCCTTTATACCAATTTACTACCAGATCACTTTATGTATATAATTCTCTACATTTATAAATTAGTTCCCTAAATTAACTCAAAATACTTATAAATGTACATATACTTACAAATTTGTATATATAAATCACTAAGTTCATTAAATAACACATTATTATTTAGCTAGTATTTATTAATCTGAGAAAGCATCCTCTTCCTTATAAGATAATATAATAATTAATTCATAATTTACTGACTTAACATATATAGAAAGTACTGGGAATATATTCTTAATTCGTTGACTATATATAAATATAAATAATTGTCTACCCAACATTATTTGCCTTAATGTCAATCATTTTCAATGTATAATATGGATCGTCGCCTATACTCTCATGCATTTATATTTAGTTATACTTACCTGATTTTTGTGTACTCATAAATTTATATTTCGACTAATGCATGGTACTCTTGAATTCAGTAATTATATAGTATCTTGTATCACTAAATTACTCAATAAATTAAGTCAGTCTATGTTATTATATCAATACCTAAATGGTATCATTAAGTTACTCTCATATATCATTGATACTATATCATTGAAAATGAGAGTACATATGTAGATTATCGATACTAAATCATGGATCACTAAATTGATTACTCATGTAGATCACTAAATTAAGTAGTAATTAAGTACTCATAATTATTAAATTTGATAGTATCAATTTAGGGATGTTACTCTCTATGCCATAAAATAATTCATTGTATATGTAGATACCATAGAGTAACTTAAATGTTATGGGATAGTGGGGAACCATTTAGTGATATATCTAGTTATACTCTCATGATTTTCTTTGAATATTTCATGCTCAAATCATCGTTATAACACTCAAAAATTGGATAATTTCCACACAAAATTTAATACAACACCTACCTATTAAAAGCATAGTTTGGCATGATCTATACAAATTTCCTCCCTTCACTCTACTTTCTCTCTCCTCCTTTTCTCCTCTTCATTTTTCTTGCTCCCTACTCTCTCCCCCTCTCCTTTTGCATCCCCATTTATATTTTCCTCTTCTTTTGTAATATTATGAGTTTCCTTTAAAGCTTGTCTTTCTTTTTTTTCTTGTTTTCTTTTTACTTTATTATTTTTCCCAAATAAATAGTTTTCAATTCTTTTTTAGTATATATGTATTTCTCTATGTATAAAATATAATTACTTTATTTATTTTATTTCCTTTATGAGGCTTTTCATATCTTTATTTTTATAATTACTTAATAATTATAATATGTCTTAATATATAAAACTAATCATAATGACTTGACCAATATAGGGTCAATAATATAATTTTAAATTAGAATGGTCAATAACACATAGTAGCATTAAATCTACATTTAATATCCATAATGAAGTCACACAAGATTAATTCCACCTAGGCATAAATTAAAACTAACACACAACTAGTATGCATAAACATTTTTATAAATTAGACAATCATAAAAAAAATGTACTAATGCTAACAATTCAAATAATGCTTATAACATGCACTATCTAACATTGTGTGTCCAGGGTTCTAGCCATTCCTCTATCATCCCCAACACCTCCATTTTTGTCACCCTCTATGATGATGCTCTCCCTTCATCATGCTTAGAGGGATGAATCTATCTTGTGTCAAACTCATGATAAGAAGGTAGTTAATCCATAACATCATGACATATATATCATAAAATATTATTGAAATAATAATTTAACATGATAACAATGTAAGAATATACCTTACAACTAAACTCATAATAATGCAATTATGAAATCAAAGCAATATTCAACTGTCCCATATCAACAAATGACTTACAGCTTAGTTAATAGTAATCAAATCAAATTCTAAACTATAAATATCCATGAATAATCAAATAAGTTTACTTAGCATAGAATAGGGATGTAACGTCCTTCTTCCCTAAAGTTGGTCATTTTCTTGATGACACTTATTCAGTCATTAGTTTTGAATTAAAAACATTATTTAGAAAAAAGGTAACATAGTATGAAGCATCAAATAAAGTAAATAAATTTGTAAATCTCTTGTATAACTCATCATAGTTTTCCAAAATATCATTATCCTTAGAGTATTAGTCCCACAAGATCTTACACTTTGACATCTCTCTTTTAAATAAATAAAGTTTGCAAGTGTCAACTACTTTGATTGGTTATAACATGACCACCTCAAGATCCAAAACCTATGAAGCATTCCAATCCAAAACATGTGAAATATTAGCTATATACTTTTAAGATAAGAAACATATAATACATTATGTAATATAGTTAGGGCTAGTGGCAATGAAAGCATATACACTACAGGATTAACCACTTCTAACACCTCAAAGGGTCTCACATATCTCATTAATAATTTTATTGACTTATCAAATTTAATATTCAACCAAAATTTCATGAAATCATCATAAAATCCAAAAATAATTGGTTGGGGAGAGTTATAGAAAACCTCATAGCCCCTCTGCACACCTCTCTAACCTAGAGAGTGTTTAGAGACTAGCAATAATGATGTGTATAAGTCAATACCATTACTACTCCATGTAGCTCCTGATAAGTTTGACATTTTAATATTTTTTATACCCCAAGTAGCTACTAAAAAGTATGATGATGAACATAAAATTGAAATAATATATTTATAATGTATACAAAATCTAGAAATAAGCAATCCTCAGTATACATATGTATAACCATATGAATAAATTTGACAAGTCCCTCTTGTCAAATCTTGGATTTGACAAGATTAAATTGTTGAATCCAAACTCAATAACTACCAAGTCAATGTGAGACTAACTAGTAACCACTCCCATCTATTATTACTCACGTTCCTAATTCATCACTCATCCCTTAGGTCTCCATGACTTAATGATCTCCAAAATGTTCACATGGTTCAATGAATCATAAATCCATACTACCCGACCTTAGAGTGAAATGATATACATTAAATAATTAAATATGTATCAATCCATTCCAATCTTACAACTTCTATATCAATAAGAAGTAGAAGATACTATCCCTTGAGCTCTAAGGAGTATTGTCAAGACAACATTTCAAAAATAATTTTTTGATTAAGGAAACATTAAATCAACATTATGAAAATATGAATCCACTTAGTGGGATTATAATAATGTCAAAGGAGAGTGAGGGAGTAAAAATATCTGAGATTACACCTATTCCCAATCCATATAAACATATGGGGTTTAAATCCATAAGAAAACTCCTAACACATATGAATCCTCAATAAAGATAACTACATTCCACTACAAGGAGAATTCCCATTGCACTAGGTGGTGCCAATCCATAAGAGGTGTTTTAGTATTCCCTCCCCTAGGATTAATGTACATAAGACACAAAAATATATCTAAAATGCACATATTCTTAAGTGAGAAGCATCACATGATTTTCTTACACTCACAATACAAAACACAAGTGGTAGGGGTGACTTTATCACCAAGTAAATATGTAATCATTCTCAAGGTGTTTGATCTAAGTGATTAAAAATATTATAGGAATATCTTGTTCATGACTCATGAACTATGATATTTACTCACCTATCCAAACATTGTATACAACCATCATCATCGAGACACTTGATAAACTAACCTTTTTAACAACTCTAAGATGGTATGAGTGATCCTAAGTATACAAAGTCAATGTACCACACAACATTTCATGGAATCAACTATCAATCCTCATCTCTTCATAAAATAGGTCACATATGATTATGCCTTATTATTTCCATAATTCCCTTCTATTATCTTCATGTTCTATACATCAATTGATTAGTTAAATAGGTTCTTAAATAAATTAGACTAATAATCATGTATGTATATTTCCTAAAATAGTAATCAAGCCATACATGAAGATTTATTAAATCTCACAACTCCAATCATGGTGTAGCATGTTTCTACATTAAGGCACTACAAGTCCAAAATACACTTCACTTAACCAGTATAATACTACTTGTGTTCTCACATCTTGAGGGCTTTTCTACTTAGTGAGGTGCTCTTCAAGTTAATCTTAGTATTCTTCCTCTTCATGGTCATGAACTTCCTGATCTAGGGTTGAAATTCAATCCCTGGTTCCATTTATGGCTGTGAGAAACTTATATAACTTTACTACTTACTTAGTGGAAAATTAGTTAGAATCAAATAGAGGGTTACTGTCCTTGAAATTTGAAGGACCCTCTCTAAATAATCTAGATTTTTACCATCTCCTTTATAATAAATAGAAGGATACAAAAATTCTAGTGAAATCATTAGGTCCTCGATTTTCAGCCACATATCTAATACCACATGTAACATCCCCAATGGGATCCACTTAGAAATACATGATTTTTTTTAATTTAAGAAACATATTATTTCATTAAAATTTAAAAAAAGAATATAATTAGTGATACAAATAAATACATTCTAAGTATGCCAACTGTCAAATAATAACGTGACATCTATCTGTCACTGATCACTTCCATCAGATGAAACACAAAATACCTAAATATAGAAAGTAATTATGAATTTCTAGCCATAAGTGGTAAAAACATGCATCCACAATTATCATGGTAAAATAATTAAATAATTACATCTCATCAAAATTAATGTCTCAATAATAATAAATACAATATGATTTACAATATACAATGCTCCACAGATCATGAGTTTCCCAAACTCTAATATCTATGGCAATCACAAGTATCATCTCCAAAGAAGTATTGTTGTGGGGAGCGAGAGCATCATTCAAGTAATTTTCCACACCAACCATAGACCATCAATCCCTTGCATAAACCCCCATCATGGAATGGCCCTCCCTTCATGGATGATTAGATAGTGATTGTGCAAGAATTCAGAGAGACAAGCTAGTACCCATGTGCTGTATGATTTCTAATAACATGTAGTGTACCATAAAAAAATCTATTCTAACATGATATCAAAAAAACATGTAAATCATACATATGAAATGACAATGTTTAACTAAACATTACTTTGAACAAAGTTTTCAATAGTTATTGATGTCTAAGATCAGTCAAGTTTATAAACACCACTTGATTGGATCACTTTCATCTAGCATTAGTGGTACTAGTAAACTAGTGAAGTCTATCTCACTACTTACTCAGTACCAACAATGTTAGATTTAGTTAATATAAATATAACGAATAAATTCGTATAGATTACTTCCTACTAGTAGTCATAAAACATGATAAACACAAAAATAATCAAAATACATACATTTAATACATCAAACATATGAATAAATCTTTATAATATTATTTACCACATAAATAATAAGCAAACAAGTATAATTTATACCAACCAGATATAATATATATTAGACTACATATTCTATTTTCTTTAAGTAGATATAAGTACAGGACTTTCTATGACAAACAATAACATTATAGTCCATCATTTTCAAGTACACACTACTCAATTTCAACAGCTAGTCATAATATTTTTAATGAATTAGTTAACTCATAAAACAAGTTATACCTCATATAAATGTAATCTTTCATTTATATAGTTTATTATATTTTTAGGAGACTATATTTATATGGTTATAGTTTTCTGTCCCTTGAAATCTTTATGATTGATTTTAACCATTCATTTAGCTATAGGTATAGGTATATGACCCATTAAACATATATATGTTATATTTTCATATGAATATTTAAGTCCATATATAGATATGTTTCCTACATAGGACTACTTTTATGCCATAATATGTATTGTATATAAGTACTCAAATGATATATATAAATACTATATCAACATTCATTTATATTTCTTAATCAATAACTCGATATGATTTCAACAATCATCATAACTTTCATGTTGACAAAATATATTAACAATCTTTATATGATAAGGGATTCAAAAATATAATACTCCTTCATAGTTTTTATACCTAACTAAATAGATTTCCAAAATGTATATAATTATGTACATAATTTCTCAAGATAACATAGTCTTTCATATTATGGTTTGCATATAAGTATTCGACAATATACAAATTGATCTTATATGATACACTAAAGTTTCATCAAATATATACAAATCACTAAAGCCATGAAAATATACCAATCAGAATCTATACTTATAGGCATGCATCCCTATATATAAGTTCCTAATTTCTCAGATAGCTATCATTTATATATTTACGCACCCTACATAATCTAAAACTAATTCATTGAGAACCAAATACATTTTTTGACCTTAACACCATTGTAAGAGTGTTTGAACAATGTAACCAATTTTTATATATTCTATCGAGTTTGACATAGGCATATTTACACTTAAAAACTCCAACCACATTATAAAAGATATTATTATTATTATTATTATTATTATTATTATATGGTACATGTATGCCTATATATAGATACCCATATATCTATATAGTATCTCCTCATGAAAATATCCATTAGTTTAATTACATCAGTTAATCATGTATAGATAGACAACGTATAATTTTTAATGCTATATACCCAATTTACTCCACCATAAACATTCGAGTTATTTTCTATAAAATAACATTATATAATTGTTTCCAAATTATATATTCCATACTATAAGTGAATAACACATCATTAGCAAATAACATAATTAATCTATATGATAATTAATATAAATCTTGAATATATAATATAATATAATATATATATATATATATATATATATATATATATATATATATATATATATATATATATATATATATTAAGTTTTGAGAAATGTTGTTATTGATATCAAGGTTGATGTCATTGATATCAAGGTGCATTTGGTGAAGATGAATGGTGAGCAATCTTTAAGATAATTTGAAAGAAACCTAATGTCTCTCTATTGAGAGATAATTTGAAGGCAACATAATGATTCTATTTTGTATGATGTCAAGTTTAATGTCATGATTCAGGTCAACTTGATGAGTGTCAATGTTGTCATAAAGAGGTTTTATGATCAGGTAAGCAGTATAACATAGTTATGAGGCTCCAAGTTTGCATAAGGCTATGATAGCATGTTGATCAAAAAGAGACTATTGAATTAGTGTGAGAATATTGTATAATGAATGTTCTTTTTTGATATAGTCATTTAGGTAATCATGTTTGAGTATTAGTCCTTGAGTACAAGGTTTCTTGAGAAGCTTAGTCATAACAGGCATAGTCATATCATGAGTATGTGAAGAGATATGACATTGTTTTAAGAACATATAAGGCATGTGAACAAGTTTTATAAGCATCAAAGAGTGTTTTAAGGATATTTGTGAAGTTTTAAGTGATTGAGAAGCCTATTCATCATACTAATTATAGCATGTAAAGTCCTAGTGAGGAGGTTTGAGTATGGTGGATTGGTGAGATAAGTGCACATAGGTATGAGTGTTTGTATAAAGTTTCTTGAGTATTTATATGAAGTATTATATCACTCATGTGAGTCTCAGGGTGAGCCTATATGGGTAGGACCTATAGACTTAGTATGTAATTAGACCACTTCTAGACCCTATTTGGTCTAATGAGGCATCATGATCTATTATCAAGGTATATGAAGGATGTTTTACATTATTTGAAATTGATATATGTTGTGTGAGCATGTGAAGTGGAGAGCACATGGAAAGAGGAATGAAGGTTAGTTTTAAGGCCTAGTGTGATTTTTAAGTAAAGCTCTAGAGATCAAAGAGAGAGAATAAGGTTCTATTTTGTATGATATGTCGTATCAAGCATGTTCACAAAGTTTGAGATCATGGTTTTCAATTAAAAATCATGAAAAGTGGTATTGAGGTCTCTCAAGCACATAGAATGAAGGCATACAAACCCAAGAAGGACTTTCATATGTTCATTTGCATGTGTAACCTCTGCATAGAAACCTAAGTTATTAAAGAGAGATGGTGAGGGCCCTGGATAATATCTCTAGGCATTTGTTTTAGAAATGAGGGGCAGTCCTTTATGAACAATCGTTAACACTAGAAATAGTGTTAACCCTCTTTAAAACCCTAACAATGAATTGATGTGAAATATATTTTTAAAATAGAAAAAAATGATCTCAAATGACTAGAAAAACTATTATATCATGTATTCAAGTCTCTCAAGCATCTCCATATGTGATTGGTTGTTAGGTGTGTGAGTAGAGCCTACATGAAAGTGTTAGTTTCTTGAATATTTTTTGTAGCAGTAAAATTTGAAAAATTAAAAGTATGAAAATCATTAGATGGAGAAGGTTTAGAATTTTATTTTATGTTCATGGTATTTTATGGATAGGTTCAAACCCTGAAGTGTGTTAAACTATCCATCCAAGTTAACCAGTCGCTAACAAGCCTAATGGTGAAAATAATAAAAAATTTAGATAGCAATGAGAATATGATTATGGATGGAACCAAATACATAGAGGTGTTTTTCAAGACTTTTAATACATTTTACTATTGAATATAAGTTTTGATGTTTATTGAATATTATGAAAAAGTTGGTCACAAGTTAGCCTGTGTGGTTCAAATGAGATACTGAGATACAAGGTCATGAGATTAGTCTATAAGACCAATATTACTATTTAAAAATATTATATTTCTATCTAAGAATGGTTTTATGATCTCATAAGATCATCCACATGCATCATGAGTCTCTGTAAATGGTCATACATGTGATTTAAAGTCATTTTCACCATGAGTGTGCTTTAAGGTAAACTAGCAATTTTGAGTAAGCAGGTTGTAGTGATAAGTTTGAGACTCTGTGCCCTGAGTTGAAGCATATAATATACATGGTGTTTCTATTTTTTTATTTTATGTCCTATATATACTTTTTATAATGTTTATTATTCTATGAAATTAGTGAAAATGTTGAATCCAAAATGGCTTGACTGGCTGAGTGAGGTTTGTGAGAGAGAAGGTCAATAAATTGGTTTACAAGACCAATAATTGCCATTTAGAGATTATGATATTTTAATTTAAGGTTTTTATAAGTATTTTTTAATATCATGTTTATGAATTATAATTCCATGATTTTTTTCTTTTAGGTGTCATGAGTTCAAGTGTCCATAACTATGTTTTGAGGCTAGTTGGCAGTTTAGAGTGAGCATTTTGTAGAGAAGAGTTTGAACCTATATACCCTAATTTGAAGTATATAATAAATTTTATGATGATTATAAGGTAATTAGGTTTATTAATATGTTATTTATTTCTATTTTTTTATCTAATTATTGTTTCATCTTTATTAGTTCAAGACAGACTCTGTGGGTATGCACAAGCTTAATTATGAACAGTATAAATGATGTGCTTCAAGTGGTTATTAGAATTAAAAGATGTTATAGATCCTATATGATATTAGCATGGGTATATTTTAATTTAATATTATATTTTACTACCATGTGATGTTTTTTAATGTTTTCCAAGGAAGGGCAAAGTGTAATGTGTCCTAAAGTAGACCTAATGGGATTAGGTCTCCATGAGACCTAAAGATGAAATAAGGCTTAATTGAGATATGGAAGACATAAAGGGGCTCAAATAACATTTGATTCATGTTTATTATATATAATAAGATTTATTACATGGATTACCTAAGGGTTTAATTATTTTTATCCAACTAAGTGGAAATATGAGCAAGGGGCTTGTATATATACAAGACAGTTTTAGGCCTATTTGAATATAAAGAGTGTAAGTGAATAAGATAATAATTTGTTGATAAGGAGGTATTATATACCATTATATGAGTATATATTATTGGTGATGAATATTTTATATAGGTTTTATGTATGAGGATCAGGGTCATATGACCTATTCATTCTTGAAGAGACCTAATTGACTTAAGAGACATAGAAGGCAATTTGAGAGGGATAAGAGTGTGAGGAGATGAAGAGGTGGTCATAATTAGTATTTTGAGAAATAAGGTGTCTTTAATGTGATAAAACAAATTATTTGGATAGTTTTTTTTATTCATCTAGTAGGTTGGTTCCTCCTTACAAGTTGATACTTGTTAAAGCCTAGTTAAGTTGGTATTTAGCTAGTTGGGGTTAATGTTCCATGTGAAGTGGGTGCTTCACTAAATTTGGTGTTTGTATTATAGGATTGTAGTAAATTTGAATATATCAGTGGGTTTTCTTCCCCTTGATTTTTTTCCACATATTTTATGTGTTCTTTTGTTTCATGCTTATGTGGATAGGTATTTATGCATGTTATATCTATATGCTTATTTGAATGGTCTATGATTGCTTAAGTGAAATTGATAAGAACATTTTTGAAGATTTATTCACCCCCCATATTATTCATTTTTATTCCAATATTTTTTATTATATCAGGTCCATTAAATTAGGCCTAATAGTCTAAAAGAGACCATAGAAGCAAGGATGGCTAGTCAGCAAACTCAAGGTAGTTTCTCAACAAGCAAGGCTCCATTCCTTAATGAAACTAATTATGATTTTTTTAAAATAAAAATGAGGACATATCTAATGTAAATGGGCCATGAAATATGGTATTTATTTGTGTATGGATAAACTCCACCTCTTACATCACCAACTGATGCAACAGGTAAGAAGGAAAGTGAGAGTAATTCTAAGGCAATGAATTCCATTATATGTGGCCTATCAAAGGTAGAGTTTGTGAAGATGATGCACTATGAGTCATCTAAGGTAATATGGGATAAACTAAATACTATATATTAATGAGATACTAAGTTAAATATGGCCAAGTTTTAGACCCATCGGAGATAGTTTGAAAGTCTGAAGATGAAACCATTGCATCTTACCTATTAAAGGCTGACAAAGTTTTCAATGTCATTAGAGTATTAGGAGAAGAAGTGAAAGAGTATAAATTTATTCAAAATGTATTGAGATCACTAACTTATAAGTTTTATTATAATGTGTCTGTAGTAGAAGAGATACAAGATTTGGACAAACTTGAAATGGATGGACTCCATGATATCTTGACTGCCTATGAGATGAGAAAAAATTAAGGAAGACCTCCCAAAAAGGAAGTAGCTTTCAAATTTGAAAATAATTTAAAATTAAAGAAGGTCAAGGATGAGGTATGTTCATATGTTGATGATGATGAACTAATAACCATGTTTTCTAGGAAGTTGTGGTTTAGATTTGGTAATTACAAGGGTAAGTTGCTTTTCAAATGTTTCAACTATGATAAGATTGGTCACTTTTCATCTAAGTGTCCAAAAAAGGATAAAAATAAGCATGATGAATAACATGGTGAAGATAATGGATATGATAGAAAGGTATATAATCCTGATACAAACAAGAAATATTTTAGGAAGTATGAAGGTAGGAAAGGGTCATTTAAGAACAAGAGAAGTTTCTACACCAAGAAAGACAATAACTCATCTAATTTAAGTGACACAAGTACATATACTAGTGATGATGGAAGTAATGAACCTAAATATGGCAATAATGAAACCTTAATCATGGCCAATAAAAATAATAATGAGCATTACTCAAATGGGAAAATCCTTATGGTTGGTGAAGAATCAGATGAAGAAGAGATTAAATTAAACCTAGAGGAATAATTGATAAGTTCTCTTGAGGATTTTAAATTATAAAGAAGAAAGAATCACAAACTAAGATCATTAGTTAAAGACTATGAGGAGAAGATTGGTTTGTTTGAAGAGATATTGAGCAACACATCCAAGGATTATGATGATATCATCAATCAGATTGAAGCACAGATGTAAATAGTCATTGCTAGCTTAAAATCTAAAAAATAAGAATGAACCAAGTATGAAACTAAGATAGAATCTTTGAAAGCTGAGTTGGATCAAGCATCTATCAAGTTGAAGACATTTGTGAATTTTGAAAAGTGCACTAAGTCTTTAGATGACATCCTAAGTAGTCAAAATTATGCAAGTGATAAGATAAGTCTTAGTTTTAAAGAAGACAAAAAGAGTCAACTCAAGTTAAGTATATAACTAATGAAGACAAGAAGGTCAACATAAAAATACCTATCAAACAGCCCAATGTTATGAGGTATGCTAATTAATTTAATGGTTATTATTATACATTTAATTAGTTTGGTCATAGATCAAGAGAGTGTAGAAGACCTTATAAAAATGAATATGCATGGGATTATGAAAGGAATCATAAATCAAGAGATATGTATAAGGTTGTGTGTTATATCTATCATAATGTGGGACACATTGTAGGATTCTATCCTAATAGAGGTAGAAGTCCATCACATCAAAATAAGAGGTTTGAAGACCCTAGAATGTAAAAGAGAAGGCAAATGAATGTGTAGACACCAAAATAGTGTCGACTCCCCTTGGTCACTTACACATCTTATTAATTTAAAATACATTTCTTATTTTAAATTAATGACATCACCTACACCTCACCGTGGACACCTCACCCTTAGACCATCTCTCACCCCATGATTCACCTTGAGACTAAGTCATCCTAATCCTAACTAACTAAGACTTATTCTCACTACCTATTTATTCCCTAATCAACTCTCGTGCTTAGTAACCCTGCCTTTTGACCGTTCTCAAATGGCAAATGCACTTGGCAGATGAAGAATGGGCTTTTTAGCCCTTTTACTCACTCTTCAGCCACCGACATCGATCAACTATCAGCCGACACCAGTGGGATCATTGACATCGGTTACATAAACCGAGCTTCAAATGTGGAGTTAACTCCTTCGCTTCGACTTGCCCTTCTCTCTTCGAATCACCTTCCCTCTTGGACTCTCTCTCTCTCTTCATCCTAGACTCTTAGACATTGATAAAAACTCTCTGAGACCAAGCATCAGACTTCGACTAACGCTCCCCTGGCTACAGAAACTTTATAGAAATCACTCCAGACATTAGATTGGAAACATTACACGAGGACTCGACATCAACCGTAACAGGAACAAGCATTCAAACACCTCTGGTTCTCCACCAAGTAGAGCTAAGTATTCTTTTGCCTTTCATTTCAGTAATTTAGAATACATTAGTAATTAGTTTCTATTTACTATTTCTAAATACCATCAACCAGACCCGACCTGACTTATTCCCAGAGAGGCTGAAAAGCCTTCCTCTTACCCTTACCCTTTTTGACAACCTATCCTCTACCTTTGCCCTTTTATGGACCTTATTCATCTCCCTACAACCCTACACAAACCTTTAAATCTCCACAGACCCTTCTATCAACCACAGACATAACCCTCAGACCCGTCTAAGGCCCATTGCCCCCACCAATATCATCATAATAACCGATGACAGAAACATTGACCAACTGACACCGGCAGGACTACCAACGTTAGTGACTGTGGAAGACTGACTGTAGAAAATAGGTATGCATTATCTTCATTTTTTTTCTTAGTATTTCATCATTTCTCTTTATATGACACTCTTTTCTTAAAATAGTGGACTGTCATCCCTGACGTAGCTTTACGCTTCTAGGACCGAGCATTTCGCTTGGTAGTCCACCATATCTCTATCTAACATTTTTCTATTCAAGTCTTATTCCTCTCTATAGGTGTCTTCCTCCACATCCAAAGAGGAGCTCCTTCAAACGTCTGGATACGGTGCGTAACTTAATCCGGGTAACATACAAACCCCTGACCATCATCTTTAGTTTCTTCCTTCTTCTGAATATAATTAGCAAAAACAAGCAGAAACATTCTGGCACGCCTGGTGGGACCTTGGATTTTTCCTTGGGTTAATTTATTCTAAAAAGAAAACTTTTCATATAGATGCATTAGATTCTCTTCTTGCATCCTTCCTCTTCTTTCTTCTTCTTTCGAAAAGAAACCATTAGCAAGAATTAAAAAGAACGTCTTTCTTTTTTCTTCTTGTCATTTATTTCTTGCATCATAGAGTAGTGAAAATTCATACTCTTAAACCTCTTCTCACTTGTTTGCATTTGAACAAATAAAACATTTCAATTTGGGTTAAAAACATATTGCATTTCATTCCTGCCTGAATGCATATTTAGCTCATCTAGTAATTAAAACACATTATGAATAAATTGTAGGGCACATATGTTACACAACCAAACCACTTTCACAATCAAACATCTAAACTTACCTGAGACAAGGTCTGTTTAGGATTTCATCACCTAGCAGATACCTTACCCTTCCTGGCGATCCTACTTGGATTTCACCATCAAGAGGAGGACCCACTCTGTTCTCTGGTAGAGTATAAACTATAGGCGAAGTATATATTGGCTAAGCGGCCCAACTCAGCTCTGGGTTCGTGAAGTGAAGGGAACAAGCCCCAGCACCAAGCCACGTATGAAACCTAGCATAGATTTTTGAACACCAAAACATAACCTGAAACCAACCATAGACTTCCTCTTTAGGACCCGTTCTACAAGCCCAATTCCCAAACACATTCTTCTAAGGCATAAGCCACCACGACTCTAAAATTTATTCTTAGGAATTTAACATTTAGAGGTTGCTTGCCATCATCAATTTTATTTTTTTTATCTGACCTTTTGAGCTGGTAAGGATGCATTGTTCTGAAGTCTAAAAATGACTCAAAATTTCTTTTTATTCCAAGAAATTTTAGTTTTTTGAGTTTCTGGTAATACACAAAACCGACATCAATTTTTCCACCGACGTCGGCAACTCATTTTCACCGACATCAGTTTTTCCACTGACGTTGGCAACATAATCACTAACATCAGTTTTTCCACCAACGTCGATCACTGTCAACAAATTTTCTTCTCAAACAGCAACCTTAAAACCTGACTCTTTTGCTGTTAAACACATATTTTGGTTTTCTAAAACTGAAACATACAGTTTCTGAAACCTAGACCCTTTTTGCCTTGGATGGATTTGACACGTAGTCAAACCAAATCCTTTGTTGGCCATGCGAGGCAACAACCACTTCCACCTTCACCTTTTATATCAAGTCCTCTAATGGAGTATACTTTAGACATTGAGCGTACTCCTATCCAGCCTACCCCCGATCAACATCCAATTGTTCCTGAAGGGGATCAAAATTTTGAGAGATTCCTTGACCATAATGTCAAGGCTCTCCAACACTATCTCGCTAGAAGCCAAACGTGAGACCTTTTAGGTAACCCAATTTATGAGATGCCAACTTCCTTGGTTGAAGCGGCAATGACATCAACCCCATCCACTACCCAATCCATAGTCACTCAGGCCATTGCCTCGACCAGCAACCTGACCATGGCCAATACTCAAGATTTAGCCTCCCCTTTTATTTTTGGACCTATCTCCATCAAGGTTTTCGTACCCCCTCAACCACAAACAATTCAACCAAGTTCAACACTTTTTCAGAACTTAATTGTCTCTACCCCACCCACTCTTGCACCCATAAACACAAGAGTGACTACCTATCCTTTTACAAGTGTCACCACTATTCAACCACCTATGGTGACACCCAATCAACTTGTGCCTTCCAACTTCATGGCACAAGCCCCCTTGACCTCAACATCGGCCCCTATGACGAACTACCAATATGTTGCGCCTATACAAATGCAACCAAGTAGGTCATACACCTCTCCCAATGCCTTCCAGGTACCTTACAACTTAGGGGGTGCCCCACCTACCAATCCATCAGCTAATCTAATCAAAATGCTGATGGATAAGATGTCCAACCTTGAGACATCCATTTCTGGTTCAAGCAATGTTCTTTCATATGAACAAATTTGCAACAAACCCATCCACCCTTCAGTGCCCATTAGACCATACCCTAGCCAGTGGGAACTCCCCAAATTTACTCACTTTCAGAGTAAAGAGGACCCACAACATCTACAAGCGGTTAGACACGCTTGTTACCTCATAGCGCACGATGATGCGTTATTACTTCACACATTCCCCATGTCACTTTTGGGGGCCACCCTTGACTGGTATAGTTCCATTACCAACCATTCTCTCTTTTCTTTCACCCAACTCACCCAACTATTTCTCAACCACTTTTTAATAAACATCACTAAGAAGGTCTCCATTACAGACCTATATTCTATTAAACAATTCGACAATGAGTCAATAGCTGACTTCGTCACCCATTGGAGAGGTTTGATTAACCAACTCTCTTTTTCATTACCTCAAACTGAGCTCATTGAGCTCTTTTCAAGAGCATGTGCCAATCACATCTCATCCACTTTGTGGGTTCAAACTTTCCACACATTTGATGAAGCTTTCACCATGGCCCAAAAGCTTGAACTCCGCACAGTCGAAGAGGACAAGGTCAAATTGCGTACCAACGCAAAATATAATGACCCTTCTTCATCCAAACCTACTTCTTCCCACTCCAAGTCCAAGGGAGCAGAAAATGCTATGGTCCTTAGACCATCATCTTCAACAACAACTAACCAATCTCAGCCCTCCACATCAAAATACATCACAAGACAATTCCAACAATGATATATACAGCGTCAATACACTCCAATAGGAGAATCATACACTTTCGTGTTGGATAAATTCATCAAGCAGGGAGTCCTTAACCTCCCTCAAATTCAACCACCCCAATTTGACCCCTCAAAAGCCATCCCTACATGGTATAGGGAAAATGACTTTTGCAACTATCATCGTGTCAAGGGTCATGACATAGACAATTGCAAAACCTTCAAAAACATTGTCCAAGACATGTTAGACAAGGGGGATCTTGTTTTGGATAACCCAAATGCTCTGGCTAACCAAAACATGGATGTCTTTAGGCAACCATTCCCTAACTATCCCCCCAGTTAGAATAACATTCAAACCATAACCGATGACCTTCAAGAGCGTAATATACACACGGTCGACATGGTTTCTAACCAACCTCTCCCATAGTTTGAAGAGGTTAATCAACTTATTTGTCCATCACAGGTAGAAGAGCCTTCTTCTCCTATTTGTCCACCACAGGTAGAAGAGCCTTCTTCTCCTATTTGTTTACCACAGGTAGAAGAGCCTTCTTCTCCTATTTGTTTACCATAGATAGAAGAACCTTCTTCTCCTATTTGTCCTCTACCGATGGAGGACAATCCTCCATCCAATCCCCTTTCACATGTAGAAGAGGTTACTTTGACCTCTCCCATATTGGAGGATGTTTTGATGGCATCAATGCCGGATACCTTGCCTTCATCCATCTTATCAACAATGGGAGATCATACCTTCCCCGCTCCTTGACCACATGATGAAACCATGATCATCCCTACGCTCTATCCTCTCGTAGAGCCACATTCTCTAACCCCTTCTCCACCGAGAGAAGAACTTGTCACTTCACCCACTTCAACTGAGAGAGATCGAGTGATGATTCTCTCTCACCTTTGCCCTGTGATTGTTGCGTCTAACACACTTTCACTCTCACAATTGCCCACATCCCCTAAATGATTGACTATAAAGTCTCATGCAACCTCATCCAAACCTTCACAGGCATCTATCATGCTGAAATAGGTTAAACCTCTCGGTATTCACCCTACATCAAACCTCACTCACCCACAAGTGAATGTAGATTTAAACCTCGCCTCGCATAGTAGTGGTCCTCAAACCATACCAAAGAAGGCTACTAAACCATGTCAGAGAAATCCTCTCCCATCTTCACCATTACCCTCCATTTTGGGTCCACATCCTTCTACTTTAGCAGGATTGCTCCCTAATCCATCACATCTCATCAAAAAAGTGTCATCTACATGTGTCGCCACACTACCCATGAAAAAGATGGTACAATAAACTCCTCCTACAACTCCTAAATAGAAGTTGTCCACACCTACTACAATAAAGAGTGCAAAGCCATTAGTGGGTTCATATGCTTCGATGTTATGCCAATTGTTGCAGTCCTCTAGCATTACTCTCACACCCATTAAACCATATCAACCTCTCAGATCAAAACCTTCTTGCTTTGATGACACTAAAATCTGCTGGTATCATCACACACCTAGTCATGATACTGAGCGTTGTTGTGCCCTTAAATTTGTCACTCGTGAACACCTAAAAAAAGACAGCCCTCATATTGAGGATTCTCTTGACCACTCTTTTGATAAATCACCGACACCATCCCATGCCTCTCGAACCTCTTCACCTAAATTGGAATCCCCATACAAAACTATGGCCCCTCTACCACCATCCACTCCTTTATTCAAAATCAACACAATTAATGTGGCCACTAGGCCCCAAACTGTGAAGGATAAATGAAAAGACCATATTTCTACCCCTTTGACATATCCATTATTCATCAAGACCTCTCAACCAACACAACCCAAGATTTCTATCTTGGGCACATATCAACCAACATCTCTGAGGGAAATTCCTCCTAACCTCTCTAGTCCACATGACATTTGGTATAAACAACTTGTTAACTACTTGACATATTTTATCATCCCTCCTAATCTCTCTAGCAATGGACAACGAGCTTTTATCAAATGTATTACTCGCTACACCATGCTAGGGGGTCTTTTCTATAAATGAGGTCTCGATGGCCTCCTTATCCAATGCCTAACAACCGCTGAGACATCTCATGTCATCAAACAAGCCCATGATGGGATTTATGGGAGACATTTCAGTGGTATCTCAATTGCCAAATGCATCCTCCACCTGGGCTATTATTGGCCCACTCTTAACCAAGACTACAGCAACTATGTTTGGTGTTGTACCAAATGCCAACAACATACTAACCGACTTCACATCCAACATCGACTACAACCTGCCTACAACCACAATCTGAAAGAGTGAGATTTCAAAATTAGAGATATCATCCTTAAGGAAAACCAACATGTGACCAATTTCAAATGAAGCAAATGGGGCAAGTTTTCTCCTAATTGACTCAGACCTTACATCATAACATACAAGCATGGATCAGGCACTAATCGTCTATCTTCTTTCGAAGGCTGGCTAGAACTTGAGCCCCTTAATGCCTTACATCTTCGACTATTTTTACTGTTAGTCAAGTAATCATTCACTTGATGTTTAACTTGAGCTCATCCCTTGAGCAACCCCCATCATCTTCATTCTTATTCTTTTCAACCCTTTATCCCTACAAACATTAGTCAACCCTTTTTGTCAAGCATGAACACTTTGTCCTAATAAAAGGGGAGCCCTTAAACCTCTATAGTCAATTCCATGACCAAAAGTCCAGTCAAAAAAAATATAAAATTGGGATGCCTATTCCAAGGTCATAAACTATAAATGTAGACTGTTCCCTTAAAGGACAGCTGCATCATTGCTGTAATTACTACACTGCTCCCTTGAAGGACAGCTAGAAGTCAAAACATACAAAGCAAAATATAGACCACTCCCTCAAAGGATGGTTATGCCTAAATTTTGCTACATAAATAGCACCTTCAAAAAAGCTTCTCACACCGATTAGCTTCAATATGACCACAGACAACACATAACATCCCCACGTCGACTTCTTGCATTGATCAGTCTACCATAAAAAAAGGGGACTGACAAACTATTAAGTCATGGACTTGCTTATAGTCATTCTCAGGGTCACCTATAAAAGGGGCAAAGTTATCCCTGCTAAAAAAAAAAGGTTACCCTATCCTCCCATATCACATAATCATGCCTATTACCCCAACATACTCAAGGGATTTTGAGCTCACTTAACATCAAGTGATTTGAATACTTCTCTAACGCAAACCAATGGTCAATGATGTAATGCATGAACGGGGATTTTGTTTCCAAAAACCTTATCTATGCCATCATTATAGTCCTTGTCAATGAAAGAGCAATGCACCTTTCACTTCTTATACATCTTGGTCACATACAACCAAATTATTATCTAACCAACCAAACCAAACCAAACCCCAACATTTTTAGACCACTAACATGACATAGCCCATTCACACTAGTTTTTATGGACAACATAACACATAGAAACTATCAACCAAACACAATTTATGTCAAACATATACCATCACCAATATGAAAACTTGTTGAAGCATAAATATCTCATTTCATTTTTAGCATACACCATCACCAATATGGAAAATTGCTAGGGATGAAAGACCACATAACCAATGTTACACAATACACCATCACATAATATGGAAAAGGCTATAACATCATCATACACTCATCATTTCAAGCATGAACCATCTTACATATGGGAAATGCTAACAACACTAACCTGACCAAAATGACTATTAACCACTTTGACTCTTCTTTCGAACTACATTGGCTTGAGGCCCTTAAAACAAGGGCTATGTAGGCAGCACTCAGTTGACATGGAGTCTTCTGAGGTTAGCTCAGCCATTTTCCCATTCGTCTCCCTAATGATGATGGCCATTCATCCATCCGTTCATTCATCTACTTGATGGACCAACCATATAACCCTTTAACCATGACTCAGACCCAATCCATAACCAACCCTTTTCTCTCTCTTTTGGGGAGAACTACATTGGCCCTAGGCCCTTTAAACAGGGGCTATGTAGGCAACACTCAGTTAACATAGAGTCTTCTGAGGTTAGCTCAGCCACATTTGTTTGTTCGTCTACCTGATGGATCAACCATATAACCTTTAACCATGACCAAACAACCTAGTCCAAAATCATGACCAAACAACTAGCCCTGACACTGCAGAAGTCACTTTTGACTTCTCATGGGGCACATTAGAGATAACTTACATCTCCCTTACCACAACTTTTGAGATCACTTATATCTCAACCCGACTCGACCAACAACCTTGGAGATCGTGACTATCTCCTTAGACCACAACCACTTTTGAGACAACTTTGCCTTGGTTGTTTTGATTGCATATATGCTACCTCGCAAATAGTTAGCAAATTATCCACACCTCACATTACGACCCTCATAAGTATTGGATTGCGCCCAAGTTGATCCCCACTACTTATGACATTTTCATGTTTTCCAAGAGCACTTCCTAAGCCCAGGATACTTGGAACACAATGACCATTAGAGCTACAGCTTTGATCATTTAACCCAATTAGCTACGACTAAATGCTGGGGACCGATTATTTCAATTTTAGCACTCCTCAACCTTGCCTGTGACAATTCGACCTGCCTATCACATGAAGTGGTATACGTGCAATCTCAGCTATTATAGCATTCACACTCCAACTTCACCATACTCATCCACTACCTATCAAATCGGCACCTGATATCAGGTTACCTTCCCTCGACTCCCACTTTGAGGGGGAATACCTCATCCCACACCTGGGGCAATCTACACTTATTTTTGTCTTGTAGTTCATCATAACAACTAACAGGACAAAAAGGACCTTGTCCCATACCTGGGGCAGCCTACACTTATTTTTGTCTTGTAGTTCATTAGAAAAACCAACAAGACAAAAAAGACCTCATCCCATACCTGGGGCAACTTACTCCTATTTTTGTCTTGCAATTCGTCAAGAACAACCAACAAGACAAAAAGGGGCAAATGTAGACACCAAAATAGTGTCGACTCCCCTTGGTCACTTACACATCTTATTATTTTAAAATACATTTCTTATTTTAAATTAATCACATCACCTACACCTCACTGTGGACACCTCACCGTGGACACCTCACCTTGGACACCTCGCCCTTAGACCATCTCTCACCCCATGATTCACCTTGAGACTAAGTCATCCTAATCCTAACTAACTAAGACTTATTCTCACTACCTATTTATTCCCTAACCAACTCTCATGCTTAGTAAGCCCACCTTTTGACCGTTCTCAAATGGCAAATGCACTTAGCGGATGAAGAACAGGCTTCTTAGCCCTTTTACTCGCTCTTCAGCTGTCGACATCGGTCAACTGTCAGCTGACGTCAGTGGGATCACCGACGTTAGTTACATAAACCAAACTTCAAACATGGAGTTCACTCCTTCGCTTCGACTCACCCTTCTCTCTTTGAATCACCTTCCCTCTTGGACTCTCTCTCTCTCTTCAGCCCAGAATCTTAGACATTGACAGGAACTCTCTGAGACCAAGCATCAGACTTTGACTAACACTCCCCTAGCTACAGAAACTCTATAGAAATCACTCCAGACATTGGATTGGAAACATTGCACGAGGACTCGACATCAGCCGTAACAGGAACAAGCATTCAAACACCTCTGGTTCTCCACCAAGTAGAGCTAAGTATTCTTCTACATTTCATTTTAGTAATTTAGAATACATTAGTAATTAGTTTCTATTTACTATTTCTAAATACTATCAACTAGACCCAACCTGACTTCTTCCCAGAGAGGCTAAAAAGCCTTCTTCTTACCCTTACCCTTTTTGACAACCTATCCTCTACCTTTGCCCTTCTGCGGACCTTATTCATCTCCTTGCAACCCTGCACAGACCTTTAAATCTCCACAGAGCCTTCTGTTGACCACAGACATAACCCTCAAACCCGTCCAAGGCCCATTGCCCCCACTAACATTGGCATAATAACTGATGATGGCAACATTGACCAACTGACGCCAGTAGGACTACCGATGTCGACGACTATGGAAGACTGACTGTAGAAAATAGGTACGCATTATCTTCATTTCTCTTTCTTATTCTTTCATCATTTCTCTTTATACGACACTCTTTTATAAATAGTGGACTTTCATCCCTGACAGAGCTTTACGCTTCCGAGACTGAGCATATCGCTTGGCAGTCCACCATATCTCTATCTAACATTTTTCTGTTCAAGTCTTATTCTTCTCTACAGGTGTCTTCCTCCATAGCCAAAGAGGAGCTCCTTCAAATGTCTGGATACGGTGCTCAACTTAATCTAGGTGACGTACAAACCCCTGACCATCATCTTTAGTTTCTTCTTTCTTCTGAATATAATTAGCAAAAATGAGCAGAAATAGAATTTGGAAACCAAAGACAATAAAGAAAAGTCACGATTAGTCTAAAAGCTCAAATGGACTATTTGTTATGGTAGATTAAACTTAAATGGAAAATCAAGTCAAGAATGTCTATTATTAGCTCATATTGATGATCAAATGGATCATGAAGAGGTCAAGCCTATAGTTCTACTAAAGCCTAAAAACATACTAACGGATATTTAGTCTAATAAGAGCATGAAGATATAGGAATATCCTGATCTTGTGTTGTTTTAGTGCTCTATGGAAAGTGGTGACTCCATTAGGCTTCATGGAGACACTATTCAGTTAGCAGAAGCATGATGGATGCTTGGTTTGAGGGAGAGCTATTCAAGTTATTGATTAATATTTATCTATGTTGAAAAATGATCTTGTAATCTTAGTTCATTTTAAGGAGGTATGTATAGATTAAGGGGGAGTATGTTTTTATAATGCTTCATATTCTATATTTGAGTTTTTGTTACAAAAAGGTGTGGTTCCATGAGTTATAGTATGTATGACCCTTTATCATTAATGTCAAATAGGGAGAAAGTTTAACAAGGGAGATTAACCAGATTGGGAGAAATATGAAGAAAGTTTTGATATCAATGATAAAAGGGGAGTTTGTTGATAAATGTTGTCATTCATGTCAAGGTTGATGTCATTAATGTCAAGGTGAATCTAGTGAAGATGAGTGGTGAGTGGTCTTTGAGATAATTTGAAGGTATCCTAATGTCTCTCTATTGAGAGAGAATTTGAATGAAACTGAATGATTTTGTTATTTGTTGATGTCAAGTTTAATTTTATGATTCAGGTCAACTTGATGATTATCAATGTTATCACAAAGAGGTTTGATGATCAAGTAAGCAGTATAACATGGTTATGGGGATCCAAGTCTGCATAAGGTCATGACATCATGTTGATAAAAAAAGAGACTATTACAATGGTGTGAGAGTGTTTTTTGATGAATGTTCTTATTTGATAGAATAATTAAGGTAAGCATGTTTGAGTATTAGTCTTTGAGTACAAGGTGTCTTAAGAAGCCTAGTCATAACAAGCATAGTCATATCATGAGTATGTGTATGGTGAGAATGAATATGTTTATGTAGAGGTATGGCATTGTTTGAGAAAATTTTAAGGAAAGTGATCAGGGTTTATAAGCATCAACGAGTGTTTCAAGGCTATTTATTAAGTTTAAAGTGCTTGAAAAGCCTAGTCATGGCACGTAAAGTCCTACTGATTAGGTTTGAGCATGTTGGATTGGTAAGATAAGGTCACATAGGCATTAGTGGTTTTATAAAGTTTTTTTAGCATGTATATGAGGATTAAATCACTCATGTGAGTCTTAGGATGAGCCTGCATGGGTAAGACCTATAGACCTAGTATGTAACTAGATCACTTATAGACCCTGCTTGGCCTAATGAGGCATCATGATGTATTTTCAAGTCATGTGAAGGATTTTTGACATTGTTTTATCATGTAAGTGAGGTGTAAATCACATGTAAAGAGGCATGAAGGTTAGTTTCAAGGCCTAATATGATTTACAAGTCAAGTTTTAGAGAGCAAAGAGAGAGAATAAGGCCGAATGGAGTATTAGGTTCTATTTATAAGTAAATAATTGATAGGTTAGTGTTTTCATAGGTATGATATGCTTTATCAATCATTTTAACAAATTTTGAGGTCATGGTTTACAATAAAAAATCATGAAAAGTAGTTTTGAGGTCTCTCGAGTACATAAATTGAAGGCATGTAAACCTGATAAGGACTTGTAGGTGTTCATTGGCATGTGTAACCTCTACATGGGAACTTGATATGTTGAGGAGAGATGGGGAAGTATCCTAGACAAAATCTCTAGGCATTAGTTTTGGAAATAAGGGGCAGTCTTTTATGAACAATCATTAACACCAAAAATAATGTTAACCCTCTCTAAAACCCTAACAATGATGTGATATGAAGTATGTTGTTCAAAATAGCCCATAATAGTCTCAAATTAATAGATAAACTATTATATAAATTAACCAACTCTCCTAATCATCTCTAGGTGTGATTGGTTTATCAAGTGTATGAGTAGACGCTACAAAAAAGTAATAGTTTCTTAAAGATTTCTTGTGGCAGTTAGATTTGACCAAGTCAAAATATGAAAATCATTGGATGGATAAGGTTTAGAATTTTATTTTATGTCCATGGTGTTTTATATATATTTTAAAACCCTCAAGTGTGATAAATTGGTTATCTAAGTTGACCAGTCACTAACAGGCTTAATGGTGAAAATAGTAAGAAACCTAGGCAACAGTGAGAAGATGATTAGGTATGTGTTATAATGGAATATTTATGGAACCAAATGCATGTAGGTGTTTTTAAATATTTTTTAAGACATTTTTATTTTGAATATAAGTTTTTTTGGTTAGTCAATATGATGAAAAAGTTGCTCACAAGTTGACCTATTTAGTTCAAATGAGACAGTGAGATATAAGGTTAGGAGATTAGTATGCAAGACCAATATTTATATTTTAACATATTATATTTATATCTAATAATTTTATAATGATCTCATAATATAATCCACATTAATTATAATTATTTTTAAATGGTCATATAAGTGATTGAAGGTCATTGTCACCATGATTGTGCTTTAAGGAAAACTGACAGTTCTTGGTAAGTTGTAGTGATGAGTTTGAGAATATATGACCTATTTTGAAGAATATAATGTAAATTTTATTTCCTATACATAATTTTTACAAGGTTTATTATTCATTTAAATTAGTGAAAATGTTGAATCCAAAATGGCTTGACTAGTTCAGTGAGGTCTATGAGAGAGAAGGTCAACAAATTGGTCTACAAGACCAATAATTTCCATTTAGATATTATTATATTTTTGTTTAATGTTGTTATAAGTATTATTTAGGATCATTTTAATTAATTTTAATTCTTTTATTGTGTTCTTTTAGGTGTCATAATTTCAAGTTTCTTTAACTATGTTTTGAGGCTAGTTGGTAGTTTAGAGTGAGCATTTTACAAAGAAAAGTTTGAACCTATATAACTTAAATTTAAATATATAATAAAGTTTGTGATGATCTTGAGGTAATAATATTTTCTAATATGTGATTTATTTCCATATTTATTTATCCAATTGGTTTTTCATCTTTAGTATTTCAAGACAGACTTTCTGGGTATGCACAAGCCTAATTGTGCACAGCACAAATGATGTGCTTCAAGTGGTGATTGGACTTGAAAGATGTTGTGGATCCTAGATAAGATTATCAGGTGTATATTTAAATTGAATATGATATGTTCCTATTTTTTTAGTGTTTTAATGTGTTCCAAGGAATTCAAAGTGTAATGTGTCCTAAAGTAGACCTAATGGGATTAGGTCTCTATGAGACCTAAAGGCCTAATTAAGATATGGAAAACCTAAAGGGATTCAAAGAAAATTTTATTCATGTTTATTAGATATCCTAATATATATTACATGGCCTAAATAATTGGTTAAGGTTTTTTGTCTGACTAAGTAGTAATATGAGCAAGAGGCTTGTACATATACAAGACAGTTTTAGGCCTATTTTAATATAGAGAGTGTAAGCAAATAAGATAGAACTTTGTTGAGTAGAAAGAGGTCTTATAAACCATTAGAGTAGTATATAGGATCATTAATTAAGATTTTACATAGGTTTTTTTTATGATTATCAAGGTCATATGACATAATCAGTCTTGAATAAACCTAATTGAGTGAAGATACCTAGAAGGCAGTTTGAGAGGGCTAAGAGTGTGAGGAGGTGAAGAGGTGGTCATCATCAGTTGGTTCAAAAATAAGATCTCCTGAAGTTGATCAAAATAATCAAGTGGTTTATTTGGTTTTGAGTCATCTAGGGGTTGATACCTCTTTATAATTTGGTGCTTGCTAAATCCTAGCTAAGTTGGTGCTTAGCTAGTTGGGGTTAGTGCTCCATGTGAAGTGGGTGATTCACTAAATTCAATTTTTGTTTTATAATACTATATTCCATTTATAGATATTAGTTATTTTTCTTCCCCTTGAGGTTTTTCCACATATTTTATGTGTTCTTTTGTTTCATGCTTATGTGGATAGGTGTTTATGCATGTTATATCTATATGCTTGTTTGAATGGTCTATGATTGCTTAAGTGAAATTGATAAGAAAGTTTTTGAAAACTGATTCACCCCCTCACACCCCCCCCCCCCCCGCCCCCCTCTTAGTATTTTTTCTTAAAAAATTAAGGAAAAAATATTATATATTTATGTACATTATTACCCTATACGGCTATATAAAATAATATAGAAAGCATAATGTTTTACTCATTACAATATTTTAGTTAGACATAAAAATAATACCACATGTATTTCAGCTAGATATACCATTTTAATAATTATTTTATGTTATTTTATCATTTTTATAATACCATATGTCCAACTAAAATATTAACCCAAAACATTATTATCCTAATACCTTATGTCTAACTAAAATATTAGGCAAAAACATTATGGCTGCTAATATAGTAAACATTATTGTATATAGCATATTATCTAGTATAAAGCTCATTGTATGCACCTATGCTCTTTTGTCAGACCTCTATGTAGAAGTGGATAATGTCAAAAAGGTAAGTCACCTTATATAAACAACATATCAAATTATATAATGAGAAGTTGGTGATTGCATACTAGATCACTATTATATAAGTTGTTATACCAGATCACTATTTATAATGCATCCTTGTATTAGCTCATCCATATAATAGTTCTGATATAGTAATTATACCAGATAAGATCTTATGGTATAGAAACACTTATATAATATAATATCATTCCTAATTAACTAAATAATATTGTATATATAACTAGCATATTATATAGTATTATATTATATAATGTTATATTATATGGTTGTACTGATTAGTCATTTAGGATATTCATATACCTGTCTCGATGATTATACATTTCTAGTTTATAATAGAAATTATACATATATATATAATTTCATTCATTATTTATGTATACCATATCATTATTATAACAGAGATGGGTATCAAGTATGTACCAGATCCTTTATACCAGTTCACTATCAGATTATTTTATGTATATAAGTCACTACATTTATAAAATCAGTTTGTTGAATTAACTTAGAATACCTATCAATGTACATATACTTATTATAACATCCCCACTGAGATCTACCTATAAATACATGATTTTTTAAATTTAAATAACATACTATTTCATTAGATTACACCATGAGAGCCTAATTAGTGATCCATATAAATTACTCTAAGTATGATAATTGTAAAGTAAGCATGTGACATTTATCTATCATTGATCACTATTATCATGTGAAACACATCATAACTGAATATATAAAGTAACTAAATAATTCCATCCATGGATGGTGCAATAATACAACTATTATTGTCAAAGTATAATAAGTAATTACAACTCATCAAGATAATGTATTAATAATGAATACAATATAATGAATATATAAGATACTTGGTTCCATGAAGCATAATTTTCCCAATCTCTAGTATCCATGGTAATCTCAAGCATCATCCCCAAGTAGGTACTATTTTGGAGAGGGAGAGCATCATCTGAGCACTTTTCCATACCAACCACAGACCATCAATCCCCCACACAGCTTCCCATCAAGGAATGGACCTTGATTCATAGATGAGTAGATAATGATGGTGTGAGAATCCAGAGAGATAAGTTAGTACTCATGTGTTGTATGATTTCAAAAAAAAATGTGATGTACCATAGATAAATCCATTCTAACAAGATATCTCACAAAAATGTAAATCATACACATGAAATGGCAATGTCTCACTAACATTACTTTGGCCAAAGTTTTCCATAATTAATTATCTCTATGATCAATCAATTTTGAACACACCACTTGACATATTACCTTCATCTAGCATTGCGATCCTAGTAAGCTATTGAAGTCTATTTCACTACTTAGTACCATCAATGTGAGACTTGGTTGACATGGTATAACTAATAGATTCATATAGATTACATCCTAATAATAATCACAATACATGATAAGTATAGTAATAATAAAAATGCTTACATTTAGTCATTCAAATGCATAAATGAATATCAGTAACAATATTTAACACATAATAATAAGAATAAAAATTGTAGTTTACACCAACTAGGTATAATTCACAATTAGATTGTAAATTACTATAAGTAGTTTCCAAATCTAATACACTCTATAACATCTCATAATATCATAGTACAATATTTTTGAGTTCAAATACTCTAAACAAACAACTAGTCATAACAATTCCAAAAATCAAAAGTCTCATAATCCTAATTATGTTTTGTTTGAAAATGATCTTTCATTTATATGTTTGGTTAAGAGTCTATATTTATTTTAACATATTTTCTCAACTCTCGGAGTCTCATGACTAATTGTTCTATACTTTTCAACAATAATTAGACGCATACAAGCTGAAACACCCATAAACTTTATATTCTTATAATAACTCTAAAATCTTCAGATAGATATATGTGTATGTGTGTGTTCATCAACATATATGGATAGGGTATATAAATATCAATAGTCTTTTACAATTATTAGTCAAATACTTGATCAACATAACATTATTAACAATCTATTATAGAATATATCAATATTCCCATAATATTATGAAAGAAATAAATATGTTCATGAAAATTTATATTTGTAACATGAAAATCCAAAACCACATGTAAAGTACCTTACATATCCACGAGTAACAATTATGGATCCACATATTCAAATTATTATAATAGGTTTTATATTTATATTTATAAGTTTAATTCCATACTGGTAACAAGTTATGCTCATTGTATTATGAAATTAAAAAATAGATATACATATGGAATCTCGATGGTTATACCCTCTATGTTACATAACACATAGTAGATTATATACTATCCTGATAACCATAAAACTAGCTTAGTGTATGACCACATATTTTATACTTAATATAGGTATAATGTTATTTCTATTATAATCCTTGTGTCCAATATTATGTTATTTATTTGTCTAATATTATAATTCCAATACACTGAAGGTATTCACTATTTATATAAATATTACATAGTGTATATAAAAATAGATGTAAATATTAATATGCCAAAATATGGCACTATTATGGTTCATGTAAAAATATACAATCATCTGAAGTGATGATGATGATGATGATGTTCTTTGATTTTATAAATATTTAATTGATAACTATAGCGATATGATTTTATAACATTGATATCTAAAGCAATCTAATTTTATAACATTTAAAATATAATGATTTGATTTTAATGTTATGTTACCATATATAGAGATAGATCACCTAATATTATCATTTGATCTTAATGTTATATTACCATCTATGTTATTTTAATAGTTGTCATATGCTATATTATAGATGACCTAATAATATTAATACCTATGCTTAATTACATATCTATTCACAGTCCGATAGGTAGATTTTAAAATATATATTTAACAAATCATGGTTCATAGTTTTTATACTTGGCAAAGGATCTTTGCATAATTATGTAGTCTTTATTGAACAATCATGTGAATCATTAATTTTGTCAACCTGTCATTTTACTATTGGAAAATAAGTCATTTTTTTTAATGTAAATCACTATATATCCTAATATAACTCAAGACATTATACCACATGTATATTAATTCTAACATTTATTTAGGAAGCCAAGGTTTGGTGGACATACTCTAATTCACGGTATACCTCATATATATATATATATATATATATATATATATATATATATATATATTAATGCAGTTTTGTACTAAGTGAAGTGCTATTATTTTCCTATATAAGCAGTTAGATCTTTAAATTTACATCACCACCCACACACACACACACATATATATATATATATGGTTTCAATGTTTATACATCCTTTTATTTGAGAGTTATCAATGATGTCATGGTGATGTCATTGAGGTGTCCAGGTGAGTGGATGAAGTGCCTTAATAGTCTAAGTGATAATGACAAAGTGTGCAATATGCTTATCCTAGTATGTTTGAAGTAGACTTGGTTGATCTTCAGAGTTTATCTATTTGGAGATGATTAGGGATGAGTTTGAAGTATTAATAATATGCAAATGGTCCTATCAGAAGTTAAGAATGATTTTAGTGCTTGAGTACATGAGTGAATTTAATTTGGTTGATCATTATTTTCATCTAGACATTTTGGGTTTAGTGGTGGAAATTTTGAGTAGGTAGTTTGCTGACATCACCATTGCCATGTGTGGATGAGTTAGGGGGAGTTGGTTATATGGTTGTGATCAAAATTTTGCCTAGTTGCTAAGTGATAAATTGCAAGTCATGAAATAAAGCATAACATAAGATATACAAGTGCAAATTTGGACTTCCAGGTAGTTTGATAGTGTTTTCTTATACTTATCCAAATTTACAATGTGGCAAGAAAAGCTAAGTAGGCATTTTGATGTTATTATATTTCACATGTCTAAATGTTCAAGGAGAAAATGATCATATGGATTTATTCAATTATTTTCCTAGTTAATATGAACTTAATTTTAGGTCATGCAATGAAGCACATCAAAATATATGCATGTACAAAGTTGGCCTTCTAGATAGTTCTTGACATAGTTGGCTCTGTGGTAGAAAAAATTTTAAGTCAGTAGATTAATGGAGTTATATCTCCACGTGAAAAGGTTTCATGAGAAATTTGACATGTGGTTAGATTCCCCTATGAAAAAAAGATCATTTGGTGAAAATTTTAGAACATGCAAGTGAGTGAGGTAAAAGATATAACTGTGCAAATTTGGCCTTCCAGGAAAATTGTAATGGTCACAATACTTATTCTATTTTGCATGATGTTAAATATCAGGACCAAATGGAGATCTAATGGCTCATGAGTGATCATATAGTGAATATTTATGGTGTGTGTTGATTCAAAGGTTTCATTAGTTAACTAAGTTAAATGTCAAGCTCTTTACAAAAGGATCAACAAAGTGTGTTTGTTCTAAGGTGTCAAGAAGTAGTGAGATGAGGACAAGTGTTTGATGTTTAACATTGAGTAGAGGTAAAGACCAAGATTCTTCAAAATATCAATGGTGAGTATGTGTTTGTATTAATCAATATCGATGGTGTTTATTAAAGTTAAGAGGTCAAATTGATAATTGTCTATCATGGCTAAAGAGAGGACAATCTTAAAGAGGTTAACAAAGCATATGAGGTCAAATTTGCTAGATTGCATGATATGAGGTCAATTGTTTAAGGTTTAAAATTTGGGTAATGGTGTACTATGAGTTAAATTTTGAAGAATATTTATGGTGCATATTTGATCTAAGATGTGAGGGCATGAGATGCATTTAAAGTGACCAAAGTTTAACTGTGACTGTTTGGATTTAAATATTCAAATTTGTGAAGGAAAAAATAGTGCACAATTTTTTGCTATACCTTTTGATCTATGCAAAATTTTCTCATGGTGTAAAAATAAATTTTTTAGAGGATTCCAAGGTGCATCTGGTAATATAGATTTGAATATCTGAATAGTCAAAGTTATGAAGGTTCAAATTTGATTATGTCTTTGTGTATGCTCTACAAGTAACCCGAGAAGGGTAATTAAGTTGTGATTTTTGTTGTTTCGATATTTCATGATGACATAGATATTGAAAGGTGTTATAAACTTCATAAGTATATTATGTATGGATTTTTGAGGTGTGATCAATCTATCTTGAGTAAGAACAATGCTTAAGAAGTTAATTATGTGTCCATTCATAGTGTTCATGTGTACAAGGTTAATGTTTGAGTTGATTGAGCATACACAAAGGTGAGAAGAGATGACTATGATAATTTTATGAAGTTTAATGGGTCATGTGGAGTGGACCTATACATTTGGAAGTGGTCTTGTGCTCTTTTTTTTCTCAATAGAGTGCTAATTTTGTGAATAGGTCTCCATGAGACCTATAAGAGATACAAGGGCCTAATCGAAAAGTGTAGCTACTTATGGGTGACCCATAAATGCTATGGTCAACTTATGAATATTTTTTTGATTTGTGTCTTGATGTGAGATATTATTTAAGGGTTAAGATATGCCTAATGGCTAACCAAGATGTTGTTAATTATGAATGATCTATAAATAGTGAAACTAAAGATGATGGTTTGTAGATTTGAGAGAGGCTTGTATGTGTGGTTTAGAGTGAAGTGTTGAGAGGATAACGCAAGTAAGTGTATGGGTTGTTGAGAATAACATATTTATTTTTATGTGTATGACCATTTGGTCATGTTGTTGATGTGGTGACAAAGATGTTGTTGAGAAGGTGAAGAGTGATAATCAGAGGTCCATCATCAAGTGTTGAAGACATCAAATCAAAGGTGGAGTTGTCCATAGGTGTTGTTGTGGTTGCTCAAAATCTAGGGGGTTTTAGCCTCCTTAAAAGGTGAAACTTAATAAACGTTTAGTTGTTGTGGCAACTTCATTAGATAGTGTAGTATCTCTTTGTGGGATTACAGTCTCACTAAAATAAGGGATGGTAGTTCCTTGGTCAATTACTGTTGGTCTAAATTAGTTCTTATTATTATAGGATAGTAGTCTAATTATATGTTCCAGTGGGTTTTCTCCCACAAAAGGGTTTCCCACATATGTCATGTGTTATGTGCTTGATCTTGCATTGTTTCTTTTGTGCATTATTTTGATTAATATAGATGCTTCACTAATGCTTATGGTAATTGATTAAGAGTTTTTGAAAGGTTTGAAATTAAAGTTAGATTATCTTAGCTCACTGATTCATCCCCCCTCTCAGTGATTGTACCTCTAACAATTGGTATCAGAGCATGTCCTTTGGTAAAGGCTTGACAACTTGAAGGTGATCCAAGGTATAATATGGGTAGTCATCAAATACAAAGAGGTTTCTCTACTAAACAAGTACTAATATTCAATGGATCCAATTATAATTTTTGGATTACAAGGATGAGGACATACATTATGTACCTAGGGTTTGATGTATGACAATCTATTGTGGATTATTATGTTTCTCCTACTACTCCTCCATCTAGTGTTGTAGACAAGAAGATATTTGAGAATAATTTTAAGGAAATGAATGTCATTACTTATGGTCTTAAAGAGACTAAGTTCACCAAGGTAATCCATTATAAATCTTCTAAAGAGACATGGGACAAATTTTACATCATTCGTGAAGGAGATTCAAAGGTTAAGCTTGCTAAGTTATAGACTCACAGAAGGCAATTTGAAAGTCTCGAAGTGAAGGAAGAAGATTCTATGGAATCCTTTCTATAGAGAGTTGAGGAGGTTGTGAATATCACCATAAGTCTTGGAGATAAACTTGAAGAGGTTATTGTAATTCAAAAATTATTAAGGTCTCTATCTCTCAAGTTTAATCCAAAAGTATATGCTATAGAAGAAAGTCATGATATTACTTAGTTGAATATGGATCAATTGCATGGCACCCTTACTGCCTATGAGATGAGAGTAACTGATGATATACCACTAAAGAAAGAAGCATAATTTAAGATAGAAATGAATACAAAGAAAAATTTCTAAGGTAAGAAACCCAAATAGGATGAGATATCTAACATTGATGAGGATGAACTAATTACTTTGATTAATAAGAAATTGAAAATAGGTTTAAGGAAGTATAAGGGTAAACTACCCTTCAAATGTTTCAACTATGGAGAGATAGGAAATTTTTCTCGTAAGTTCCCTCATAAGCATGAGAATAATGACGATGAAGAACATGGTAAAGGCCTAGATGAAGATAAGAAGACATACAGAAAGAAAGGGTTTAGAAAGTATATAAAAAAGAATAAGTCTTTCAAGAACAAGAAGAGTCTCTACATGAAAGAAGATTGTATCTCAACAAATGTTAGTGAAGATAGTGACTTAGAGTGTGATCATGAATATGATGGTCATGTTGAAGATGAATCCCTATTCATGGCTAAATAAGGAATTTTCTCATATCAAAAGGAGTCTATTTGGAGTGATTTAGATGTTGATAGAGATGAGGTAGACTATGAGACTGAATTGATAAATGCCCTTGAAGAACTAAAGATTAACAAGAAGATGAAGTCTAAAATCAAGGACTATGAGGATCAATCCAATGTGTATGAAGCAAGATTGAATGAAGATACCAAGGAACATGAAGATATGGTCAAGCATCTCAATTTTTAATTGGAAATTCTATCTATAATCTTAAAATCTAAATAATATGAATGAACAAGGTATGTAATTGAGAATGAGTCATTAAAATATAAGTTAGATAAGACATCTAATAAGGTTAAGTCATTTGTGAGATTTGAGAAAAGCTTAAGTGATCTAGACAATATTCTGAGTGGTCAAAAGCATGTTAGTGATAAAACTGGTATTGGATATGAAGAATAACAAAAGAATGTAACTCAAGATAAGATGAATACTAATGTGATAAAGGACAATCATACTTTGAAGATAAATCATCAGACAAGGAATGAAGGTGCTAGCCAAATGATGATAAATTAGATCAGACAACCAAATGCCTTGAGGTATGCAAGTTTTAATGGTTACTTATCACATGTAATCAATTTGGACATAAAGCTATAGAATGCAAGAGACCTATTAGAAATGAGTTTTCATAGAACTCTGATGGGGGTCATCAGTTAAAATGTGTGAACAAAGTTAAGTAATTTAACTATCTTATTTTGGGACACTTTGTAAACCATTATCCACATAAGGTTAGACAAGGTGAATCCTCTTCCAAAAGAGGAGGTTGTTTCATTTATCATGACATAAGACACATTGAAAGTTTCTGTCTAAACAAAGTAAGATAAACTATGTTTCCATTAATGAGTATGGTCCACTACAACTATGTTTTACAATTAAAGGCCTACAAAATAAAATAAGTTTCATCAGGCTCCTAAAATGCAAAAAGGAAGGCAAGTTAATTCATGGAAACCAAAAGTGGTGAATGAGATTCATGATGAGTCTATTGGTCTAATTAAATTTTTTTTGTGTGGTGGAGAATGATACAGAAGTTAAAGAGTACCAAGGGCTCTTATTGTCTGCTCATATTATGAATAAAGAGACCAAGCTCAAGGAGAAGACCAAGGTGTTGGTTGAGACTAATTATGAGGTATGTATGGATCCAAGTGAACATTTTATTATTGTTGAGTAAGAATCATGTAAAGAACATTAGTTATCTATGCCTAGTGTTGAGGCTCCAAAGTGTAAGATGGATTCTTCAGATGAAAAGGTATGTCATGAGTCTATGTTGTCTCTATATATTATCAATTCAATCCTAGAATAAAATGAGAATATTGTAGTGGTTGAGTATGTTTCTTCTCTTAAGCCTAAGAAAAAGAAGAAGAATTACAAGTATTAGATGACCAAGGAGGAGAAGGAATATGAGGATTTGTGGGAAATTCTTGGTTTCACATTATTCTAGGACATTATGAAGTAGGGTGTCTCTGTCTATGTTTTTTAAGAGACTCCTTTTAGTGGAGAAGCATGTGTTATTGTGTATGTAGTGTTTGAAAGGTTAGATTGGGTGTTTCTAGGTGGCCTAATGAGATTTATGCAATTTCAGGAAGAGTTTCATGCTCAAAAAGGTTTGTGCACTTATTTTTGATGTGATCTAGGTAGTTTTGTGTCTTGATGATCTTTTTTATGTAAATTGGATATTTTTGAATGCTTTCATTTTTCTCAATTTTAGCTTAAAGGGAAAGTAGGCCTAAAATGGGTTTTAGGATGTATGGGTTACCAAATTTATATAATCTCAAATATTTTTGCATAAGTGTGTGATGGTTGTCTCCATGTGTGTAAGAAATTTTAGAGGAGGGCATTAACCAGAAGGAGGTTCATTGATAATGTTTATTTTATGACTCTAAGGTTTTAGGGCTCTACTATAAAAGTGGTTTTCCTTATGATTTGAATTTTAAGGATTCTTAATAGGTTTAATGGGCTAAATGGGTTTTCAAATCATGCTTTATAGAGATTTGAATGTTTGTATTTTTTAAATTATTCAAGTTTTTGTCAAAATGGAGGCCTAATTAGCTAGTATATTTGTGAATAAAGTATGATGCATAAGAGGATCTAGGTGATTAAAACTGGTGTGCTTAATGGGGCATAATAAATTTCTCTATATATGAATTTTTAGGTCTTTAAAATGTGTCTACTAAAATTTAAGGGCTCTACAAGTTCTAGGTAGGGCTACAAGGAGTCTAGACATGCCTCGTGTGAAATGTTGATGTTTTTTATTAGTTTCTCAAAAAATAGAAAGGCATGAGTGTTTTAAGGTGATATATGCCAATTAAAATTTGGAATTCTAGGTAGTTTGACAATGTTTTCCCATACTTAGCCAAATTTGTAATGTGGTAAGAAAATCTGAGTAGACATTTTAATGTTGTTATATTTCACATGTGTGAAGGTGTGACATTAAAATGCTTATATGTGTTTTTTTAGTTTTGTTCTTATTTTATATTATCTAAATTTTAGGTCATGTGATGAAGCACATTAAAATAAATGCATGTGCAAATTTGGCCTTCCAAATAGTTCTTGACATAGTTAGTTCTGTGGTAGAAAAAATTGAGTGAGCAGATTAATGGAGTTATATCTCACATGTGCAAAGGTTTCATGAGCATTTTGATACATGGTTTTATTCCCATATGAACTAAAATCATTTTGTATAAATTTGAGAACATGTGAATGAGTGAGGTAAAATATATAATTGTGCAAAGTTGGCCTTTTAAGTAGATAGCAATGGTCCCCATACTTAGTCTATTTTGCACGATGTTAAAGATCAGGACCAGATGGAGAACTAATGGCTCATGGTGATTGTAAAGTGAATATATATGTTTCATGTTGAGTTAAATTAGTTAAAGTTTTCTTTGGTTAATGAATTTAAAGATCAATATCTTTATAAAAGGATCAACAAATCATGATTTTTTCCAAAGTGTCAGGAAGCAGTGAGATGAGGACAAGTGTTTGATGTTTAACATTGAGTAGAGGTAAAGACCAAACTTATTCAAAATATAAATGGTGATTAGGTGTTTTTAATATTCAATATTAATGGTTTGTATTAAATTTAAGAGTTCAAAGTGATAGTTTTCTAGCATGGCTAAAGAGAGGACAATCTCAAAGAGATTGATAGAGCATCTAAGGTCAAAGTTGCCAAATTACATGAAATGAGGTCAATTATTTAAGGTTTAACATTTGGGTAGTGGAGCACTATGAGTTAAATTTTTAAGAAGATAAATAGTGTGTATTTTATTTAAAATGTGAGGGTATGAGATTAACTATGACTATTTAACTGATCAAAGTTTAACTGTGACTGTTTGGATTTAAATATTCAAATTTGCTAAGGAAAAACCAATGCTCAGGTTTCATGCTATATCTTTCAATCTATAAAAAAAATTGTTCATGGTGTAAAGAAATAACTTTTATAGGAATCAAAGGCATATCTAGTAATATATATTTTAAGATTTGAAAGTATGTACAGTTAAATTTATGAAGGTTCAAAGTTGACTATGTTTCCATGTATGCTTTTCAAGTAACCCAAGAAGGGTAATTAAGCTATGTTTATTGTTGTTTTGATACTTCATGATGAATTATATATTGTAAGTTTTTATATACTTCATAAGAATCTTATTTATGGATTTTATAGATGTGATTAATCTATCTTGATTAATAATAATTCTCAAAAATTTGATTGTGTATCTGTTCATAGTGTTCTTGTATACAAGGTCAATGTTTGAGTTGATTGAGCATACGTAGATGTGAGAAATGATGAGTATGATAATTTAAAGAAGTAAAATGGGTCATGTGGATTGAACCTATACATTTTTAAGTGGTCTTGTGTTCTTGTTTTGCTCGATGGAGTGCTAATTGGGTGAATAGGTCTCCATAAGACCTATAAGAGCTACAAGGGCCTAATTGAAAGGTATAGTTGCTTATGCATGACCGATAGATGCTATGGCCAACATATGAATATTATTTTAATCCATGTCTTGATGTGATAGATTCCTTAAGGTTTAAGGAATGTTTAATGGCCAATCAAGATGTTGTTAATTACGAATGCTTTATAAATAGAGAAACCAAAGATGATGATTTCTAGATTTGAGAGAGGCTTGTATACGTGGTTTAGAGTGAAGTGTTGAGAGGAAAAGGAGATTAAGTGTGCTAAATGGATGGGTTATTGAGAAGATAATATTGATTTCTTTGTGTATGCCCATTTGGTCATGTTTTTGATATGGTGACAGAGTTGTTATTGAGAAGGTAAAAAGTGATAATCAGAAGTCCATATTCAGGTGTTGAAGATATCAGTTCAAAGGTGGAGTTGTTCATAGGTGTTGTTATAGATTATCAACATCTAGGAGGTTATATAATCCTTACAAGGTGAAACTTACTAAAGGTCTAGTTTTTGTGGTAGCTCAGTTAGATAAGTGTCATATCTCCTTATAGGATTGCATTCTCACTAAAATAAGGGATTGTAGTTCCTTGATCAGTTATTGTTTGTTTAAATTGGTTCTTATTATTATAAGATAGATAATATTCCAATTATAGGTTCTATCTGGTTTTATCCCCCAAGAGGGTTTCCCACATATGTCATGTGTTATGTGCTTGATCTTGAATTATTTCTCTTATTCATTATTATTAATGATATATGTGCTTTTTGAATGCTTTTGGTAACTGACTAAGAGTTTTTGAAAGGCTTAAAATTGAAGTTGGATTATTTAGGATCACTAATTCACCCCCCCTCCATTCTTAGCCATTGTACCTCTAATAATTGGTATCATAATAGGTCCTTTGGTAAAATCTTGACAACTTGAAGGTGATCCAAGGTACAATATTGGTAGTCATCAAATGCAAGGAGGTTTCTCTACTAATCAATCACCAATGTTCAATGAATCTAATAATATTTTTTAGAGTGCAAGGATGAGGACATACATTATGTTCCTAGAGTTTGATGTATGGAAATATGTTGTGGATATTTATGTTTCTCTTACTACTTCTCCATCTAGTGTTGCAGACAAAAATTTGTTTGAGAATAATTCTAAGGCAATGAATGCCATTACTTGTGGTCTTATAGAGACTGAGTTCACCAAGGTAATCCATTATAAATATACTTAAGAGACATGGGAAAAATTTTAGATCATTCATGAAAGAGATTCAAAGGTCAAGCTTGTTAAGTTATAAAATCATACAAGGAAATTTGAAAGTCTCAAGATGAAGAAAGAAGATTATGTGGCATCCTTTCTACATAGAGTTGATGAGGTTGTGAATATCATCATAGGTCTTGTAGAGAACCTTGAATAGGATATTGTAGTTCAAAAGGTATTAAGGTCTCTATCTCTTAATTTTTATCCAAAATTATCTACTATAGAATAAAGTTATTATCTTATTCAGTTAAAGATGGGTAAATTACATGACACCCTTACTACCTATGATATGAGAGTAAATGATGATATACCACCAAAGAAGGAAGCAACATTCAAGACATAAATTAAACTAAAAAAGAATTTCCAAGGTAATAAACCTATAGAGGATGAGATATCTAACATTGATGAGGATGAAATAATTGCTTTGATTACTAGGAAAGTAAAAATAGACTCAGGGAAGTATAAGGGTAAATTACCCTTCAAATGTTTTAATTATGGAGAGATAGGACATTTTGCTCATAAGTGCCCTCATAAGCATGAGAATAATGATGATGAATATCATGGTGAAGGCTAAGTTGAAGAAAAAAATACATATAGGAAGAAAGGATTTAGAAATTATATCAAAAAGAATAAGTCCTTCAAAAATAAGAAGAGTCTCTACACCAAATAAGATTATAGCTCATCAGATGATAGTGAAGATAGTGACTTAGAGTATGATCATGAATATGATGGTCCTATTGAAGATGAATCCCTATTCATGGTTGAGGAAGGAATTTTCTCATATCAAAAGGAGTATACTTGAAGTGATTCAAATGTTGATAGTGATAAGGTAGACTGTGAGACTGAATTGATGAATGCCCTTGAAGAATTGAAGATTCAAAATAAGATTAACCAAAAAATGAAGTCTAAAATCAAGGACTATGAGGATAAATTTAGTGTGTATGAAGCGATATTGAATAAAGATACCAAGGAGCATGAAGATATGGTCAATCATATATTTTTATCAATTGTAAAGTATATCTACAAGCTTGAAAGCTAAAGAAGATGAATATTCAAGGTATGTAATTAAAAATGAGTCATTGAAATCTGAGTTATAGAAGACATCTAGTAAGGTTGAGTCATTTGTGATATTTGAGATAAGCTCAACTGATCTAGACAATATTTTGAGTGGTAAAAAACATGCTAGTGATATAAATGGTCTTGGATATGAATAAGAACAAAAGAATGTAACTCAAGATAATATGAAGACTAATGTGAAGAAGAACAATCATACTTTGAAGACAAATCATCAGACAAGGAATGAAGGTGTTGGCCAAATGAAAACAAATCAGATTAGACAACTAAATGCCATGAGGTATGCAAGTTTAAATGGTTATTGTTACACATGTAATCAATTTGGGCATAAAGCTATAGAATGTAAGAGACCTGTTAGAAATGAGTTTTTATGAAGCTATGATGGGATTCATCAGTCAAAAATTGTGAACAAGGTTAAGTGCTTAAAATGTCTTATTGTGGGAGACTTTACAAACCATTATCTACATAAGGTTAGAAAAGGTGAGTCCTCTTTAAAAAGAGGAGGTTATTTAATTTATATTGACATAGGACACACTACAAGCTTCTATCCAAACAAGGTAAGATAAAATATGTTTCCATCAAAGAGTATGGTCTGCTACAACTATGAATAGAGAGGTTACATTGTTAGGTTCCACAAACAAAGGCCTACATAATAGAATAGGTTTAATCAAGCTCTTAAAATGCAAAAAGGAATGCAAATTAATTCATGGAAACCAAAGGTTGTAATCGAGAGTCATGATGAATCTGTTAGTTCAATTAATCTATTTTCTATGGTGGAGAATGTTACCTAAGTTGAAGAGTGTCAAGGGCTCTCATTGTCTGCTCATGTTATGAAAAAAGAGACCAAGCTCAAGGAGAAGACCAAGGTTCTGGTTGAGACTAGTTATAAGGTATGTATGGATCCAAGTGAACATCCTACTATTGTTGAGCAAGTATCATGTAAATAACATTAGTTGTTTTTGCCTATTGTTGAGGTTCCAAACTATAAGATGTATTTCTTAGATGAAAATGTATGTCATGAATCTATGTTGTCTCCATGTATTATCAATTCAATCCTAGAACAAAATGAGAATGTTTTAGTGGTTGAGCATGTTGCTTCTCGTAATCCTAAGAAGAAGAATAAGAACTAAAAGTATCAGATGACCAAGAGGATAAGGAATATGAGGATTTATGGGTAACTCTTGGTTTCACACTATTCTAGGACATTGTGAAGTAGGATGTCTTTGTCTATGCTTCTTAAAAGACTCCTTTCAGTGGAGAAGCATGTGTTATTGTGTATTTAGTGTCTATAGGGTTAGAATGGGTGTTTATAAGAGGCCTAATGATATTTATTTAATGTAAAGAATATTTTCATGCTTAGAAAGGTCTATGCACTTATTTGTGATGTGTGTCAAGTAGTTTTGTGTCTTGATGATCCTATTTGTGCAAATTAGAGATTTTTGAGTGATCTTGGTTTTCTTCATTTTGGCTTAAAGGGAAAGTAGGATTAAAATTAGTTTTTATATGTATGGGTTCCCAAAGGTATGAAATTTCAAATCTTGGTATAGAAATGTATGATGATTGTCTCTAGGTGTGCAAGAAGTTTCATAGGAGGGTCTTGACTAGACGGAGGTTCATTAACTATGTTTATTTTATGATTCAAAGTTTTTGGGATCTATTAGAAAAGTATTTTTCCTTATTATTTGAAGTTTTAGGCTTATTAATCAGTTTAATGGGCCAAATGGGTTGTAAAATCATGTTTCACAGAGATATTAAGGTTTGTATTTTTTAAATTATTAATTTTTTTGTCAAGATGGAGGCCTAATTGAGTAGTATATTTGTGAAGGAGGCATGTTGAAGAGGATGATATAGGTGATTTAAATTTTTGTACTTAAGGGGGCATATGAGAGTGCTCTGAATATGAATTTTCAATTCTTGAAGATGTATTTACTAATATTTATTGGCTCTGCAAGTTTTAGGTAGGGTTACAAGGAGTCTAAACAGGCCTAATGTGGAGTTTTGATGTTTTTTCTCAATTTTTACAAAATTAGAAAGGAATGAATGTTTCAAAGTGAGTTTTTATATTTTTTTAGAACATTTTACTTATTTGGTGAGTAGAATGAAGTTCTGTTGGCGGTCCTTGAGGTGGCTTGAGAGAGAAGGCTAGTATACCTGTATGGTGGTTTTTCATGGTGTGCAAAGATCTAAAGATGCTCAGGAGGATAAATTGATAAAAAAAATATTAGGGTTAGTCCCTCTCAGATGTTTCTTGGCTATTTACATCATATTTTAGTGTTTTTATTTGTTATTTATTCATTGGTTGTAGTGTTTGGTTGAAGAGAGTGTTGGCATGGAGCAAGAGAAAGTTGTCAAGGTAAAGAAAAGGTAGGATCAAGATTAGGGGGAATTTGTATCATATTTTTAAGGTGGTCCTCTCCTATTTTTTTTATTTTTAGGTCCTCAAGATTAGTTGGTTCCCACTTTGTCATTGTGCCAAAGGGGGAGAAGATTCCTATTGTGAGAGTGCTTGAAGAGAGAGAAGGAAGATGAGTTGTATATTATTTCATGATGGGTGTTGACATCAATGATAAAGAGGGAGATTTTTATATATTTTTTTAATGATGTCATGTTTATTTCATTAGGTTTGTAAACGAGTGGATGAAGTGCCTTGATAGTCTAAGTGATAATGATAAAGTATGCAATATGTTTATCTTAGTATGCTTGAAGTAGGCTTAGTTGATCTTTAGATTTTGTCTATTTAGAGATGATTAGGGATGAGTTTGAAGTATTGATAATGTGAAAAAGGTCATATAAAAAATTAATAATTATTTGAGTTCCTATGTACATGAATGAATTTCATCTAGTTGATCACTGTTTTCATCTAGACATTTTGGGTCTGGTGGTAGAAAATCTAAGTAGGTAGTTTGCGGACGTCACCATTGCCATCTATAGATGAGTCAGGGGGGGTTGGTCATATGGTTGTGATAAAATTTATGCCTAGTTATTATGTGATAAATTTAAATTCATTTGATGAATCTCAACATAATATATAAGAGTGAAAATTTGAGCTTCTAGGTAGTTTGACAGTGTTTTCCCATACTTAGACAAATTTATAATTGGGTAAGAAAAGATGAGTAGTCATTTTGTTGTTATTATATTTTACAGATGTGAAAGTAAAAGGATAAAATGAATACTAAATTTTAGGTGATGAAATAAAGCACATCAAAATACATTCATGTGTAAAGTTAGCCTTCCAAATAGTTCTTGACATAGTTGGCTATGTGGTAGAAAAAATTTGAGTGAGCATAGTAATGGAGTTCTATCTTGCACATGTGAAGGTTTCAAGAGAATTTTGATATATGTTTGGATCCCTATATTAATGAAGATAATTTTTTTTAAATTTGAGAACATGTGAGTGAGTGAGGTAAAATATATGATTGTACAAACTTGGCCTTCGAAGCAGATAACAATGGTCCCCATAGTCTATTTTGTATGATGTTAAAGATCATGACTAGATGGAGATATAATGGCTCACATGTGATCATATAGTGAATATATATGGTGTGTGTTGATTCAAATGAGTTAAAAGTTTCATTGGTTAATTAATTCAAATATTGAGCTCCTTATAAAAATATAAATGAAGCATGTTTGTTCCAAAGTGTCAGGAAGTAATGAGATGAGGAAAAGTGTTAGATGTTTAACATTGAGTAGAGGTAAAGACCAAGATTATTAAAAATATCAATGGTGAGTGGGTGTTTTTAATAGTTAGGATCCATGGTGCATATTAAATTAAATAGGTTAAAGTGACATTTGTCTAGCATGGCTAAAGAAAGGACAATATCAAAGAGATTGATGGAGCGTATGTGGTCAAAGTTGCCAAATTACATGAGATAAGGTCAATTATTAAAGGTTTAACATTTGGGAATTGGTACACTATGAGTTAAATTTTGAATAATATCAATGGTTTATATTTGATATAATATTTGAGGGCATGATATGCTTTTTAAATGACTAAAGTTTAACTGTGATAGTTTGGATTTAAATATTCAATTTTGGAAAAGAGAAACCAGTGCTCAATTATTGTGATATATCTTTCAATCTATGTAGAATTTTATCATGGTGTAAAAATATAATTTGTAGAGGAATCCAAGACACATATATAAATATAGATTTAAATATCTAAAAATGTGTACAGTCAAAGTTATGAAGGTTCAAAATTGATTGTGTTTTCATGTATGCTCTAAAAGTAACTTGAGAAGGGTAATTAAGTTATGCTTATTGTTGTTTCGATGTTTCATGATGAATTAATTATTGGAATGTGATATAGAATTCATAAGGATATTTTTTATGGATTTTATAAGTGTGATCAATCTATTTTGAGTAAGAATAATGATTAATAAGTTGATTGTGTGTTCATTAGTGTTCCTATATACAAGGTCAACGTTTAAGTTGATTGAGCATACGTAGAGGTAATCAGAGATAGCTGTGATCATTTAATGAAGTCAAAGGGATAATGTGGAGTGGACCTATACATTTAGAATTGGTCATATGTTCTTTTTTTTCTTGATGGAATGCTAATTGGATGAATAGGTCTTCATGAGACCTATAAGAGCTACAAGGGCCTAATTGAAAGGTGTAGCTGCTTATGGGTCACCCATAGATGCTATGGCCAACATATGAAGATTATTTTGAGTCATTTTTTGATGTGATATATGTCTTAAGGGTTAAGGTGTGCCTAATGGTTGACCAATATGTTGTTAATTATGAATTCTCTATAAATAATGAAACTAAAGATGATGGTTTTTAGATTTGATAGAGGCTTTTGTGTGTGGTTTAGAATGAAGTGTTGAGAGGATAAAGAGAGTAAGTTTGCTTAATGTATGGGTTGTTTCAAAGAGAATATTGAGGTTTATGTATATGACCATTTATTCATGTTGTTGATGTGGTGATAGAGTTGTTGTTGAGAAGGTGAAGAGTGATAATAAGAGGTTAATCATCAGTTGTTAAAGACATTAGTTCAAAGGTGGAGTTATTCATAGATGTTGTTATGGCTAATCAAAATCTAGAAGGTTGCATCCTCCTTGTAAGGTGAAACTTTTTAAAGGTCTAGTTATTGTGGCAGCTTAGCTAGATAGGTGTAGTAATTCCTTATAGGATTATAGTCTCACTAAAATAAGGAATGGCAGTTCTTTGATCAGTTGTTATTAGTCTAAATTGGTTCTTTTTATTATTATATATTATTCCAATTATAATTTCCAGTGGGTTTTCTCCTTCAAGAGGTTTTCCCACATATGTCATGTGTTATGTGCTTGATCTTGCATTGTTTCTCTTGTTCATTACTGTGAATGATGTATATGCTTCATGAATGCTTGTGGTAACTAATTAAGAGTTTTTGAAAGGTTTGAAATTGAAGTTGGATTATCTATGCTCATTAATTCACCCCCCCCCTCTTAGTGATTTTACCTCTAACACAGTTCATTATATCTAAGAATGTATAATTTGTTAAATATAATTAAGCACTACCTCTCCAAAAAATATCTTGATAATTAAATTTTTTACCCCATTGCCAGTATAATTTAATAACAAGTGATTAACTATCATCATATAGATTATACAAAATAAAACACATATAATTTAGATATTTTAATGGTGCCTACCTAGTAAACTTCTCTATTATTCAAGATTCATTGTCTTCTCTTCCCTACCACACTTCACACACCCACTCTTCTATTATATGTGTCTCATTTATTTCTACCTTTTTCCTCTTAATAAATATTCCCCTACTTAATGTTAGGATAAATTATAACTCATATCTATCCCCGAATTGCATACAAGAGAAACTATGAAACAAATTAATCAAATATTTTGAAATAAACATAAACATGTACATAACAGGAGATGTCAAATTTAATGTGATTCACCCAAGATGGGCTACATCCACTAAACTCATCCAGTTATTATTTCCAGCAATACAAAGGAGAAACAAAATCATGGAACAAACCCTGTTACACCTCTCTACATTTTTGGCCCCCTCTTTATGTAAATTATTTTATTATTTTTCACACTCATACATCTCAGCGATATATCAATACATTTTAAGGTAAAAATACCTAAACATAACCTCTACCGTCAGATCTAGAAACCTTTAATTAATGGCCTAGATTGACTATGAAATTATAATTTAAGAAGGCAATTTTAATATAAAAAAATTATCTAGGGTGCATAGCCCTCAGACCCCCCCAGACCCCACAAGGGAGGTTCCCCCCATGCAACCCCCCGTGCTATCAGGGATTCAAGAATGGGATCCAAACCTGGTTAAAATAACATTAAAATTTTAACCTCCGATCCTAAAAGACAATCAAGATCCACACCTAACACTTAATCTTTTATTTTCCTTTTTTCATGAATAAGGCATAGCTTTATTTAAAGTTGGCCCGTTTCATTTATTTTTTATTTTTATTTCCATATATTCCTCCGTTTTTTTCATTTTGTTTTTTCCTAAATTTAAACCTCTCTACTTTTTCATCTTATTCCAATTTTGATTTTATTTATCTTTATTTACTAATTTATAAAAATCAAAATTATTTTATCTATTTATTCCCTTTTCCCTTCTTTTTCTTATTTATTTATTTATTGGAGTATATTTTCTAATTAATAACAATATGACTTAATGACATACAGTCATTTTAGTACATATAACTAATTATAATGACTTAATGATTAACTCACTAATTAATAAATTCAAATTTACTCTAATTATGCAAATTACATCTCCACAACATTAATGGTCATAAATGTAATCACACAAAATGAGTTTCATAAAATAATTAATTTAATTTATCAATTCATGCATAAAAAACTATCTAAATATAAACAACATCAAAACACACTATGCTAACTAACGATTCCATTATGTATATAACATGTATTAACTAATATGGTGTGTGTAGGGTTCTAGCTAATTTTTTTATCATCTCCCAACAACTCCATCTATTTCACCTTCTATGATGATGATTAACTCCATCATTTTTTTAGAGATGAGTATCTCTTGTATCAACCTCATAACAAGCAAATATTAGTCTATAACATCATGACATAAATAAATCATAAAATATATCTAAAATAATAATTCATCATGATCATAATGTAAAAATATACACTACAACTAACTCATAGCAATGTAATCATATAATCTAAGCAATATTCAACTATCTTATAATAGAATATAACTCATAGCTTAGATAATAGTAAACAAATCAAATTTCTAACTATAAATATCCACAAATAATCAAGTAAGTTTGTCTAGCAATGCATTGGGATGTAACATCCTTCCCCTAAAGCTAGTCATTATTCTAGATGACTCTTATTTAAATATAATTTTTGAATTAAAAATATTATTTAGTATAAAACTAACATAGTATAAATTATAAAATCAATCAAATAAATGTGCAAATCACTTATAAAACTCATCATATTCCTCCCAAGTAGCACAATCCCCAAAGTATTAGTCCCATAAGACCTTGCACTGTGACATCTCCCTATTACACAAATGAAGTTTAGAGTGTCAATTACTTGGTTCTACCATGACCACTCTAGCATTCAAAACCTATAAAGCATTATAATCTAACACATGTAAAGGATTAGCTACATACTTTTTAAGATAAGAAACATGGAATACATTATGTAATAAAGATAGGGTTAGTGGCAATATAAGCCTATATGCTATAAGATTGACCACTTATAACACCTCAAAGGGTCACACATATCTTGATGATAATTTTTTTGACTTCTCAAATTTAATCGACCTCTGATGTAGCTTAACTCACAAGAACACTTTATCACCTATTGAAAACTATCTATTTATTTTCTTCAAATCAACATAACTCTTTTTCCTATCATTGGTCTCAGTCAATATTTACCTGATTAATCTAACTTGATCTTCAATTTTTGAAATCATCTCAGGTCCAAATATTACCCTATCTTCTAACCTATCCCAACTAATTGGTGTCATGCACCTTCTTTTGTATAATGCTTCAAATAGTGCTATCTTTAAAGTTGATTGCTATGAGTTGTTATAAGAAAACATAACCAATGGAAGATAATATTTTTACTTGTATTATTGATCCATGTAATACATACAAAGAAGATTCTCTAACACTTTATTAACTCACTCAATCTGACCATCGATCTTTAAGTGATATGTAGTGTTGAAATTTAATTGTCAACCCAAAGTTGAATTCAAAGTTCCCTAAAATCTAGAAATTGTCTTTGGATAATGATCCATAATTATCTTCTCATAAAATATATGCAACCAATACACTTCCTTCACAAATATCTTTATAAGAATATGTGCATCACCTATCTGTAGACACCGGAATCGTGTCTGCACCTTGGTCTCCCTTCCCTTTGGCCCCCCTTGACCCATGTCCTAACCCTTACCCTAGTCCCCTCCATTATTAAATTAAAATAACTTAAATATTTTAATTTAGTGGCCCCTTTCCACCTCACCCATGCCACCTTGGATCCCCTCCTTGGATGCCCCCACCTTTCTCCTAGCATTTATTACCCAAATCCTCTCTTAATCCTTCCTCCCGCGTCCATTTATGCCTTCCTCGACCATTTTCCCATGACCATTTTTGACCCGGCAGCATGCAAGAACGGACAGAGGCTAATTTTAGCCTCTATCCCCATTCTTTAGCCACTGACGTCGGTCATTATGTGGCCGACGTCGGTGGTTCTGCTAGCGTCAGCAGCCTTCAAAGATGCATTCCTGCATTCGTTGCTGACCCTCGCAAATAGAAACTCTCTTGGCACTTTTGCATTCATATTCCCTTTCTCTCCCCCTCGTACAGCAATAGCACAAGGTATAGGTACTCTGCATCAGCCATTTCATCTTGCAACAGGTCTTCCACAGCATCAGTAGTAGGTACAACCAGTGTGCAACACTTCTTCTTTAGCAAGCCACAGATAAGTATCTTTCTTTTATGTCATTTCAATAGCTTAGAATGTCTCTGTAATCAGTTTTCTGTTTATTGCTTCTGAGCCACACTGTCAACCAGACCACAGTCCTGACCTGTCCTTCCTAGAGAAGCTAAAAGGCTTCTTCTACCCTTTTGTCCTTTTTTACATTCTGTCCATTGTCCCACACTCCTGCAACAAATTCTCATACCTCCCAACAAACTCTCTATCCTCTGCACAAACCACTCAAAATAGACCCAGACCCCTTCTCAGACCCGTCCACAGCCCTGAGACCCGACCAGACCCTGTTCAAGACTACTGCCCCAGCTGACCTTGACCATTGCCCCTACCGACGCTGGCAGCCTAACCGACGTCAGCGACTTTCCTTGACTAACACCGACAATACCACTGATGTGCAGTGACTGTGCAAAGCAGATCGCCGCTAAACAGGTATGCATTTACTTTCAGTTCTTTCTTTCTGTCTTTTATCACTTTCTATTTCTATCAAATTCTATTTTTAAATAGTAGACTGTCATCCTCCAAGAAGCCTTTTGCGCTTCTAGGACCAAGCTTGTGTTTGGCAGTCCACTTTCTTGTCATCTAACGTCCTACGTGTTTTAGTCTCTTTTTCTTTCAAGTGTCATCCTCCACAACCAAAGAGGAGTTCCTGCTATCGTCTGATTCTGGTGTGCACGTCTACAACCTGGGTACGTACAAACCCTCATCCTTTCTTTTATTTTCTCATCTTTCCTTTCTTGAATGTGAAAAGCGAATCTTGTTTGGAAACATTCTTGCACGCCCGGTGGGACCCTAGGGTCTTCCTTGGGTTCTTTCTTTCTATTCATATAGGTGCATTAGGTTTCTCCTTTTTCACCTCTTTCTTCTCTTCTAAACGACACTATTAGTGGGATTAAAAAGAACTCTTATTTCTTTTCTTGCATCTTAGACTAGTCAAAAGTCATACTCTTCAACCCTTTCCCAACTTGTTTTCATTCAAACTCACATTTCGACTTGGGCTTAAAACATATTGCATTTCATTTCTGCTTGCTTACATTTCTTAGTCCACACCTAGTAATTAATAATTGCATCATGAATTAATCGTAGTCTACTTTATGTTACACAACCAAATCACTTACACAAAACAAACATCTTAACTTACCTGAGACAAGGCCCGACTAGGATTTCATCACCCAGCGGATACCTTACCCATCCCGACGATCCTACTTGGATTTCATCACCAAGGGGAAAGCCCACTCTATTCTCTGGCAGAGGATAATCTCTAGGGGAAGTATATACTGGCTAAGTGGGCCCAGCTCATCACTAGGTTCGTGAAGTGAGGGGAGCTTGCTCCTTAGCACCAGGCCAAGTACGGAACCTAACACAGACTTTTGAGCACCAAAACAAACTCAAAAGCATCCATAGACTACTTCTTCTAGGACCCATCTCAAAAGCCAATCTTTCTACACACTTTCTAAGGCATAAGCCACCATGATCCTAATAATTTATTCCTAGGGATTTAACATTTAAGATCTGCTTGTATTCTTCATCTTTTTTGTTCTTATCTACTTGTTTGATCTTGTGAGGACGTTCTTTCTTTCCTTGAATGGTTTTGACTCGTATTCAAGCCAAGGCTCTTGTCGACCATGTGAGGCATCAACCACTTTCGTCTACCCTATCCATAACCAGTCCCATAATGGAGTTCCACTCGGAGACTGAAAGAACTCCTACTCGACCAACCCCGACCCAGACTCCCATTATCCCAGAAGGGGACCAAGATTTTGCATGATTCTTGGACCTTAATGTTAAAGCCTTGCAGCATTATCTCACACAGAGCTGAATGTGAGACTCCTTGGGCAATCCAATTTACGAAATGCCGACCTCTCTTGTCGAGACTGCAACCATATCGACAGTGCCCGTAGTTCAACCTGTAGACACCCAGGCAATCACCTCATCCAATGACCAGCCTTGGACTAACCTTCTAAGTGTGGCCTCTCCCTCCATCTCTGGGCCCACTTTTATCAGGGTTTTGGCCCCCTATTAACCTCAGTCCATTCAATCAATCTCCACTCCTTTTCAGAATTTGGTTGTTTCTATTCCACCTACCCTCACTCTTATCAACACCAGGGTGGCTACCTATCCATTGGCCCATGTTACCACTATCCAACCTCCCGTGGCAACATCGAGCCTAGCCATGCCTTCTACCCAACCACCCTTAGTCCCTGCTTCCATCCCTACGACTATGTTGTATGCCCCCTCTAGCCTCTTTCAAGCACCCTACAATCTAGGGGGTGCTCCACCCACCAATCCGTCAGTAGACATCATCAAAATGTTGATGGATAAGATGTCTAGCCTAGAGACCTCTATTTTTGGCTCACGCAATGCCCTCTCATATGAGCAAATTTGCAATGAGCCCATTCATCCTTTTATCCTGATCAGGCCGTATCCCAGTCAGTGGGAACTTCCTAAATTTTCTCATTTCCAAAGCAAGGAAGACCCACAACAGCACCTACAGGCATTCAGACATGCCTGGTATCTCATTTCCCATGACGATGCATTGCTTTTACACATGTTTCCCATGTCACTCTCTGGTGCTACGCTTGACTGGTATAGCTCTCTCGCCAGCCATTCTCTCTTCACATTCACTCAGCTGGCCCAGCTCTTCCTTGATCACTTCTCTATCAACATCACCAAGAAGGTCTCAATCACAGACCTCTATTCTATCTGCCAATTCAAGGACGAATCTATAGCCGATTTCATTGCTCGCTGGAGAGGCCTCATCAATCAACTCTCCTTTTCCTTACCCCAACCTGAACTTATTGAACTTTTCTCCCAAGCTTGTGCTAAGCATATTTCTTTTACCTTGTGGGTTCAGACCTTCTGCACCTTCGATGAAGCCTTCACGATAGCCTGCAAGCTTGAATTATGTGCCATCAAGGAGAATACAGTCAAGTTGCAGAGTAAGAATCCAAAATCCAAGACTAATGACTCCTCTTCTGCTAAACCCTCTTCATCTAATCCTAAGTCTAAAGCTTTAGCAAATGCTGAAGTCATTAGACCTTCATCCTCTTCACCTTCAACCAACCACCCTGAGCCATCCACATCCCAGAGCACCACCCATCAATTCTAGCAGAGATACGTACAATGATAGTATACTCCACTCAGAGAATCATACGCGTCTGTGCTGGAAAAACTTGTCAAACAGGGGGTTCTCAATCTTCCCTAGATCTGATCACCTCTACAATTTGATCCCTCACGTGCCATCCCTGCGTGGTATAGTGAAAATGACTTTTGCAACTACCACCGTGTTAAAGGCCATGACATGAGAAACTACAAGACCCTTAAAAACATCATCTAAGACATGCTTGAAAAGGGTGACCTCATCCTAGACAATCCTAATGTGCCACCTAATCAAGGCATCGACATCTTCAATCAACCATTCCCCAATCATCCTCTGACCCAAAACAATGTCCAGACCATGACTGATGACACGTACGAACATAACATAAGAACAGTCAATACGGTCTTGCCCTTCATCCCCGACCAACCTCTTTCACAAACTCAAGAGGTTAGTCCATCCATCAATCCATCACATGTGGATGAACCTCCTTCTCCAGTTAGTTCTCCATCAACCTCTTTCATATTAGAGGACGCCTCGACCTTACTAGTACCACCGGTCTCACCATCCTCCTTCTTACTACCCATGGAGGACCCGACCCTTCCTACTCCTCAACCACAAGTGGAGGGCACAATCATTCCTGCCCTTTACCCGCTTGAGGAGCCTCATTCTCTAGTTTCTTCTCCACCCAGGGAAGAAACTGTCTCTCCTTCGTCTCCAACCAAAGATGAACCTATCACGACTTCACCATGCCTTGGGTCTAAGACTGCTACACCAATCTCATCTTCAACCCAACAACCATCAACATCTTCTCAAGGACCCAAACCTCATCTAACCTCTTCTCAACCATTTTCTCGATTAGTGGAGAAAATCAGACTTCTCCCTTCAAGGAAAGTGGAGCATCAGGTATTGTGGGAGCGTCTCAAAGCTCTTCAGCGTGCCTGTGTCCTCTCGTCTCATGCTACCAATTCTCCCAAGGCATAATCTCCCAAGACTCTCAATAAATACCAGACTCTTGCTTCTAAACCTCAACCAACCCCATCAAAACCAAAACCCACATCTACCCCACCAAAACCTATCAAGTCACTCAGCGTTTGCCCTGTCTCTACTCTCACTCATCCGCAAGTGAAGGTGGACTTAGACCAGACCTCGACCAATAGTAGTCTTCAAATCAAGTTAAAGAAGACTACCAAACCACAGAGGTGAATGCCTCCTCCTCTATCACCGTTTCCCTCCATTATGGGCCCCCATCCTTCGACCCTGATTAAAATCCTTCCCACTCTGACCTCTAATCAAAACCAGTTGCCTCCTCTACTTTCGTTGCCTACCTCTAGCTTATCCTCTCCCAAAAAGGTGGTACCTCTCACGAAGAAGGTGCCATCCCCACCTATCACTGCACCATCAACCCAAAAAGTGGTACGGAAGCCTCCTCCAACTCTGCCCAAGCAAAAGTCACCAGCATCGCACACATCAACGAGCACGGACCCTTTAGTGGGCTCATACTCTTTGATATTGTACTAACTTTTACAGACTTCTAGCATAACCCTTCCACCCATCAGGCCCTTCCAACCTCTCGAGTCTAAGCCATCCTGGTTCAATGATACGAAGATTTGCCTGTATCATCATACGCTAGGACACGATACTGAGACTTGTTGTGCCCTCAAGGCCTTCATTCACCGCTATATGGAGAAGGACACTCTTCTCCTTGAGGACACTCTCAACTGACCCCTGACTCCTTCCCATATCCCTCCAACCTCTTCAACCACATCAACATCTCATTAGCAGGCCATGACCCCTTCTTCACCCCCTATTTTCACAATCAATGCCATCCACATAACCACTAGGTCACAAAAGGACAAGGCAAAATAAAAAGATACCATTCCTTGGACCTACCCTTTCGTCAAGCCACTTCTAGTGCCAAAACCTAAAATTTCTATCCTTGGCACCTCTCAACCCTCTTTTTCTTCTTTTTTTAGGCTGATTCATGACTCCATGTTGAAACAGCTTCACCAGACGCCTGTGAAAATGTCCCTTTATGACCTCATCCAAACCTCACCTCAGCATCGTCAAGCCCTCATCAGAGCCCTACAGGTAGTGGAGGTCCAACCCAAGGACCCCCAACCACTCACTGCCCTTGTCCACTCTTTGTCTCTCGTTGCCTCCATCACATTCAGCAATTCTGAGATTCCTACATCCAACACGGAAGATCAAGACGCTGCCCTCTTCATCACTGCCTATGTTGATCAAACACGCATTAAACATGTTATGATCGACAGAGGTATCAGCATCAACATTATCTCCACCCATGCCTTTGATCAATTGGCTCTTCCCAAGAATTACATGTCCAAAACTGATGCAATCTTGCGCTCCTTCAATAACACCACTGCCACGACCATTGGCATAGTCATCCTTCACATTCGCATTGGTCCATGCATAGTCTCAGAGCTCTTCTATATCATTGAAGGAGAGTTTCAATACAACATGTTGCTGGGCTGACCCTGGATCCGCGCCATGGCCTGTGTCCCCTCTACCCTGCACCATTGTGTGAAATTTGAGCATAACAGGCAAGTCCACACCATTCCCGCTGACCCTTCACCCTTTAAAACTTGTAACACAACCTACCATCTAAATGATGTCCTCATTCTTATCAAGCCATCAACCCTGACGCTGCCTCCATCCATAAAAGCTTCGACCAGTTCACAACCAGCGGTCGCCCTTACCCCTCCCCTTCAAGCGACTAACAAAGACCCCATGGAAGACATCTTCCAATGACTTTCACTTGAGGAATATCGCTTGTTGGCCTTAGACATGTTCCAAACTCTACAAGAGTATGGACGCCTTCACCTCAGCCCCAGTTACAACCATCGAATCGTGATGGTCGTGCCTTATGATCCTCCTCATCTCCAAACCAACCTCATCTATGGAGGGCTCAATCAAGCTCCCACTGATGGTAATCCTCTCTCTTCACCCCAACCTTTCACATCAGACTTCTCATTTCTTGGCAACCCTGCCTTTGCACACACCTACCTTTATAGGCATGCATGGAAGGGTTTTGGTTTCAGACGCTATGGGTAGGGCTCCCATCAACCCATTGAGCCTCTCAACGATGATGATGCCAAGAAATGGTATGGCCTGGGATACCACGACCCCACTCAGGCCCCTAAAGACCTTTGTCATGAGCCAACCATTGACCAATCTCCTCCAAGCTCACCTATTTCTCCCCCTTCACCTAGGGAGTTGGTGGTTTCTATCCCTCCTAATTTTTTTTTTTGCATAAACACCATCCGCCTGGAACCCCTGACCTATCAGAAAAATGGGGTATCCAGGTCTCTCCCTCTCATTTTTTCCATCATGATAGAGGATGAGTCAGCGACCATTCACACTATCTGCTGCATTGATGATGATGCCATCCTTTCCTACATGGGTGCCAATGACTCTTTTATCTAGCACTCCCTCCCTTCTGAGACCCAGGTTATGTTAAATGAATCAACCATTGACATCAACCTCCCTTCTTCTGATGTTCCTCACGTCTTAAATATTGGCTAATCTTTAGACGCTCAAGAGCAGCTTGACTATGCCTAATTCCTCTCAGACCATATCAAGGCCTTTGCCTGGACCTACAGTGACATGCCTGGCATCGACTCCACCATTGCTACCCATAACATTGTCACCAAGCCAGAGGCTAAGCCTGTTAGGCAAAAGCTTCGAAAGATGCATCCTTGCATTGTGCTCCTTGTCAAGGAGGAGCTTCAGTGCCTTCTTTCTGTCTCTTTCATCCAACCCATTGATTATCCACAGTGGGTCTCTAACATCGTCCCAGTCACCAAAGCGACTGGGGGATCTAGATCTACACAGACTATCACGACCTTAACCTAGCCTGTCCCAAAGATGACTTTCCTCTTCCTAACATAGACCAACTTGTTGATCTCACGGCCGGCCATGAGATGCTATCTCTCATGGATGGGTTTTTAGGATACAATCAAATCTTGATCGCACTGGAAGATCAGCACAAGACTACCTTTATCACCCCATGGGGGACCTTCTGCTATCAGGTCATGCCTTTTGGCTTGAAGAATACAGGCACCACTTATCAGTGTGCCATGACTTATATTTTTCATGATCTCCTCCACAAAATCATGGAGGACTATGTGGATAACCTGCTCGGCAAGTCCAAGCTCTATCGTGACCATCTAACCATTCTCAAGATCATCTTCTCTCACCTTTTTCAATACAATGTCTGCCTCAACCCCAAGAAATATGCCTTTGGGGTCCTCTCCGGCAAGCTCCTCAGCTTCATTGTTTCTTTCTGTGGCATCGAGATAGATCCCACCAAGATCCACGCTATCCTCAAAATGCTGCCCCCAACCAATCTCAAGCAGCTTTGCAATCTACAAGGGAAGCTCCAGTCCATTCATCGTTTCATCTCTTAGCTTTCTGATCATTGCCAACCTTTTCATCATCTTCTTAAGAAAGACGTCTCTTTTAGATGGGATAAGGACTATCAAGAGGCTTTTGAAGCCCTCAAACACTATTTGGTTTCTCCATCAGTCCTCATTCCACTTAAAGATGACCAACCCTTCTACCTTTATATCTCTGCCACCAACCATTCGTTAGGTGCCATGATCGTGCACTGAGACGAGCATCACCGTGAGCAAGCAGTTTACTATATCAGCCAAACACTGGTTGACTATGAAACTCAATATACTCATACTAAGAAACTCTATTTGGCATTAGTCTTTGCTGCTACCAAGCTTCATCATTATCTTCTCAACCATAAAACCTTCGTCATCACCCACACTGACCCTCTCCAAGCCATATCAAAATCAACGTATGGCTCGGTGGCTCATGTTGCTTGCTAAGTTCGACCTCAAATTCATCCAGTAGAAATCTATCAAGGGGAAAACCATCACTAACCAACTGGTAGATGCCCCTCTTCTCGACAATCAACCTTCATAGTGTGAGTTCCCTGATGAGTCTATCACCGTGCTTTCCACCGATGACACCGTCTATCAAATGACCATGTTTTTTAATGGCTCTAAATGTCAACTCGGTGGGGGTGCGGGGGTCATTCTCATCCCACTCAAAGGGGAGCCCATGCCTCTGTCTTTCAAGCTCAACTTTGATTATACCAATAATATGGCCAAATACGAAGACTTAATTTTGGGACTTCAAACCGCCCTTTCTCTCAGCGTCAAGTCTATCAACATCTTTAGTGACTCGCAGCTCATCGTCAATCAGGTCAACAGTTCATACCTCTATAAAAATGAAGTTTTGCAAAGGTACAAAAATTGTGCTAACATTCTTCTGGCCTCTTTTGACCATTACCTCCTATAGACTGTTCCTCGATCCATGAATAAGTTTGCTGACACCATGGCTTCTCTTGCCTCGCATATCCTGTCTTCATCATCTTCATCCAAACTTTTTGTCATGATGCATCGTGTGCCGTTCCCTTCCTACATCTCTCCTCACATCAACTATGTCAACACTATAAACTCTAGTCCACGAGATGATTAGTATAAGCAACTTGTAGACTACTTATCTCTTTCTGTCATTCCTCCCAACCTCTCTGGCAATGTGCGGTGAGCTTTCATCAAGCACTCGGCTCGCTATACCATGTTAGGGGGTCTTCTCTATAAGCGAGGCTTTGATGGCCTCTTTCTTCACTATCTCACCTCCACTGAAGCCTCTCATGCCATTAAGCAAGTCCACGATGGGATTTATGGCAGACACTTCAGTGGAAATTTGGTTGCCAAGCGCATCCTTCGTTTGGGCTATTATTGGCCCACCCTTCATCAAGACTGTAGAAACTATGTTCAGCATTGCATCAAGTGCCAGCAGCACTCTAACCTACTTCATCTCCCTAGCCACGCCTTACAAGTCACTCAAGATTTTTGGCCTTTTTCTCAGTGGGGCTTAGATCTCATCGGTGAGATTAACCCTCACTCGTCTCTTTGTCATCAGTCCATCATCACCGCCACTGAATATTTCACCAAGTGGGTGGGAGCCATTCCTCTTGTCTCCACAAAAGCCAACAAGATTGTTGACTTCATCAGTACCTACATCATCTGCCATTTTGGTGTCTCTCATAAGATCATCACTGACAATGGTAAGTCTTTCAAAAACAAAACTGTCCAAAAGCTATGCGACTCATTTGGCATCAAACTCAGTTTCTCTTCGCCTTACTACCCACAAGCAAATGGGCAGGCCAAGGCTTCTAACAAAATTCTCACTAAAATTCTTATGAAGGTGGTCAATGACACAGGAAGGGATTAGCACATTCATGTTCCCTTCGCTTTATGGGCCTACCACAATAGCATCCAAGTCTCTACGGGTGCTACCCCTTTCTCTCTCATGTATGGAACAGAGGTTGTCTTACCTCTCAAAGTATAGATCCCGTCTCTCCACATTTCTCTGCATGACATTTTCTCTAATGATGACTTTCATCAAGATCGCTTAGCTCAACTTGAGTTACTTGACGAGCGCCATCTTGCTGCCCTCAACCATCTCCATGTCTATCAAAATCGCATCAAGCGAGCCTATGACAAACATCTGTGAGAATGAGATTTCAACATCAGAGACCTCATCCTCAAAGAGAATCAGCATGTGACCAATATGGAGTGAAGTAAATGAGGTAAGTTCACCCCTAATTGGCTCAGACCTTTTATCATCATGCACAAGTATGGATTAGGGACTTATCGCCTATCTTCTTTCGACAGACGACCAGAACCTGAGCCTCTTAATGCGTTACATCTGTGACCATTCTACTATTAGTCGAGTACTCATCCACTTGACATTTAACTTGAGCTCATCCCTTGAGCAATCCCCATCCTCTTAGTCCTCATTCCTTTCGACCTTATTCCTCTTAACAAATCTTATATAACCCTTTTATGATGTATGAATGCTTTGTCCTAATAAAAGGGAGCCCTTGCACTTCTATAGTCTTGTCCATGACTCAATTTTTGTCAAAAATAAATTGAGATATCAAAATATCCAAGGTCACAAAATCAAAATAAAAAAGGTAGACTGCTCCCTCGAAGGACAGCTATACTATCATTGCTGTAGCTAATAGACTGCTCCCTTGAAGGACAGCTATTCAAAAGCCCTATATAAAGCAAAAATATAGACCACTCCCTCGAAAGATGACTATGACTAAATATTGCTATAAATAGCACTTTCATAGAAGCTTCCCACATTGATCAGCTTCACAAATGACCATCAAGTAAAAAGACATCTCTATGCAGGCTTCCCGCATTGATCAGTCTGTGCCAAAAAAAAAATGGGTCATGGACTTGACTTGTAGTTGTCTCAAGGTCTCTTATAAAAAGGGGCAAGGTTATCTCTGCTCTAAAATGGGTTACCCTATTCTCCTCCTATCATAACACCTACTCAAGGGACTTCGAGCTCACTTTAATGTCAAAGTGATTCGATTACCACTCTAACACAACCTCTGGTTAATGACGTAATGCATGAATGGGGCTCTTGGTTCTAACAACCCCTATCTATGCTGTCATTCTAGTCCTTGTCAATGAAAAGGTGATTATGCCTTTCACTTTTTTTACACTTTGGTCACATTCAATCATTTGTCATTTATATCAGCTCAACCCTCTTTTTTGACCACTCACATAACCCATTCATACTAGTTTCTATGGACACCAATACACATAGAAACTATGGACTACTCAATTTATGTTAAGCATAAACCATTACTTACTGACGCATAAATAGACTCATTTTATTTTTAGCATATGTCCATCACCTAATATGGGCGATTGCTAGGGGTGAAAAACCTTGACGTTTTCCTCATCATTTTAAGCATGTTCTCTCAGACATATGGGACGTACTCGACCATTCTCAGACCAGCTCCCGACCACTTTGTCTCCTAGTCTAAACTACATCAGTCTAAGGCCCTTACAACCAGGGCTATGTAGGCAGCACTCAGATGACACGACTGTCTTTTGGGGTTAGCTCGACCACCCTCATTTGTTCATTCAACATAATGGACAAACCCTATCCTCTTCTAACCCATGACTCGACCTAGACCACAAGCAATCAATCATTTCGACTCTTCCTCCCTCTTTGGGAGAACTACATTAGCCTGAGGACCTTAGGACAAGGGCTATGTAGGCAGCACTTAGTTGACATGGGGTCTTTTGGGGTTAGCTCGGCCATCTTCTTTGTCACTTTCTCCTATCTCATTCGCTCGTCACCTGTCAATCACAGCACAGTCAATCACATATTCTCATAATCATTAGCATAATCATTTTCATCATAGCAACATAGTCATTAGTCCTAAATATCACCATCATAACAACTTAAGCATTCATCATCATCTAATCTAAAAACATAAACCATCAACATCAATATCATTAATCATCATCATATCATTATTTCATAGCAACATCACATTCATCGTCACATTAGTCATCATGGTCATGAACATAGCATCATTATCATTATCATAAAGCATCATTTTCATTTACATTAAACATCAATATCATCATCATGTAACCATTTCATTAAACATCATTATCATCAATATCATTAATCCTCCTCAAAAACATAAAACACAACATCACATTCATCATTACATTAGTCATCATAATCATAAACATGGTATCATCACATCATAATCATAAACATCATATCCTAAACAACATGCCTCACATCAAAATGCAATAAACATTAAACACATTTATAAAACATCCATAACATAGGTCACCGATCCAAAATCTCATCATATATATCAAAATAATGTTTTATACAATAAGACACAATCCATGTATGTCTCTCTCTCTCTCATATAGTACATCTCTTGTCTTCAGCTCGCAGGCCGGTATATACATCAAAAATCAAAATAATCTTAAAATTAGGGCCTCACAGCTGTGGCTATGGCGACAGTGGTGGTGGCCTGGATGAAGCTGTATCATCACTGCTCTCTGATCTGCACCATCTATGCACGCCCAAAGTCATTGCTTGCAATACAGACCTCTATCAGCTCTGCTCATCCTACATCTCAGAGTATCGCTGTATCTAAGAGAACTCTCTGATAACTCCCTCATAATAGGCAATCTCGTTGAGCACAATCCTGTACCTAGCAATCAATATAGTCTATGGTGGACCCATCCACCCCGCTCCTATCCCTGCACTGACCCCTATAGTTGTGAAAATGTCGACTGCATCGATGCTGACGGTCCTACCCCCTGTGAAAATGCTAGCTACTGTAGTGGGCCCTACCCCACAAATACCTGTCCTACCTGTGCCTGGGCTATGGCTAGCTGTCTCTATAATATCATGATCTGCCCTGTCAAAATGGTCACCTACCCTGTCAACCCCACCAGCTGCCCCTACAAAACTGTGACCTGCCCCTATAAAATGGTCACCTGGGCCCGTGCTGCATCCCTCTCCTGAATCACAGCATCTCTCTCCTACCTCATCATATCTCTCTCCTCACAGGTTGTATCCCGCTCTCTAGTAATAACCTACAGATCCAGTTGTGGCCCTACCTGTATACTTATGTACTGCCTTGACCACCATGCTGTGTAGGCCTTTATACACCCTGGGTTGGCTACCCCAGGTCCTACCAGCAACTCCTCAAAATTTGGGCCCTCTATCTCCTCTGGCAATGGGAGCAGCACCTCAATGTCATCCTGCCTATAATGTGGGAAGGCAGGTGGTACATCCTATCGCAGCCCATACTGGCATCGCACTCTCTCTATTGGTATCTACTCAAGCTCGCTAGCTCGTCTACCTCTGACCCATCTCAAACTCTGGGCCCCAACCATCTGCTCCACCTGGTCCCTGAAGGCTAGGTACACCAAGTACAGTCTCCAGATGATATCCACTAGGATCAGGGCCTCCAGTACCCCTCGGTAGTAGTCAATATCCCTGACTACTCTGTCTACCTGCGTCTATGCCATGACCTCCCACCATCATCTGAATCTGACCCTCAAGCCAGCCTAGATAACCACTGGGAGGCCAAGAGGACACGTGACCACAATGTGCTCATAGGCCCAGTAGTGCAGGAGGTGGCCAATGCATAAACTATACTGCCACTACTGGCTGATACCCCATAGCTCTCTGTAGACTTGGGCCAAAAACACCGGTGCCTAGGCAAACACCGTCTATTGCTCGACCATCTTTGTCAAAACTCCGGTCATGGTGACTAAAAACCTACCTCCCTCCGCATCCAGTAATGCATAAACTATGATCCCAATCATCATTAAGACTGCTAGCTGATGACCATCCTCATCTACCATGTATAGAGGCTCGTACGCAAAATTGGCTGAATGGTAGCTCATCTCAGCAATGTGCTCTCCAAACAGCATGACCATGTGAATATCATGCGCCTCTCTCGAGCACGCATATAGGTCAGCCCCGTGTACTGGCAGCCACAGAATCTAGTACACATCCTTTATCATGACTGTCAGCTCCCTTGTGGGTAGATGGAAGGTGTTGGTGGAATGGTCCCACAACTTGATCAATGCCACCATCAAGCTCATGTCCCACACCACTTTGTAGTAGCGTCTCAGCCCCCCTAATCTAACTGCCCTCATGTGGCCTCACTCCTCAACTGTCACGCCTCTGTGCATTCCCGTCAACAGGGTCAAGAGGCGATCCCATAGCATCAGCGTCTGCCTCGCCTACAACCAAACCCACATCAATCTCTAGTTAAACCTATCTACTCTTCCTATTTATCTGACCATCTACGCCTAACTCGACCCTTGAGAAGCCCTTGGCATAGCTTCGACCCCTTGACTTGACCTTTTTTCTCACCCCTTTTTGAACAGGCAACCACCAACATTAGTTAGCATGCTGGCGATGGCACTCACCTAACTGACATCAATCACTTAGTGACCAACATCAGTGGGTGAGTGACTGACGTCGGTCACTGGTCAGCTGACGTCGGTGAAAACTGCCAATTTCGACGACTGGTTCGGCCCTAAGGCTGAACGGGGTGAGCCCTAAAATTAGGGCTTCCCCATTTTGGCTCCCCCTAACCCCCAAAACCCTCCTAAATTGATCCTAACCTATCTTAGACCACCTACCCACCCTCCTAGCTACCCTCTCCCCTCGATTTCTGCCTAAATCACTCAAAAATTCAAAAACTCAATCAAAACACAAATTCACCAAATAGGGTTTACAGACCCTCCTACCTCATCCCAGCATGGTGGCACGATCAGTGCCGCTAGTGGTGGACCTCCCATGGGTCCTCTACCCCCCTCTGCCATGGCCTCTACGTCTCAGTCTCTGCATGCTCCTGCTGGCCCATACGCATCTCTGTAGCCTCCAATCGACTCCCTCTCTCCACCAATCTCTCTCTACCACCTAGCCCTGCTTCTCGGTCAACTTTGGGTCACTTTCACTCACTTAGCCCCAGAGCCACTTTACTCTCCAGTGAACAAATAGCAAATGACTTTTGGTGGGCCGCCAATCCACTTTTGTCGGACTTAATAGGCCGCTGATGTCGGCATCGGTGTGCCCCAGGCCACCGACGTCAACCGATTTCTATCGATGTCGGTCCCTTTGGGCCACTGACATCGGTTTTATCACTGATGTCGGTGGCATGCCAACCTCCTTTTTCATCCCATTGCCCCAACATCAAGCCCTCAATGAGTCAATTCTCTAGACCTAGTCATCTTAGTCCCCTGGGGCACCCTTGAAACCACTTTCACCTCCGTCCCTCGACTGACAAACCTTGGAGATCGTGACTATCTCCTCTGACCCCTTTCGAGACAACTCTACCTTGGTTGTTTTGATTGCCTTTGCTACCTCACACCTAGTTGGATAATTATCACCTGACCCTCACAAGTATCAGATTGCAAGCAAGTTGATCCCTCATGCTTGTGCTTTTTTCATGTTTTCTAAGAGCACTTCTTGAGCCTAGAATACCTAGAACACGGTGACCCTTTAGAGCTACAGCTAAGACCAAATAAATGAATCAGCTATGACTAAATGTTGGGGCCTGATTATTTTGATTCTGGCACTCCTCGACCCTTTAACCATGACAATTTGACCTGCCTACCACATGGTGTGGTATACGTGCAATCTCGCCCTTTACAACGTTCACACTCGGTCTTCACCCTCTCCATCCATCTCTCTGTCAAATCGACACTTGATCTCAGGTTCCCTTCCCTCGACTCTCACTTTGAGGGGGGAACACCTCATCCCATACCTGAGGCAACCAACTCTTGTTTTTGTCTTGCAGTTCATCAAGAAAAACCAACAAAACAAAAAAGGACAAATGTAGACATCAGAATCATGTCTGTACCTTGGTCGCCCTGACTTTTGGCCCCCCTTGACCCATGTCTTAACCCTTACCCTAGTCCCCTCCATTATTAAATTAAAATAACTTAAATATTTTAATTTAGTGGCCCCTTTCCACCTCACCCATTCCACCTTGGATCCCCTCCTTGGATGCCCCCACCTTTCTCCTAGCATTTATTACCCAAATCCTCTCTTAATCCTTCCTCCCGCATCCATTTATGCCTTCCTCGACCATTTTTCCACGACTATTTTTGACCCGGTAGCATGCAAGAATGGATAGAGGATAATTTTAGCCTCTATCCTCATTCTTTAGCCACCGACATCAGTCATTATGTGGCCGACATCAGCAATTCTACCGGCATCGACAGCCTTCAAAGATGCATTCCTGCATTCGTTGCTGCCCCCTGTGAACAAAAACTCTCTTGGTGCTTTTGCATTTGTATTCCCTTTCTCTCCCCCTCGTACAGCAACAACACCAGATACAGGTACTCTGCATCAGCCATTTCATCTTGTAATAGGTCTTCCACAGCATTAGCAGCAGGTACAACCAGTGTGCAACACTTCTTCAGCAGGCCATAGATAAGTATCTTTCTTTTATGTCATTTCAATAGCTTAGAATGTCTCTGTAATCAGTTTTCTATTTATTACTTCTGAGCCACACTGTCAACTAGACCACAGTCCTGACCTATCCTTCCTAGAGAAACTGAAAGGCTTCTTCTACCCCTTTGTCTTTTTTTACATTATGTCCATTGTCCCACACTCCTGCAACAGATTCTCAGACCTCCCAACAGACTCTCTGTCCTCTACACAAACCACTCAAAACAGACCCAGACCCCTTCTCAAACCCGTCCACAGCCCTGAGACCCGACCAGACCCTGTTCAAGACTACTGCCGCGGCTGACCTTGACCATTGCCCCTACCAACATCGGCAGCCTAACCGATGTCGGTGACTTTCCTTGACCAACGTCGGTAATACCACTGACGTCGGCGACTGTGCAAAGTAGATCACTGCTAAATAGGTATGCATTTGTTTTCAATTCTTTCTTACTATCTTTTATCACTTTCTGTTTCTATCAGATTCTATTTTTAAATAGTGGACTGTCATCCTCCAAGAAGCCTTTTGCACTTCTAGGACCAAGCTTGTGCTTGGCAGTCCACTTTTTTGTCATCTAACGTCCTTCGTGTTTTAGTCTCTTTTTCTTTTAGGTGTCATCCTCCACAACCAAAGAGGAGTTCCTGCTATCGTCTGATTCTGGTGTGCACATCTACAACCTGGGTACGTACAAACCCTCATCCTCTCTTTTAGTTTCTCATCTTTCCTTTCTTGAATGTGAAAAGCGAATCTTGTTTGGAAACACTATCAAATTACTTGGTATAAAATGAGCCACCTTGGTTAGTTTGTCAACTACTACAAGGATCATATCATGCTTATTTTATGACATCGATAAAGCTTGGAAAAAATTCTTATTGATTACATGCCACTTCTATTTTGGTATATCATGCAGATATAACAACTCAACCAGATGCACATGTTCAGCTTTCACTCATTGACATTCTAGACAACGTGAACCATAGTCTACTACACATTTCTAAATTTCCTTCTATAAATACAATGGTCTAAGCTCTGCCATGACCTAGGTTACTCTTGGATATCCTAAATATGGGGCATTATGTATTTCCTTTAACATTATGCTTCATATATTCTCTCGATCTAGCACATACGTCCTTTCATTGTAATACAAAAGACCATCACTCTCTAATATGAATCCTTTATATCAAGGATTTAAAGCATTTTTAGATAATTATTTTCTTACCTCGTCATAGAATTCACCTCTTGGTAATAATTTAATCACCTGATCCCTAAAATTACTATTGATAGTAGCCATAAATGCTAAGTACCTTCTACGAATTAGGTCATCAAATACACTATTATCTTTACCTTTTATATAATTGACATCATAATCATAATCAGTTAATAAATCTATCCATCATCTCTGATGAGCATTCAGATTCAGTTGGGTGAAGATGTACTTGAGTCCGAAGTTATCCATATTAAACTCAAATAGTTTTCCCAACAAGTAATTCTATCAAACTTTCAAAGCATACATAATTACTTCAAGTTCTAGGTCATAAGGAGTGTATTTCACCTCATAAGGCTTTATATTTTTTTATTCATAAGCTACCACTACACCATCCTTCATAAGGAATCCTCCAAGTCCATCTTCAGATGCATTTGTGATCACTAAAAATTAACCATTATGGTCAGGGACTCTTAACACTAGTGTTGAATTAAGTCTTCTTTTCAATTCTTAAAAATTGAATTCACACTTATTTGACTAGATAAAACTTTGGTTCTTACATTGTAAATAAATAATTGGATTAGCTATCTTGGAAAATTTAGGAACAAAATTCATGTAATAGCCTATTAATCCCATGAAAATCCTTACCTCATGCACATTCTTTGGTGTCATCCATTCCATAATGGCTCTTATCTTTGATGGATCTATTAAGATATCATCCATAGAGATAACATGTCCAGATATTTCACTCTCTCTTGGGAAAATTCACACTTAGATAACTTACCATATAACTTATGCTTCTATAATCATTTGAGAACTAGTTCTAGATGTTGAAGATGTTCCTCTTTATTCTTAGAGTATATAAGAATATCATCAAGAAATACCAAAAAAAATGATCTAGATAATCTCTGAATATACTATTTATAAGATTCATGAATGTTGTTGGTGCATTTGTCAACCCATATGGCAACATTGTGAACTCATAGTACCCATATCGAGTTTTGAATGTTGTCTTCAAAATATCCTCATCCCTTATCCTAAATTGATGGTATCCTAATCTAATATTAACATTTAAAAATATTATTTCTCCCCATAGTTGATCAAAAATATTATCTATACTAGGTAGAAAATACCTATTTTTTATAGTTGCCTTATTCAACTGTTTCCAAACAAGATTCACTTTTCACATTCAAGAAAGGAAAATGAGAAACTAAGAAGAAAGGATGAGGGTTTGTACGTACCCAGATTGTAGACTTGCGCACCAAAATCAAACGATAGCAGGAACTCTTCTTTGGTTGTGGAGGATGACACCTGAAAGAGAAAGAGACTAAAACATGAAAAAAATTAAATGACAAGAAAGTGGACTGCCAAGCAAAAGCTTGGTCCTAGAAGCACAAAGACTTCTTGGAGGATGACAGTCCACTGTTAAAAATAGAATGTTGACAGAAACATAAATGATAAAAAACTAAATGAAAGAAACTAAAAGCAAAAGCGTACCTGATATGTAGCAGTCTGCTTTACACAGTCGCTGACGTCGATGGTTTTGCTAGCATCGGTCAAGGAAGGTCATCGACGTCAGTAGGGGAAATGGTCAAGGTCAGTCGGGGTAATGGCCAGGGACAAGTCTCAAGTCTGGTTTTAGTCTACAGAGGGGTCTTAGATTCCATTTGAGGGTCAGGGAGCCTGTTTGGGGGTCAGAGGGAGTTGCCTGGAGGTCTGAGGGATTGATTGGGCTGAGAGTATTATCTGGAGAGTGACTAGCTGAGTAACAGAGGCAAAAGGGGGATGAATGGGAGATAGGGATTTGAGAAGGCCTTTCAGCCTCTCAGGGAAGGACAAGGAAGGTTGTGGGCAGTGGGCTAGATTAGCAGATGAATTCAAATAAGAAATGAAATGAAAACAAGGAAGTACTTACCTCTTGCTTGCTGAAGGAAGAATGGAGAAAGCCTGTTGTTGAAGCTATTGACGGACCTACAAATGCCAAGAGCTTGGAGCTATCTCTGTAGAGTGTCTATAACTACTGATGCCTGCTATGCGAGAGGGAGAGAGAGAAAACATAAATGCCAAGTGCCAAAAGAGTTCACGTTCATGGGGGGGCAGTAATGGATGCAGAAATGCACTTTTGAAGGCAATTGACGTCGGCAAAACTACTGATGTCAGCCGCATAATGACCGACATCGACAAAATAAGAATGGGGTTAGAGGCTAAAATTAGCCTTTGTCTATTCTTGCACGCTGCCAGGTCAAATGGCAGTGGCAAAATGGTCGAGGAGGGCATAAATGGATGCAGGAGGAAGGATTAAAATGAGATTTGGGTAATAAAGGCTAAGAGAGAGGTGGGGGCATCCAAGGAGGAGAATCCGAGGTGGCATGGGTGAGGTGGAAAGGGGACAAAGAATTGATTATTTTAATTTAATAATGGAGGGGGCTAGGACAAGTGTTAGGAATGGATGAAGGGGACCAAGAGGGGAGGATGACCAAAAGGGTAGACATGATTTCAGTGTCTACATTTGCCCCTTTTTGTCTTGTTGGCTGTTCTTGACAAACTATAAGACAAAAATAGGAGTTGGTTACCCCAGGTATGGGATGAGGTGTTCCCCCCTCAAAGCGAGAGTCGAGGAAAGGGAACCTGAGATTGAGTGTCGATTTGATAGAGAGATGGATGGAGAGGATGAAGGTCGAGTGTGAACACTGCAAAGGGTGAGATTGCACATATACCACACCATGCAATAGGCAGATTAAATTGTCATGGTTAAAGGGTCGAGGAGTGCTAGAATTGAAATAACTGGGCCCCAACATTTAGTCATAACTGATTAGGTTATTCGATCTAAGTTGTAGCTCTAAAGGGTCGTCGTGTTCCAGGTATCCCAAGCTCAGGAAGTGCTCCTAGAAAACATGAAAAAAGCTACAAGTAGTAGGGATCAACTTGCTCGTGATCTAATACTTGTGAGGGTCCAGTGATAATTTGCTAACTAGGTGTGAGGTAGCAAAGGCAATCAAAACAACCAAGGTAGATTTGTCTCGAAAGTGGTCGAAGGAGATAGTCGCGATCTCCAAGGTCTAGCAGCCAAAGCACAGAGGCAAAAGTGATCTCAAGGGTGCCCCAAGGGGCTAAGATGACTTGGACTGGAGAGTTGACTGATTGGGGGCATAATTTTGGGGCAATGTAATGAAAAAGAAAGGTTTGAAGGCTACTGATATCAGTTATAAAATCAATGTTGGTGGCCCAAAGAGACCGACGCCGGCAAAAATTGGCTGACGTTGGCAGCCTAGGGCACGCTGATATCGACGTTGATGGCCTGCCAAATCTGACAAAACTAGATTGGTGGCCCACTAAAAGTCATTTTCTATTTGTTGACTTGAGAAAAAAAGAGCTCTGGAGATAAGTGAGTGAAAGTGACACTAAGTTGATCGACGAGCAGTGTGAGGTGGTAGAGAAGCATTGGTGGAGACAGGGAGTCACTTGGAGCCACAAAGGAGGCTGCAGAGGCATTTGTGGGCCAGCAGGAGCTTGCAAATAGATTGACACTGAAGAGATGGCAGAGGGGAGTAGAGGACCTGTGACAGGTCCACCACCAGCGACACCTATTATGCCACCACACCGGTGATGCTGGGACGAGGTAGGAGGGTCTCTGAACCCTATTTGGTTAATTTTGAATTTGATTTAATTTTTGAATTTTTTGTGATTTAAGGTAGAAATTGAGGGGGGAGGGTAGCTAGGAAGGTGGGTAGGGGGTCTAAGACAGATTAGGAGTGATTTGGAAGGAATTTACGGAGTGTTAGGAGTAAATATGGGGAAGCACTAAATTTAAGGCTCGCCTCATTCGGCCCTAGGGCTGAACCAGTCACCGACATCAACAGTTTTTGCCAACATCAGCCAACCAGTGACCGACGTCGATCACTCACCTACTGACATCGCTCACTAAGTGACCGACGTCAGTTAGGTGAGTGATATCGCTGGCATGCTAACCGATGTCGGTGACTACTTGGTCAAAAGGAGTGATGAAAAATGGTCAAGTCAAATGGTCGAAGCTATGCCAAGGGCTTGTCAGGGGTCAAGATAGGCATAGAGGGTCAGATAGGGGGTCAAATAGGTTGGTCAAATAGGAATAGTAAGAAAAGTCTTAACATGAGATTGACTTGGGTGGATGTAGGCGAGGCAGACTCTGATGCTATGGGATCACCTCCTGACTTTGCTGACATGAATGCATGGAGGTGTGACATTCGAGGAGTGGGCACAGATGGGCGTAGTGGGGCGAGGCAGGCTGAGATGCTACTGTAGAGTGGTGTAGGACGTGAGCTTGATGGTGGCACTAATCAAGCGGTGGGACCATGCCACCAACACTTTCCACCTACCCACAGGAGAGTTGACGGTCACAGTCGAGGATGTGTACTGGATTTTATGGCTACTAGTGCACGGAGTGGACATATATGCATGCTCGAGAGAGACGCATGACATCCACATGGTCACGCTATTTGGGGAGCACGTCACTGAGATGAGCTACCACTTAGTGAGTTTTGCCTATGAGCCTTTATATGTGGTGAACAAGGATGCACATCGGCTGGCGGTCTTGATGATGATCGGCATCACAGTCTATGTGTTGCCAAATGCAGAGGGAGGCAGGTTTTTAGTCGCCATGATCAGAGTTTTGACGAAGATGATTGAGTGATAAACAATGTTTGCCTGGGCACCAGTCTTTTTAGCCTAGGTTTACAGGGAGCTATGGGGGATTAGCCGGTGATGGTGGTACAGCTTGTGCGTGGGCCACCTCCTACATTGCTGGGCCTATGAGCACATCATGGTGACACATCCTCTCGGCCTCCCAGTGACGATTTAGGTCAACTTCAGGGTCAGATTCAGGTGATGGCACGAGGTGATGGTGTAGACGTAGGTGGATGGAGTGGTCTAGGATATCAATCACTATCGAGGGGTGTTGGAGGCCCTGATTCCAGTAGATATTATTTAGAGACCGTACCTAGTATATCTAGCATTCAGAGACTAGGGAGAGCAGATGGTTGGGACTTAGAGCTTGAGATGGGTTAGGGGCAGATGAGCTGGTGAGCTCGAGCAGATTCTAGTAGAGAGAGTGTGGCACCAATACAGGCTACTACAGGGTGTACCTCCTGCATTCCTGTAGTATAGGAAGGATGATATTGAGGCACTGCTCCCACTACCAGAGGAGATAGAGGGCCCAGATTTTGAGGAGTTATCAGCAAGACTTGGGATAGCTGACCCAGGGTGTACAGAGGCCTACACAGCATGGTAGATAGGGCAGTACACAGGTATATAGGTAGGGCCACAGTTGGATTTGTAGGCTGTTACTAGAGAGTGGGATACAGCGCATGAGGAGAGAGACACGATGAGGCAAGAGAGAGATGTTGCCATTCAGGAGAGGGATGCAACACGGGCCCAGGTGACCATTTTACAAAGACAAGTCATGGTTTTGATAGGGTAGATGGTGGAGATGATAGGTCAGGTGGCAGTGCTGACAGGATAGGTCATGCTTTTATAAGGATAGCTGGCCATAGCTTAGGCACAGGCAGGATAGGCAGGGCAGGGTTTTGGAGGGCAGGGCCCATTACAGTAGCCATCTCAGTAGCTAGCATTTTCACAGGGGCCAGGACAGTTGGTGTCAGTGCAGCTGGCATTTTCACAGCTGCAGGGCTCGATACAGGGGGCAGTAGTAGGGCAGATGGGTCTACTACAGACTGTGCCTATTGCTAGATACAGGACTATGCTGGATAAGATCGCATATTATGAGGGAGCTATCAGAGAGTTCCCTCAGATATAGTGATATTTTGAGATGTGAGATGAGCAGAGCTGACAGAGGTCTGCATTGTGAGTGACGACTTCAAGCGCATGTAGATGGTGTAGATCAGAGAGCGGCGATGACACAACCTCATCCAGGCGCCACCATCACCGCCACAGCCACAGCCGTGAGGCTTGATTTTGATTATTATTTTGATGTATATATACCAGCATGTGAGCTGATGATGAGAGATGTACCATATTTTGAGAGAGAGAGAGACAAACACAGATTGTGTCTATTTTATAAAACTATTTTGACATATATGATGAGATTATTTTTGACCATGGACATGTGTTATGAAAATGTTGTAGATGTGTTGAATGTTTATGGTATTGAATATTATGTTATGAATGATGCATGTTGTGATATGATGTTTATGATGATGATGTTATGATACTATGTTTATGATTATGATGACTAATGTGATGATGAATGTGATGTTTAATGATTATGATGAGGATTAATGATATTGATAATGTGATGATGCTTATATGTAATGAAATGATTATATGATGATGATTAATGATATTGATGGTTTATGATTTTTAGATTTAGATGATGATGCTTAATGATTATAGATGTTTAATGTTATGACTTGCAGATTATATGATGTGGATGTTTAAGGGTTATGATAGTGATGATTAATGACTATGATGGACATGATGAAAATGATTATGCTAATGATTATGAGAATATGTGATTGACAGGGGACGAGCGAATGGGACGAGAGAAAGTGATGAATATGATGGCCGAGCTAACCCCAGAAGACCCCATGTCAATTGAGTGCTGCCTACATAGCCCTTGTTCTAAGGGCCTCGGGCTAATGTAGTTCTCCCAAAGAGGGAGGAAGAGTTGAAGTGATTGATTGCTTGCGGTCTAGGTCAAGTCATGGTTAGAAGAAGATAGGGTTTGTCTATTATGTAGATGAATAAACGAGGGTGGTCAAGCTAACTCTAGAAGACAGTCATGTCATTTGAGTGCTGCCTACATAGCCCTTATTGGAAGGGGCCTCAGACCAATGTAGTTCAGACTAGGGGACAAAGAGGTCGAGAGTTGGTCTAGTCTTGAGAATGGTCTAGCACGTCCATACATCTGAGAGAACATGCTTGAAATGATGAGAAGTCAAGGTTGTTCACCCCTAGCAATCGTCCAGATTAGGTGATGGACATATGACAAAAATGAAATGAGTCTATTTATGCTTCAGCAAGTTATGGTTTATGCTTGGCATAAATTGAGTAGTTGATAGTTTCCATGTGTATTGGTGTTCATAGAAACTAATGTGAATAGGTTATGTGAGTGGTCTGAAAAGAGGGTTGAGTTGATTTTGATAAATGACAAATGATTGGATGTGACCAAAGTGTAAAGGAAGTGAAAGGCATAACCACCCTTTTATTGACAAGGACCAGAGTGACAGCATAGATAGGGGTTGTTAGAACTAAGAGCTGCATTCATGCATTACGTCATTGACCAGAGGTTGTGTTAGAGCAGTAATCGAATCACTTTGACATTAAAGTGAGCTCGAAGTCCCTTGAGCAGGTGTTATGATAGGAGGAGGATAGGGTAACCCATTTTAGAGCAAAGATAACCTTGCCCCTTTTTATAGGAGACCCTGAGACAACTACAAGCCAAGTCCATGACCCGTTTCTTTTTTTTTTGTGCAGACTGATCAATGCGGAAAGTCTACATAGAGATGTCATTTTGCTTTGTAGTCA
>JARHVA010006114.1:935000-1004396 GCA_037957365.1 Torreya grandis | reverse complement strand
ACTTGATGATGACAAAAGGTTGCATAGTCAACCTTCCTTTTTATATCTAGCAGGTGCTTGGGGAGTGGATGGGGAACACCATTAAATATTTAATATTCCTCTATTGTTTAATCAAGCCTATTCATATGCATTTTTTAATGTTAAAAAGGTGATAAATATGATATATTATTAATGCTTTAGCAACCAACATATTTGTAATAAAATTACAAAAGGAAGAGTTTGGATAACATTCCAAATATGGAATAAGACATCTGCTTCTATTAATTAAAACCTCATTATAAATTTGAGATGTAATTATTTATGAATGCTTGATTTATAGGATCTTGGGAAGAGTCCTATATGTATCAAAGTATTTAGCCTTTGAGACACTTTCAAATAAATAAATAGATTGGTTTAATTTCTTATATATTTGTCATGAGTGATTTATCTAGTAATAATTATGCCTTTTTTTATTTGAATGATAAAGTTTAATAGAATTAAACTTATCAAAAATAAGTATATCTTAGATAAATCACTATGAGATTATCATTGGGAATAACAATTCAACATGTTAAATTGAATTAAACATTGATGTTTTCTAGTATTTTTATTTATGTAGAGGATTATGAGAAAATCACATAACTTCAACAATACCTATCTCTAAACTTGGCTTGAGTCCACTTAAGATGATTCACAAACTTCAATCTTCAATATATAGTCTTTGATCTTCTTATCTAACTTGATATCACTCACTAGCGTGTCTCTATTCAAGAGGAACCTTTGAAATAAATCCTAGATGTCATTAGACCATTAATAAGTCTCTCACTCATCCCCTCAACTCATTCCATTACTTTTCCTATCACTTTCACTTAACTCACTCACAAGCTCCACACAAGTCAATCTTCTCAAGGAATAAAACATCATATCTTTTTATTGGTCTCATAAAAAAAATATACCTTCATGGTTGATCTTATCTGATCACAATACACTTTTAAAAATCCATTTTAACCTCTCAATCACTCTTCAATAATCACTTACACGCCTCAAACTCAATAGTGAGCCAATCCCCTTATAGCCTTTTTTCACAAATTTCCTTAGTTTGAACAATTTTAAAATCATCTTAAATATATAAGACCATATTTGGTCACCCTCTATCTTTTTACTACCTCAAATGAAGTTTAAAAGTTTAAATCTCTATTTAGATACTACTTCCTTTATAAACTCCTTGTCAATTAGGCTTTCTAGCCCTCTTTACTCTTGCTCAGTCACCAAATCCATACCAGGCCATATGGTACCTGACCAAAACCTCTTTAATACTTTTAATCTTGTAAAAATACATGTGATTAAAATTTTTGGTGATTTTTCACTAGTTAGAACCAAAGATATAGGGGGTTTTGTTTCAAAACCCTAGTTAGGCTAATGTGCAAGCCTGTACAGGTCGAGAGGGGTTTAAATGCTATAATTTACATTTGATAGCATTTAATACTTGATAGATACTTTCCCAAGGTCTGTACAAATAATTTACACCTATATAAATGGAAAATAATCCTTAAGTAATCCCATCATGGCTTACAATAAGTAAAAAACATAGAACTCTATGTGCTATTGTAAGATTGTGTAAGGGTTTTAGCAGTATGTTTGTATCTCAAATAAGTTCCCAAAATAAAAATGTATATTTTCAAAACATTTTATCCATCTACCTCTACCAAGACTCCATGAAATTAAAAACCACTCATCTTCTCAAGAAATACATTTCTTTTATTGAATATTGATTAAGCAAACAAGGTTTTTGAGTATGTAAACAAGGTTCTTCCTCACATGTGGATTGTGCATTAGATATTTGTAAATTGTTTTGAATTAAAACCATATTAATTTAAATTTCATCAAAAATAATTAACCTATAAATCATCTCACCTAGAACAAGGATCTTCTTGATATAAAACACTTCATGAAAACATTCACTTTCTTAATAGTCTTGATTGTCATAACCAAAAAGGGTTCAAGGACTGTAACTTCATTTAGTTTATTTAATATAGAGCATAATGAATAACTAGATAATGAATTTTTTATTCTTATATAATTTCAATATAACCTTAAAAAATTATCTTTGGATTGACCATCTCTAAGTCTATCAATACCAATTATTTTTTTACTGTCTTAGATGTGCAACAAGGTTTTTCCTTTAAGAACGTTTATTTTGGGTTATTTCCTTTGGAATATCAATTGGAAAAATGAAAATGAGTATTATTTTAATATACCTTTATAATAATTTTCATTATCACATCAATAGTCCTCAAATCCTTCTCTTTCTTGATTATAACCAATAATTTCCTTCTCAAACCTATAACCACACACAAACAATGATATGTTCATGGCCTCAAGGTCATTTCAAATCAATATAAAATAATAAAAAATGCATATAATTTCATGGGAGAGTGAACAAAAAAAAAAAATTAATCTTCTTTATTAAATTGAATCATCATTCATTACATATGCAGTCTATGACTAAAATCTTCCACTTTCTTGGAGAGTTTTTACATTCTTCCTATCTTCTTTATTTTTTCTCTCTCCTTAGAGTTCTCTCCTCCCTTCCTACTCTCTCCACCTACCTTACAACCTATATTCTCATCCAACACCTATGTTGGTTTTGGTAGTTACCTTCAAGACTCTTACATGTCCAACTCAATGCAAGAGCGTTAGTTATTCTTTTTAACATGATTCTTGATTTTCAAGACTTAAGGACTTAGACATCAAAATGAATTCAAACACTTTTTTCATGACCTCATAGATCCTCATACAAACATTATATCTCCTAACCACTCCCTATTATTCTTATGGTCCTTCTAGGCTTAGTCTAGGATTTAAATTTTTAAACTAACACTTTTGGAGGGAAAACTCTAATACATAAAAAAAATCACTCCTGATGACTCATAATGACTCCTAAAATAATAAATGGACCCTAGATGATCCTTAACACACACCTACATCCCAAAATAGATCAACTATGACTCTTAACTAGAATGTGAATCCTTAATAACTAAAAATGATGTTTGCTTACTATATGATCCTACATCATACTCCCTAAGAGGGAAAAATGTGAGTGATAACATATTATTTCTTGCCTTCCAATTCATTATTTTAAGATCTTCCATGCTCACCTTACTACTTATCCTCTTTTCTTGATCCTTTCTCCTCATTATACTCTTGTATTTATGATTCCTTAATTTGTTTATCTTCCTTGAAAACTCATCGTATAACTATAGGAGGTGTACAACCTACTACAAATCTTTATTATCTACATTTTCTACCTTTTCCAACTCAGTTTTTCCTTCATCATACTCTAGTCCTAATAAAAGGTTCTTACACTTCATTGTTATTATTGTTCCATGGCTTCCTTATTCATTAATCTCACTTAGTTCATGATTCTTTGGTTGTCTTTGTTCCTTGGTAATGTTTTTTCCTTATTATTTGAAATATAATGAATTCATAGGCATCTCAACCTTCGTCACTTATTTAAGAAGGATTTATTTTTATACCTCTTCATTATGCTTTTTCATCTCTTGATGTGTCTTCACATAACCTTTCTCATATTGAAATAAAAACTTATTATCTAATTTAAATTCATCATGATATAATATGGTTGGGAATCTTATTGTCTTGACATCATCATACATATTAACAAAAAAAAACAAAAAATATAACTTCACCCATTGAATATATTACCTTTTGAACTTGATCATGCTTCAATTTCTTACTTACTATTTTCTTGCTTATAACTATGCTTCCATAGATCCTAATGTTTCAATATGATGCTCTATCATCTTCTTGAGTTCATCATCATGTTTGCCTTTCCTCTATTCTTTTCTTACTACCTTATTTTCCCTTATTTGTGCTAGAATCAACACATTAGATTCCATACTTAACCTTCCTTGATTTGTCACCTTACTTGCATCATATTTTACCAATTTTTGTCCAAATCTTAAGCTATAGCTTATCACTTGATTTTGATTTTCTTCTCTCATATTACCTCCAAGTTCATATTCATGTCCTTGGTTATATTTATCCATAACCTATCCTTGGAATCCTTCTCTCATGAGAGTTAAATCAATCTCCCTCTTCTACTACATATCAAGGGTTTTAAGCACTCTATGGGGTGCTTCATCTTCATCTTGAATTTTCGCAAGCCTATCCATCAATGCCATTATTTATCTATACAAAACATCTTCACTATTTAAATCATATTTATATACATCATCATAAATAACATTATAAATCAAACCTTGAAACCATTTATCCTCTTCACACTCATTATCTTATTCACTCAGCTACATCATCATCCTTTTGTCTTTGTTTTCCTCAACCATATCTTATTACTTCTAGAATTTACAAGTTGCCTATTTATTTATGCTCTCTTTTGTACCTATAATACTATCCTTTTGTATGCTTTCCATGTTCTTCATAACCCATTTTCTACCTTACACATTCATATCTTGCAATTTGCTTCTCATCTCATCTTATTCATACTTCTTGGCTTGATATCTTATCCTGATAAATTTATGAAACCTACCCTTCACTTATTTTTTCTTTACATGTTCTTGTCTTTCACTTGTATTATTGCCTTACATGACCTCTTTCTTGAGGTTTTCCTTCTTTATCTCACCAATTGATGCCTTGAGCCACTTAGTCTAAACATAAGGATGCTCTAACCATGCTCTTTTAATATCCTTGAGGGATTTTAATTTACCCTTCACTTTTCCAACCTACATATTAGCTTCTTACTTATCATATGTACAATAAAATTCAAGTCCCAAACATTCATTTACCTCATTGAAGGACTGCTACAAGGTTATCTTCTCTTTAAAATCTTCATGGTTTTCATTCATGTCTTCTTTGTGAGATTCCTCTCTTGTTTCAGCTGAAATACTTATCAAAGCATCATGTAACTCTTCTTCTACCTCATCCTTAGCATGTAGAGATCATTCATTATTCATCATGTTGACTTGTACAACCTGTCCTCTTACCTTATCATTTTCATTCATCTTATTGGGTAATGTACTAGACCCATTCTTCAAAGCCTCGAGGTATCATTCTTGAACTTAATAAAAATTTGATTTATGCCTACATACACACACTCAAATACAATGTTAGAATAATAAATGAGAGATGATATAGTCTCCATGAATGTCCCTTTCATAGGTCATTCTCCTCTTTTTCTTCTCTTCTCCCTTAAGTGCTTCTCTTGGAAATTTTATCTTAATGGTCTCCTCAATGATAAATCTTAACTCAACTTCTCTACCATATTTATCTCTTGGAAACTCTTCATCCCTCATACCTCTATAGGATATAATCTCTATGTCCTTTTATTTCTTCAAAACATTCATCTTATTCCTTTTGTATCTCTTACGTAGCTCTAGTGGCCACTTTATTCTCTTCCTCACACTACAACCCATCTATTGTATTTATTGATCTTTCATGAGATTCACGATGAGCTCTATCTTCTTAAAACTCTGCTTCGTCTCTTCTTATCTCTTTCACTTCCTATTATACATTAATCTTATCTCTTTTTATTCACTTTCTAAGCCTTCTTAGACCTATCTCTTATAAATATTTCCTACTTGAATCTTAAATATCTATTGGATATTATTTTATTTCTCTAGTCCTTTGTCTAGGACTTTATTATCTCCCTTAACTATCATTTGGATTCCTCCTCTTCTCTCTTTTGAGATGCAATGCTCTTTCCATTCTATATTTTTTGTATCTCTCTTAACTAGTTTCAAGTCCTTCACATTAAAATTAGGGGGTTTAGTTCATCTCTTCACCAATATATTATTACTCTATGATGACCTCAATAAGTCATACCTACAACACATTATTTTCCAACAATGCTTCTGTAATTTCATCTGATGCACTCTTCATAACATTCTTTGCTAATTTCAAATTAATAAGCTTTAATAACTCAAAATAAAATTAAACCAAGATCTTATCTTAATCTGATACCAAATGATGTAGAGGATTATGATAAAATCACATGACTTCACCAATCCCTAGATCTGAACTTGTCTTGAATCAACTTAAGATGTTTTGCTTTGGTTCACAAACTTTAATCTTCCACCTATAGTCTTTAATCTTCTTATCTAACTTAGTAGCACTCACTAGCATGACTCTATTCAAGAGTAACCTTTGAAATAATTCCCAAATGTCATTAAATACTACATAAGTCTCTCACTCATCCCCTCAGCTCATTCCATTCATTTTCATGTCTCATTTCATTTAACTCACTCACTAGCTCCACACTCATCAATAATCTCAAGGTTTAAAACATCATATCTTGTTATTGGTCTCATTAACATAATATTCATTCATGGGTGATATTATCTTATCAAAATACACTTTTATAAATCCATTTAAACCTCTCAATCACTCTTCAATAATCAATTACACACCTCAAAATTAATAGTGAGCCAATTCCCTTGTAGCCTTTTTTTTCACAAATTTACTTAGTTTGAAAAATATGTAAATCCCCTTAAAGATATAAACCCATATTTTTTCACCTTATATCTTGTTACTACGTCAAATGAATTTTCAAAGTCTAACTATCTGTTTAGATACTACTTCCTTTGTAAGTTCCTTGTCAATTAGGCCTTCTAACCCTCCTTCCACTTGCTTAGTCACCAAAATTTGTACCATACCACAAAGTACCAAAATAAAACCTATTTAATAATTTTCCTATTTTAAAAATACATTTTATTACATATTTTGGTGTTTTTACATCAGTTATAACCAAAGATATAGGGGGTTTTTGTTTTAAAACTCTAGTTAGACTAATGTGTAGCCCTATACAGGTTGAGAGGGGTTTAAATGATATAATTGTTGTTTGAGATAATTTTAAACCTAAAAATACCTTTCAAATTTCCTTACCAATAATTTAAAGCTATATAAATGGACAATAATCCTTAACTAATCCTGTCATGGCTTATAATAAGTAATAAACCATAGAATTTTGTGCACTTTTGTAGGACTATGTAAGGGTTTTAGCTGTCTATTTATATCTCAAAGTAGTTACTATAGTTAAAAAGGTATATTTCAAAAAATAATTCTCCATAAACCTCTACCAAGACTCCACAAACTCAAAAACCACTCATATTATCAAGGCATACATTCTTTCATTAAATACTGACTGAGCAAATAAGGTTTTGGGGTATGCAAATACGTTTATTACTCACATGTGGATTGGGCATTGGAAATTTGTCAATTTTTTAAAATTGAAACCATATTAATTACCATTACATAAAAAATACTCAATTTACAAATCATCTCACCCATAACAAAGATCTTCTTGATATAAAACACTTCACAAAACATTCACTTTCTTAACAGTTTTGACTGTCACAACCAAACAAGATTCATGGACTGGGGCTCATTCATTTAGTTTCTTTACTATATAACATAATTAATAACCATATAATTACATCCTAATGCTTAAATAACTTCAATATAACTTCAACATGTTGTCTTTGTATTGATCATATCCAAAAGATATCAATAACAATCGTTTCTTAATTGTCTCAAATGTGCAACAAGGTTTCTCCTCCAAGAACTTTTATTTTCGGTTCTTCCTTTGAAATAAATAAAATGGAAACATGAAACTATGTATGATTTGAATATACCTTTATAATACTATTATTTATTACATCAACATTCATCAACTTCATTAAATCCTTCTCTTGTAGGACTGTAACCACACATAAATAGTTATATGTTCATGGCCTCAAGGGCTTTTAAAATAAGTCTTCAATAAAAAAACAATGCATATTATTTCATGGGAGAGTGAACACAACAAAATTAATATTATTTATTAACTTGAAACATCATTCATTACATATGCATTCCATGAATAGACTCTGCCACCTTTTTGGAGAGTTTTTACATTATTCCTATCTTATTTATTTTTTCTCTCTCCTTATTGGAGATCTCTCATCCCTTCTTACTCTAACTACTCTCTTCACCTTCCTTGAAAATTCTCTTATCATCCAACACCTACATTGGTTTTGGTATTTAGCTTCAAGACTCTTATACGGAAAACTCAACATAAGAGTGGTAGTTATTCTTTTTAACATGATTCTTGATTTTCAAGACTTAAGGACTTAGACATCAAAATTCCTTAAAAAAATCTTTTCATGACCTATTAGACCCTTGTACAAACATTCTATCTCCTAACAACTTCATATTATGCTTATGGTCCTTCTAGGCTTAGTTTAGGATTTAGATTTTAAAACTTACACTTTTGGAGGGAAAACTCCAATACATATAAAACTCACTCATAATGACTCCTAAGATAAAAAATGGACCCGAGAGGATCTTTCACATATAGCTACATCCCAAAATAGATCAAATATGACTCATAACTAGCATATGAGTCCTTAACAACTAAAAATGATGTTTGCTTACTAGATGTTCCTACATCAATTATTCTAATAATGAATAAAGACTTTTGTTATCTTGTGTTGAACCTTTTTGTAAAATGATTCATGTATGGTTATGACCATTTATATTCAGACCCTTGGGAAGGATTGATTTTCTAAATAAATCTCTTTGGCCTTATGGTTTTTCTAATAAAAGACCATGACTATTTGATTAAATCTTGTAGAGTAGAGTTTCTATATTCTACATAGGTCTCTCTTTTAAATTTGTATGGTTTAATGATTCAATCTAGATTGTACAAGGAATGAATTGAGCCAAAGACCATTACTAGCCAAATCATTTTACTAAAAATTTAAATTAGTCCATGTTATGAGTGGATTCCTTTCTAACCATTGAGTTTTTAGTGAAAAGTTAAGTCTCTTAGATTATTTCATGTTCAACTAAACTAATGAGAATATTGGTTTAATGTTGAAAGACTATTTGTTTGGGCACCTTCTTATTCTATTATTTATGTGATGATGGCCTTGCTTAGTATAATCTATTCTAAGGAAGGAAGACTCTATATGGATTAAGTATTTGGTAGTAACCTATACAGGGGTTTCTATTACCTTAGCTAAGTCTTAATTCTCTGAGTCATTACTGAGTTTTACTCTGACTCGAGCCTTAGTTGATTTATGACTTAGACTGCACCTAGTTTTCCCTTTGTCTTGGCCACATCCATTTTAAGAACTTTCTTGTATATTATTTTTACATTTGTATAAACCTTAACTATTCATTGATCTATTTTCACAACGTTCTACCTTAGTTGGGACCTTTCTAGTGACTCAATCATCCATTTAAACCTTGCCTTCATTTCTTTTAAAATAGTCATTACATGACCTTTTTACCTTTGCTGATTTATTACCTTGGTTGTTTATTTCATTTTTCCATTAGTAAATTTTGTGAATTTGGATGGATGGTTTAAAAAAACCACATGTCACCATCCTAGAGTTGGATATATAACAATCCTACCTCTAGGATAGTAGAAAAGCAAGATGTTGCCATGTGGCATCATCATAGGTGATATATGATCTTAGATTTGGTCATACAAGGAGCTTGATTCTAGAATAGAGGGAATGCAATATATTTCCATATGGTATCAACTTGATGATCTATAATCCCATTGAGGTTCATGCTAAGGGAAAATCCTCTAGGCTAAGAATATAGTGGGGTGTTACTATGTGGTATCATCCTAACGATATGCAATCCTAGGGTTATAGGTGCAATGTGAAAGATCCTTAGACCAAAAAGTAAGTGGTAGGATACCATATGGAAAGAGAGGTCTCAAGGAGTTAAAAAAAATCAAGTGTGGCCTTGGATCCTATCAAAGCCACCATGAGTATGTCAACTACATCATATAGGACCTAAGTTGATTTTGATGACCATTTGAACATCATAAAAATAGTAATCATTTGGTGTGAGATCATGAAGGAATTTTGAGTGTTGGTTTAATGAATCAAGAATATGGGATTATTAATTAGTGTCTTTCACCTATTAAAATCTTATGATAATTGTTTAATTTACATTTTTGTTTGGAATGAATTCAAGTATCTATCCTTAATTTGTAGATGTTTTATTGGTATATATTTTGTCATGCTTGGTGTCATAGGATATAGAGCCATAGTCCATGACATTCCTCAACATTAAGAGCATATCATCGGGGAGGAGGTTCAATAGCTCTGTACATGTATATTCCATAGGTGGCAAATAAAATCCTCTAATAAAACCTATGGTCACTTATTGTACACATATACCTAGTTTTTTTAGATTTTTAAAATATTTAGACACATTTTCTCTCTAAAGAGGTGATTTTACAAAGACACTAATGTATAAAATCAACATTTAAATTAATATATACAGATATACTTTTGCCTTATGTTAATAAATTATCATGGTGTACTATTGCTTTTAATTTTCATGTTTCCTTTTTAATTTGCATACATTAGATGACTAGATATGTGACACTGTACCATGTACTTCTTGTTTTTATGTTGATAATGCTATGTACATAATTGTATGCTTGAGATATGGAGATATGATTATTTTTACTAGTGTGTTAACATGTGTTTTGTAAATCATGGTTAAGCTACTTTATTTATATGACAAAATGTTTTTTAACTTATAGAAAAATAATGAAAGGAGAAATATGACATGTGTAAGATAGTGGGGAAAAAACATGCATGAAAACTTAACAAGGAACAATAAGTTAACCTACTCCTTAAGAGAAAATGGGAATTTATACTTATTTCCAAACCTATAAAACACTAACTTCATTGGTTTTTTATAGATGTTCTAGTCATGACATAATTGGTCAGTGGGATAAAGTACTCCTTTAAGCATAAACATCTAGAAAAAAATTTAGGAATTTTTTTGACACTTTTTGTTTTGAATAAGCTTTTTGATTTAGTTCTTGTGACCCCCTATACTTAGTCTCATGTGACTAGGCAAACACATGGGCTCATTACCAAAGGATATATGTAAGAGAGTAAGGTATATACTCCCAATGCTAACCTAACATAAATAGTGAGATGAAAGGGCCCATCATCAAGGATTGTGAATTAAAAAATATATCGAATTGACTTGATTTTCATGAGCTTTTAGATTTTTTATTTGTGACATTCACCATTTTTTCTCTCTAATTTTTTTGGGGAAGGTTCTTACCCCCAAATCCTGGCCCTATGAAACTAGTAAGATGTAAGGGCACATCCTTGAGGATTAATATAAGTGAGCAAGGTTACATGTTTTAGCATACTAGTGAATTTTCTTAGAACAAAGCATAAAAAGAGATTTTTTCATAGACAAGCTTCTAGAGAATGTTGTAGGCTAGAGTTTTCTAAACTTGTATAAAAGTATATGAGGAATAAGGTATACTATTCTCATAAAAATTGAAACAAGATGTATGTCATGCTTATTTTTATGATGCTTTATAAGGGGAAATAGGGTGGTATAGAAACTAAAATGAAATAAAATGATGTATTTTTTAAAAAATTGTCATATAAAATCATAGCTAAAAATATGATAAAAAACACATGCAATATGCAAGAAAACACACAAACAATGGAATGTAAAGAGGGTAATGAAAAAATTAATTAATATATGTATAAATGTTTTAGGTGTAAGGAATTCATTATCCTCTAATGTTCACAATTAATAAACTCCATTATGAAGTATTTAGTCACTAGATCTGGGCCCAAACAAATGTGCCTAAACTTATGACCTTATCCCTTCTTATTATCTATTCTGATATAATCCTTTCAACAAGGTCTCCTAATTATGTAGGTGACTCATGAAAATTATTATTGAATTTTCAATCCATATAATTTGCATAAGAAATAGTATTTTGCATGATTAAAAGCCACTATTCATCTAAAGTATCTAATTACTCTAGGCATGCACTTATATACTCTTTGTAATCAAGTACAACATGAATAGAGACACGAATGATATGAATTTAAACTTCAAGGGGTAGATAAACTTAAAATATAATATAAGATAATATGATGTTGTCCTTATAGGTACATAAATACTTGTTTTATAGGCCCATAATGTAGGGCAGAGATGAAGTTGCCAATCTCTTTTTTTATCTTTGATTGTTTCAAGTAAGATTTAATTTAGGGTTTTGTTCATGGCCTTGGCTTGGTTTTTTGCCTTTGGATAATAAAATTTAATGAATGATTCATGCATCTCCTACATTTTAAAAAGAGACCCACTATTTGTGATAATGAGCTGTGGGATCCCAAATCTACAAATGATATAATTTAAGATGAACTTCATGATTTTATATATCATAATAGTCATAAATTACACATCCTCTACCCACTTAGTGAGATACTTGGTGGCAGTAATATTGAAGTGATGTCCATCTAAATAAGCAAGGGAGAGCTTTCCAACTACGTCTATCCCCAATTTGGAAAAGGTTTAGAGAGTAAAAATGGGATGAAGTTCCATGGAAGGAATATTAATCTTATTGTGAAAGTGTTGACACTTCTCTCATTTACTTACATTGTCAAAAAATTCATGCTCAATAGTGGGAAAAAATAATCCCATCCTATGTATTTTTAGGGTAGTTTCATGGCCACCAAAGTTTCCACCACAAATGTTGTTGTGATAATGAAATATGAATTTTTATGAATCTAATTGTTTGAAACATCTTAGTCACACACCATCATAATATTCACAATAAATAACCTCTTCAAGAATGACATATTTAGACAAAATAACTTAAATATGACACATCACATGTGAATTGGATCCCTTGGGATAAGTATGGTCAATTAAATATTTTATGATATCCTTGTACCAAAGAGATGAGATAATCATAGTTTTCTCTATATTTCATATCAATTCAAAAATAAAATTGTTATCAACAAGATCCATGACTTCTAAGGGGTAGTCTGCCAACTAATCAACAATATTTTTTCCCTTAATAGACTTTTGATTAACATAGGTAAGATCAAATTTCCTCAAAAGCATGATGAAACACCCAAACTTCCACAAAAGTGGTGGTCAAGCTAGGATTGTTCATAAGGCATAGGACCTTGTTTATTTATTAATCATATAATATTGCAACCACTTGGATTTAAAGAAAATGAAAAAATATTTTTTTTTCCAATTGTGTATATCAAGTTAAAAAATATATAAGAGAGCAAATAATGAAGTATATGACTTGTTCCTTTCTATTATCATCCTCTTGGACAACATATAGGAAAGGGATACCTTAGTAACCCTTTATGTAAAGTATGATGGAGTTTAAAGCTTATGCATCATGAGTATTGGGAGATACACGATAAAATGTTTTACCACTTCAAATGTGTCCTATAAATCCTTCATCCAAGTCAAACCACTCTCATTTTTAAAAAAAATTCTAATGGGATGAACTGCATAAGTAAGATTGGGCACAAATCCATGAATTGCCCTAACTTCCCATGAACAATCTAATGCCTAATTAATTAGTATGGGTAATATGTATAATATAAAATTTGTTTTATCTAGATATTTATAATTCCATGGTGGTAAATAATGAAACCAAGGATTTTTCCACTTGTGACTCAAAAAATTCTCTTTTTTGATTAAGGGTAATTTTATACTCAATGAGATGTGTAAGAATGGTACATAAGACTTATATGTGATCAACCTTTCTTCTTTGATTTCTAATAAGATCATCAACATAAAAATTTGCTAGATTATGTATAATATCATTGAAAATATGGGTCATGACCCTATTATATTTGTCCTTGCTGTTTTTAAAGATGAAAGGCATGACTACATAGTAGAAGGTTTCCCATGGCATAGTAAAATAAGTTTTTCTTTGATCTTATTATGAAATTTTAATTTGGTTATATCTAGATAAACCATGTTTAATGGAGAGTAACTCATAACCTATGGTATCAATAGCAATAACATTAATGGAGGGAGGAGGGAAATCATCCATAGGACATGCATTGTTTATATCATAAAATTCGATGCATATCTTAATTTTTATATTCTTTTTGAAAATGGGGATGATATTAGACATACATTTAGAATATTCCATGGGATTCATGAACCATAATTTTAATATGTTTATGACATATTATTTGATCATTAGTGAAACATTGGATTTGAGTGGCTTGAGATTTTTTTTTTTATAGGTTTCACATTAGGTGTGGTGACCAAGTTTTGGACTACTTCAATCTTGATATATATCATGTCTACATAGGAAATTAAAAGGATCTGGAAAGTTCACTAAAAAATTTCTTATGGTATTCTACATATTTGGGTAAGAATGAAAATGCTAGTTTGAAGAACTTAGGGCTTTATTCAGTTTATATGTTTATGTATATGGTATCCTTAATTAGAGAATCATTCCATTCTTAAAATTCATTTAGAGTAGGAGGAAGGTCATGTTCCTCATTTTTCAATATCAAAGACATCAAGCTATTTATCAAAGGAAATATAGTATTTAATATTATCATAAGAATTTTAATAATTAGACCTAAAGGAAGACATGGGATATCAAGTGAAAGAAAAGCCCTTTTCTGGTGCATTGAGGTAAGGATGTCATAGGATCATATGAATTCTAAGATAGCCTCATCAATTTAAAAAAAATCAAAGACCGTAAGATTATTATATTCTCTAATATAAGAAAGGGATTAGTCATTTGACACCTTTTGGATAAGAGGCTTGGATCTAATAGAGATCACAAAACCTAACTTAGACATCCTCCAATGAGGGATAAAATGAGAAGAAGAAAAAACCATTGAATTAGTAAGATGATTACTTTATATACAAATTGATTTTATGTAGATAAAATAAAAATACTTGGAAAAATCACATACATAATTATTATAGAGCTAAAGGTGTTCAAATTTAGTCTGGTAGGCTTCCAAAAATTGGTTAGTCACTAATTGTGAGTCACCTTGGATATTTAGATTTTGAATAACCATTTTTTTTTTGTAAAAAACATCCCTAACAATATGGCTTAATTTTATACCCAATTTTTGGTACAATGAAATTTTATTTTGAATAAAATGGGCATTATCCTTCTTACATGGAATATTAGGATGACTCTTGCCCCCATATGGAGGTGAAATTTTCCCCCATCATAGATAAGGGTCCATTGATCATTCATGAAGGAAGAATCATCATTATACAAGGTATAATTTATTGTTCCCCTAAGATCTCAAACAAATGTAAATCATGATAGATATACCTTCTTGGGCTTCTAGGTCTTGAGATTTTGGAATATCATAAATTCTTACTTTGTGGGATTTTAAGGATAGTGTGAGGGGTTGATCCTTCTCCAAGATATTGATAATATTAGATGTAGACTTGGTTGATATGACTATCATTGTGATAGGTTTTTGATATTTACAAATTCTATGATTTTTAACCCTTTGTACTTACGTTTTTCATTTGATGGGAATTTAAAAATTTTAACACCCCTCTGTAATACAACTATGCTAAGTACTAGGGATCTTTTGAATTCAACAAAATGTGGGGTTTTTACCACACCATTCTTAGGAAAGTGATAATAAATGTGTATCCATGGTAGTTTATAAATGGTAATTTAAAGGACATCAAAGGGCTTAGTATCCCCTTGAGTAATAAATACCTCCTCAAATAGAGGAACCTACTTTATAGAATAGGATATAAGGGATTGCCTTCATCTTATGAATCCAAGGTCTACCCAAATTAATGTTGTAGTTTATATACTTATCAATTACATATTTCAACATGATATTGAGACCCAAAGTAAATGGAAGCATGATGGTCCTTATCAAGGTAATCTTGAAGCTATCATAGATTCACAAAGTGTTTTTTGTAGTAGATCAATTGGTTTCAACATAATCGAGTTTATGAATAAATTAAAAGGGAAATATGTTAATAACCACCCCATCAACAACCATCAATCTATTTACATAGTTGTTATAAATCCATAATTTTAGGTATAAAACTATATCCCCACTTTTATCAATCTCAATGTCTAGGGGTAGGAACCTAAGGTTGAATAAGTAAACAATGCCTCTTGAGTTTTTTCTAGGTGGGAACATGTCTAGATCAATGTGATTAATTTGAGCTTAGGGTGGTGACATTATAGTAGCTAGGTGGCACAATCCCAATGAGTCATTTAATTCCAAATGATGGGAAGTAGAGTTTTTTAGCAAGTCTAGGAAAGAGACATGGGAAAATGTGTTTGTGAGGTCATAAATTAAGTCATAGTTTCACATAGGCCTGGGGTTGGTTTTAGTCTCTAAGACATATGGTAGGTATGGATTTTTAGGTTGATATTATATTATGTGAGTAATGATGTTTACATATTCTTTGGTTTCTAACTTTACAATGCCTATCAGGCATGTTTTTCATTTAGGTCCTATTTGAGAATTCAAATTAGGATTGGTTATTCCAAAGGTGTAGGATTTGGTGTCATGAGTACCAAATGATGGAGGTTAATTCATTTAGCTACCTTGTGGATGGTTTTGAGTGTTACACTATTGATGGTAAAAAAATAGGTTCTAATTTATGAAAAAATGAAATTATTAGGTACCACACAACATGGTGGTTGAGCTTGAAGGCTTCCATTAATATTCCTTAAGAAAATGTCTACAAGTAGTACTATATTTTATGGGATGGATGTACATGTTGTGATTGAATTAGGTTTTACTTAGGTTGAATACATTTATGTAACTTCTTGGATTTTATCTAATGTACTCTTGTAAATTTTAGAAAGGATTTATTTATCCAAAGGTTTATTTCATTATTTCATGCTAAAACATGGATGATATATGATACCTCCTCCTCCATCCCCTTAAATTATTGAAGAAGGTGAGCCATCTCAACCAACTTAGGTATCACAACTAACCCAACCTAATCAGCCTACATATACATCACAATAAAGAAATAATTTTCCCTAAATGTCCCCTTGTGAATTAGGGAATTACATTAGGAAGAAGAGATGGTAAGGTAGGATTTGGTCATCCATTAGCAACCCATAGTTAAGTTCTACTTTGATAGGCAAACAAGAACCTTCGTAAAGGTTAAGAGGAAGATTATGATTACTGAGGGTTAATAAGTGGAGCTAGAATAAAAATAAGACATCTTCTCTCTCACCAAAATAAGAAAGATAAATCCTTAAGACCCTAATAATATCAGAGAGGATCCTTATAGTTTTGTGGATGCCATAAGAATAGTCATCAAGGAGATGTTCAAAATTTTTGACCAATCTATCTAGAGGCACCTAGAGGTAACAACCATATAGGCCCCTAAGGAGATTGTAAATCATATACAAGGGGTGGCCATAAAATTATTTTGACACAATTGGCAAGGTATGAATAGGAAATTTCTTAGCCTAAGTGTGGAGATGTTATCCAACTGTTTAATAAAATAAAGGACATGGATGCCAAGTTGCCTTTTATTATCCAAGAAACTAGAAACATGGCTTATGCCTACTTAAACCTAATAACTATAACTAAATACGCATGAACACAACACTATATTATTATAAAGAGAGACAAGCCTTTAGAATGGCATCAGGATATGTGGACCTTGTTGCAATGGTTTGTAAATCAATAAGGATGCATGATATCCATTTTGACTAAATTGAGAGTAGTTCAGGTAATAATTATATAGGGGAAGTTTATACCCAAGCCCATTTTTGAGAGTCCCTTATGATAAACATTGGATAGTTTTGGAGAAGGTATTGAAGGAACAATCTATAAGAATATAGATGAAATTATGAAATTGGTAAATTTTACAAGGGATAAAATCATTAGGACTAAACATTTGTATGTTGAGGTAAAAAAAACATTGGGTGTTCAAAAGAAAAATATGGACAAGATTCCTCAATTATTCAATAAATTTTTGCTTGACTTTGAGACTATGGAAACTACTTTTTAATCTAGTCATACTCTCTATCTTCATATAGAGGCATCAAAACATAAAACAATGACAATAAAAGTTTCTTTAGATCCTACACAAAGATCTCAACTTCTAAATTACACACTAGTTCACATGTAGACTAGGCTCACTTATGTCCCACTTTTAGTTTCAACACATAGTTAAAATGAATTTCCATCAGCCCTTGCCTCTATTTCAAGTTCATATGTAGTCTCAGTGCTAGTTCCATCTACATTTTTGGTTATAAATTCAATTTTTTTCACATCGACTTCTACGTGAGCCGTGTTATACTTATAATTATTCCAATGGTGACAAATCATAGGTTAACTAATTATACTTACTCAGTTATATGTTCCAATTAAGTTAGAATGTTAGTTCTTAACTTGGGTACATTGTATGTATATATTGTATTTTAGGTGAGGGATTCTATTTTTTTCAATTAATGTTGTACATGCATACTTTGCATGAAATTATCATACACTACTATTTTGAGACATGTACTTTTAGACATCACTTGAGAGATGATGCCTTCCCCATCCCAAGCCTATATATATTTGTATTTTCCTTTCCAAATGGAGGATAATTTTTTGAATTTTAAGATTAATAATAAATTATGTGAAGTTATTCTAATTTGATCTTAATGTGCACACTACAATACGTAATAAATTAAATTTACTTGAAACAAAAGAGAGCAAGAAATGAGTACACTTGTGTGTCGATGTAACCATGTTTCCCCTTGGTAGTTTTATTTGGTAATAATGCTTCCTAGATGAAGCATTGGATAAATATTTATAATTGAACCTTGAAGATGTAAATAGGGGAACTAGAGGGAAACCATTCCCACAATATAGTATAAAGGTGAGTTATGTCGATTCCATCGAGAGCTCAAAATATCAATCATAAAAATATAGTGTATCATTATCTATCCAACCTCACCCAAGTAAAATAATATAACAATATAAACTTCAAATAATAGAAAATAGTATGGCTTACATATATTAAAGCTAAAACAATGAATCTTAGTAGATTCAATCATGAATACTAGTATATTGTCAATAATTTATATGTAATTTGGTATATTTACATCCAATATGCACCTAAAATGTGTCTAAAGATGAATTATATGTCAAAATATAAACTATGATATCTAGAATTTATATAATATGCATCATAAATTTTAAAAAATCTATCCCAATTATAAGCCAAATATGAATCATGCAAACTAAATAAAATTTACCAATTCTATCAAAATTTTGCATGTGAAATCATGTCTCTATGACATTCCCCTATTGATATTCCCCATTTTGATGTGATAGGAATGGAAAAGTGATAGTCACATTATATCAAAATGATAATATAATTAATTGTGTGTGTGTGTGTGTGTGTGTGTGTGTGTGTGTGTGTGTGTGTGTGTGTGTGTGTGTGTGTGTGTGTGTGTGTGTGTGTGAATCATTTAGCAAATGAGATATAGTAGTGTTATGTTGAATTATATATATAAATTAAACTCACAATATGTATACATAACAAGCCCTAAGATTCATGGTGTGTATCATGAAAATGTATAGAAGATAAAAATATCAACAAAACAACAAAGCACAAACAAAATATTATTAAAATTTCATGCAAAGAGGGGTGTAATAAGACTAAAAACAAAGGGAATGTTCACATGTTACACATTTAAAGGGAGGATATATGAAAATGTACACACACCAAATAAACAAACAATATTTAGGGAATTGTGGCCAAAAAGAAAATAACATGTTAAAATGTTCCACAAAAAATATAAATAAGTAAAAAAGAATTACACTCAAGTAATCCATATGAGTAGATGAAGTAAATAAAATATAATCAGCTAAGATAGGATTGTCATACTAGTCCCTACATACATATGTTAGCAAAATGTCATGTAGAATAACATATCAAGTACATTGTGTAAGATATCAACATGAGTATAGGCATGTGTAAATGTAAGTATATAATCTCAATTTGATAATATAAATGATCATAAAACAATAGAACCTATTTTCATCATGATCATAGAGAATTAAGATGCCCCCAACATAGAGTTCCACATGGAAAAGGAAAGGTCCAACATTTGCATTTCACGTATCATGGATCTCATGTATGTTTGTAACACACTCAAAAACCCATGAGAAATATGTGTCTATATAAATGATATGTCATTTAGTAACATAAATTATACAACATCTAAAAAATATATAAATCACGTGAAATGTTAAATTTCTTTGGATTTTTTATTTATTTAGATGGTTTTGTCTTTTCTTGAGTATTTCCTTATATATATATATGTATGTATGTATATGTATATATTAGGAATGTTTGGAAAGAGATTATTATCAAATGACTCCATCTAATGGGTGCTCATAAATTCCTCTATAATTTTCATATGGTATAGTAAATTGGTCATACTACTAAGGATCATGTATCTGTGCCAAATTTGGGACTAGAGGATTTGTAATATTCTATCTATGCCTCATATGAATATTTGGTCATGAATTAGTAATATAAGGTGTATCAATTTGTGGAACCCATTTTTTAATATTTTATGAATTCTTTGGTGTAATATTAGGTCTTTGTACACATTCTAAAACATGGTGCTCTAATGTCAATAACTGGCTAGGTCACAAAGGTGTAAATGAGGATATTGAAGAGTTCACTATAGATATCTTATGAAATGGCCTCTCAAGTATTATTCACCTAGGAAAGGTGATTGCTTATTGCTTATGTTTTCACACATGATTAACCTTATTAGGTTATATAATTAGTTTTTGTGTAAAACATTTTACTTATTTCAAAGGATGTTCATATTTAATACCTAAAACTAAAATTCCCTTATTGGCATGAATATATTTAAGACATCCATGTATTTTGGAAGGTACCCTAAAAAGATTATGAATCCAAGGTTGTAAAAACTATATATCAAATACTCCCATACATGGTATAACTAAAATTTTTGTGGTCACATGTGCTAGATGAACTTATAAAGGTAAATAAATCTCACCAAATACCTATTAAGTCTTTCCATCAAATTATTTAAATGTTTTAGTCAAAGGAAATAAATCATACTGTGAATATACAAAATGTGTGAGTAATGTCATGGTACATACATTCTCATTATAACCATTATCTACCATAACATTGTGTATAGGTTGATGATAAATATATCTTTGATAAATAAAGAATGAAAAATTGAGTCATCATCCAAAATCTCATTGTCATTGAATGAAATAGAAAGCTTCTGAATGATAGGATATATCTCATGTATAAGTGTACCAATAATCCCATATAATGGATTCTCATAATGTTGAGGACAAGGATGTGTATGATATGCCATTTTCACTTCAAGTATTTCCTTATAATGATATTGTACTAGATTGTTGAATATATTATAATTTTGATGATCATTGGGTTAGGATCCTGAATTTGTCTAAGAATACTCAAAGGTGAGTAATCCACTATCAATAATATATTGTATCACGTGATTCAATTTAAAACATATGTTCATATAATTCCCCACACATTGGTGATATTTTCAATAAGCATTATCATCAAATAATTGTGGTAGAGGTTGATTCATATCAACCATCATAGGAGGAGGGATATATATGATATGACACACCACAAGATTTGAAAGTAGTGAAGTTGGATACTCAGATAATCATGTAAATTATCTTTTAGGTGAATTGGATAAGATAATATAATTAGTTTATTATGACATTATATTAATCATGTTATCTTTTTCCTTTTTAGACTCAATAAAATCAACCTTATAGCTTGTTTTGATACGAAACATTGTATTAGATACAATCAGTGTGTTTGATACATAACTTAAGTTCATTTAATGGAATAAGTCTAATTTATATGTATGTGTGTGCGTGTACACACACACACACACACACACACATGTGTGTGTGTGTGTGTGTGTGTGTGTGTGTCTATATATATATATATATATATATATATATGTATGTATGTATGTATGTATATGTATGTATATATATACATACATATATATATATATGTATATATATATATATATAAATACATATATACACACACATATATTTACATACATACATATATACATATATATATATATATATATATGTATATATATATATGTATGTATATATATATACATGTATACATATATACATATATATATCTACATATATATGTATATATATATATACCTATATATATATATATATATATACATACATATATATATATACAAATATATATATATATATTTGTATATATATATATATACATATATATAGGTATATATATATATATATATACACATATATATGTAGATATATATATGTATATATGTATACATGTATATATATATACATGTATATATATGCATATATATATGTATGTGTATATATATATATATATATATGTATGTATATATATATGTATGTATGTATATATATATATATATATATATATGTATATATGTGTGTGTGTGTGTGTATATATGTACATATATACACACACACACATATATATATACATATATATATATATATATATATATATATATATATATATACATATATATATATATATATATACATAGCACAAGCTTATACTAAGAGGGGGGTGAATCTGTATAAGATATTTTTTGACTTTCAACTATTAATCTTAAATTCAAAACCTCAAATTACTCCACAATTAATATATTCAATGCAATCAAAGAATACAATGCAAAACCACACAATGCAAATAGACACAGATTTGCGTGGAAACCCTTTCGAGAGAAAACCATAGAGAAATTCTCTTAATATAAATGTTCGTAGGCACTAACCTACTGGAGCATGAACCCCAAAAATAATTTTGTAGGCACCAACCTACAGGAGCACTGACCCCTTTTACTGAGCACCAACTCAACAAGAGACACCAATCTCTTCAAAATGAAGGCACCAACCTTCTCAGAAAAAATCACTCTCCTATCTCAAATTTGTTGTCAAAATAATAGATGATAGAACACTTGCTTTATCTCCTTTAGATTCGATCTACACTTGAGTGTTTTCAGTGATATACTCTTCCTTATACTTGCTGATTTTTCTTTTCAAAATTCTCACAAAAATTTGCCTTTAAAAATTCTGCTCTTCTTTTATATATCTTCTACTTTCGAATCTACTCTTTTGCCACTTTTTATGGACTTATTTATAACCCACAAAAAGCCACACATTAAATTCATGACTCTTCAAGTGAAAAGGTCCTTTCAAACAGTCACACCTCCTCTCAATAGGTCGGCCAAGGTTGATAATTTTGTTAACATTTTCATCGACAATTTTGTTCACTTCCATCAACATTTCCGTCAAAAATTCTGTTCACTTCCGTCAACATTTTCATTCAATTGTAGCAACAATTTCATTCACTTTCATCAACAATTCCATTCACTTTCATTGACATTTGCGTTCACTTATGGCCATCAATTCTGTTCACTTCTAGCAATCAATTCTATTCACTTTCGGCAATAGTTCATTTGACATCAATGACAATATTCCAACAATCTCCCCCTTTGTCATTAATGGCAACTACATACTAAAACTGCTCCCCCTTACTGTACTATCTCTTCTATTTGAATCCTTTTTTTTTCCACTGTAGCTCCCCCTTTCTGTGACATCCTCTTTCTATACTTCTCCCCCTTTGACATCAATGGAAAAGGGTCTATCCAAGAGCTAGTACTTAGCTCCCCCTTAGTTGATGCTTCCCTTCAGGAGCAAGACACAAAAGAAGTTACTCCCAACTTCTGTCATAGGTACTCAAATGTTTCCTTTGGAAGTGGCTTAGTGAAGATATCTACCATCTGTTCGGATGTGGAAACATATTCCAATTTTACTTGTTGTTCTGCCACATGTTCTCTCAAGTAATGATACTGTATAAGGATATGCTTAGTTCTAGAATGCATAACTAGATTCTTTGAAATACTTATCGCACTAGTATTATTGCAGAATATGGAGATTGGATGATTATACTCTACTTTGATATCTTTCAAGGTTTGTTTCATCCATAGAACTTGTGTATAACATAACACTGCCACTATGTACTCTACTTCTGCTATGGATAGAAATACAAAATTTTGCTTCTTACTCAACCAAGATACTAGGCTATCTCCAAGAAGGAATGCTCCTCCACTTGTAATTTTTCTATCATCTACACAAATTTCCCAATCTGAATATGTGTACGCTACCAATGTGAAGTCTTTACCTCTTGGGTACCACAACCCATAATCCAAGGTTCTCTTTAAATATCTAAATATATGTTTCATGGCTTGCACATGAGTTTCTTTCAGAGCTGCTTGAAATCATGTAACCATACCTACTGCTTGCATGATATCTGGCCTAGATGTCATCACATATAGTAAACTCCCAATCATTTATCTATAAAGAGTTTGATTAGTATTCGAAGATTCATCATCTTTGCTCAAATTCATACCTATAGCCATAGGTGTGCTAACAGGGGCACACTCCTCCATATGGAATTTCTTCAACATCTCCTTCACATACTTGCTTTGGGATATGAATATTCCTTTGTTAGATTGAGATATTTGTAAACCAAGGAAAAATGACAACTCACCTAACATGGACATCTCAAATTCCTTTTGCATATCTTCAACAAATATCTTAGACATTTCTTTATTTTCTCATCTAAAGATTATATCATCTACATACACCACAATAATTAACTGGTGATCTCCTTTCATTTTGATGTAAAGATTACTATCAACATATCCTCTCTTGAATCCTTGGTCTTGTAGGTATTTATCAAGCCTAGCATACCATGCTCTAGGAGCTTGTTTCAATCTATATAAAGCCTTCTTCAACTTACATAATTCTTGTTTTCTGATAAGATAAATCTTTTTGGCTATTCTATGTAAACTTCCTCTTCTAGATTGCCAATTAGAAATGCTGATTTAACATCCATTTGATAAACATTGAAATTTTTGAATACTAAAAATGCAAGAAATATTTGAATTACTTCTAATCTAGCAACAGGAGCAAAAGTCTCTTCAAAATCTACACTTTCTACTTGAGCATACCCCTTACATACCAACCTTGCTTTGTTTCGAGTGACTTGGCCATTTTCATTCAATTTGTTTCAAAATACCCATTTAGTGCCAATTACATTCTGGTCCATTGGCCTGGGCACAAGTTCCCAAGTTTCATTCTCATCAATTTGATCTAATTCTTCTTCCATTTCTTTTACCCAATGTTTATCATGACTAGCTTCATAAAAATTCTTAGGCTCTACCTTGGATAACAAAGAAAAATTTGCATACTCAGGGATACTTACAATTCTTCTTTTGGTTTACACCCCAGCATCAATGTTGCCAATGATTTGACTTTCAGCATGATTCTTCTGAACAAAGCGAGATGGTGCTTTGGTGTCCAGCCTTTCCGATTCACTCAAATTTTCTACATTTTCTTCCTCCCCTTCTTCTACAAGATTGGGTATTTCTAGAGGCTCTTCTAAAGGTTATTTTGCCTTTTGATGGATGATCTCATCTATTCTAACACTAGCACTTTCTATGATAGTTTGTAGCCTTTTGTTATAACATCTATAGGCTTTGCTTTTAATGGAGTAACCAAGAAAAAATCCTTCATCAGCTCTTGAATCAAATTTGCCCAAGTTTTCTTCATTCTTGTTGATAAAACATTTACTTCCAAACACTTTGAAATGTTTGACCGAAGCTGGTCTTCCTTTCCACAATTCATAAGGAGTTTTGTCATTATTAACTCTGATTTGCCCTCTATTCAAGATATATACTATTGTATTAACTGCTTCTCTCTAGAATCTATCTGATAGCTTAGATTCATTCAACATAGTTCTAGCCATCTCTTGAATGGTTTGATCTTTCCTTTCCACCACTCCATTTTGTTGTGGAGTCCTTGTAGCAGAGTATTGTCTCTTAATTCCATGATCTTTGTAAAACTCAATGAATTCATTTGAAATAAACTCACCTCCTCGATCTGACCTTAGACATTTTATTTTCAGCTCTTTTTCATTTTCTACTAATGCCTTGAAAGCTTTAAACTTTTTAAATGCTTATGATTTTTCTTTTAGAGAGGCTACCCATGTCATTCTAGTATAATCATCAATGAGCAACATAAAGTAGTTCTCACCTTCCATGCTTTCAGTTCTAGTAGGACCACAAAGATCCATATGAATCAACTCTAGTGGTTTGGTGGTCGAATATTCCTTCATTTTGAACCCTATTCTGGTTTGCTTCCCATGTTGGCATTGCTTGCATAGAGTGCTTGAAGGTTTTGTTATCTTTGGCATATCTCACACAACCTATTTGTTGCTGATTTTCACAAGAGTATCAAAATTTATGTTCCCTAATCTTCTATGCCATAGCCAACTTTCTTCAACTTGACTCAGACAACATTTCTCTCCTCTCATTTCTCCAAGCATGTATAGGTTGTTTGTGGTTATATGAGCATCTACAATTAGTTCTCCTGTGTCTCTTTTTTTGATCTCACAACCTTTAGAAAAGAACTTGAGTGTGTGTCCTTGATCACACATTTGGCTAACACTTAGAAGATTATGCTTTAACCCTTCCACATATAACACATTTTTTGTTTTGTTTTTTCCATTATCGAGCCCAAGTGTACCTTTTCTTATTATTTTGGCTGTAGTGTTGTCTCTAAACTTCACCATGCCTTCATTGACCTTTTTTAATGAGATGACTTTGCTTTTATCTCCAATCATGTGTCTCGAACATCCACTATCAATGAACCATCATTGTCCTTCATCTCTAGCATGGAATGTTGTTTGAACAATCATGGATTCTTCTTGCTTCTTCTTCTAGATATTTGATGGTTCTATTTTCTTTATCACTGGAGCTTTGAACTTTTGATCTTGTCTTACAAATTCAAAAACTCTTCTACAATAGCATGGTATATGTCCATAGTTGTTGCACTTGTAACAAACTATATCTTCATCAAAGTTTGATAAGGGAGCAAATGAATTGTAGTTTCTGTTCCAAGCTCCATAGGTTCCTTTGTTTCTACTCCTGACTTCAATATCCTTGGCTCTCTTTCTACAATCTAGTTTCTTATGATCAAAATGATTGCAATAATAACAATATCCATGAAAATAATTACCAAACCTAGTTTTATTTGTATATCTTGGAGCAAATGGTCTTTTGAAGTTTTGTTCTCCTTTGCTTTCTTTGTTGATAGAGTTGGTTTTTGTATTCTTGGCTTCTTCCTTCTTGGTCTCCTTTTTCATTGGTTCCTTAAGAGTTTCAACGTAGCTCTTAGCTTTCTCTTTTTCTTTCTCATACCCAATGCCTGACTTGTTAGATGGTGATCTTTGACTCTCTAGAATCTTATTCAAAACTTGAGTGCTTTTCTCAAATTTCAATTCACTTGTTATTTTAGAATTCACCTTTTATAGATCCCTTTTTAAAACATCTATTTCAAATTCATACCTTTCACAGTCTTTTCCTTTTTTCTTTAGCTGATCCATTAGATCTTCTTCAATTGTCTTTTCTTCTTTGATTTGGACTTTTAGATTAGCAATTACGTTGTTTGATTCCTCAAAGACTTGTGATGTCTTCATTTTGAAGTCTCGATTCTCTTCTTCATATTTTCAGAGTTGTAACTTTAATTTCCGATTCTTCTTCTTAAATGCTTTTATTTCTTCCAACACACAAATAAGTTCTTATTTAAGGTTCACTTCACCTTCTTCTTCCATGTCTTCATCTTCATCCAAATTATCTTTGCTGGTGGTGGCATTTTCTTCTGTAGCCATGAACATAATCTCTTCATTATCACTCTCAACATCACTTTCTTTGTTTTCTTCGGATGAGCTGCTATACCTCTTTGAGTATAGGCTTTTATTTTGTTTCTCAAATCTTTGCTTGTCTTTGCTCAGCTTGAATCCCTTTTTGTACTTTGATTTGTTTCTCTCATCATTGCTATTTCCTTTATTTGGACATTTGGCTACAAAATGACCAATTTTACCACAATTAAAGCATTAAAATGGTAACTTTCCTTTATATTTGTCTGATCCTTTCTTTAACTTCTAAATGAATAAAGGTTCATTTTCATCTTCTTCACTACTTGAATTTTCACTTAATTCTGGTTCTTTGATCTTCTCTTTCTTTGAGACCTTGAATGATGCTTCCTTTTTCAACTGTCTCTCAGATTTAGTTCTCATTTTTTAGGCCATAAGAATTCCATGGAGCTCATCCATTTTCATTGTGTCTAAATCCTTCATTTCTACAATGGCAGAGACCTTCACATCAAACCTCAATGGTAGGGATCTCAAGACTTTCTAAACGATCATAGATTCTTCAATTTTCTCTCCAAGTCCTCGAATGACATTAACAATCTCATCAACATGAAGAAGATACCCAATAATGTTTTCATCATTCTTCATTTTTAAAATTTCAAACTGCCTCCGATGGGTTTGGAGTTTTGCTTTTCTAACCTTACTATCACCTTCATAAATAGTGTTGAGTTTATCCCAAATCTCTTTTGTAGATTCACAATGCATAACCTTAACAAACTCATTTTATAAAAGCTCACATAAGATAGCATTCATAGCTTTCGCATTGTTCTCACCAGCCTTTTTTCTAGTGGCATCTGTTGGTGGAATTTGTGGCATTGTGTATCCTATTACCACTGCTTGCCAGATATCAAAACCTAGGGCCATCAAGTAAGTCTTCATTCTTATACTCCAAAATGCATAATTCATTCCATTGAACAAAGGAGCCTTGTTGGTGGAGAAACCATCTAGCACTTGAGATCCTGCCATATGTGCTTTCTAAGATCTACCTTCTAGCAGTTGTGCTAACACCGAAGGAACCAGCTCTGATACCAATTGTTAAGCACAAGCTTATACTGAGAGGGGGGTGAATCAGTATAAGATTTATTTTGACTTTTGACTATTAATCTTAAATTCAAAACCTCAACTTACTCTGCAATTAATATATTCAAAGCAATCAAAGAATACAATGTAAAACCACATAATGCAAATAGACACAGATTTGCGTGGAAACCCTTTCAGGAGAAAACCATGGAGAAATTCTATTAATATAAATATTCATAGCTACCAACATACTAGAGCACCAACCCCAAAAAGCAATTTTTTAGGCACCAACCTACAGGAGCACCGACCCCTTTCACTGAGCACCAACTTAGTAAGAGACACCAATCTCTTCAAAATGAAGGCACCAACCTTCTCAAAAAAAATCACTCTTCTATCTCAAATTTGTTGTCAAAACAATAGATGATAGAACACTTGCTTTATCTCCTTTAGATTTGATCTACACTTGAGTGTTTTTGCTGCTATACTCTTCCTTATACTTGCTGATTTTTCTTTTCAATATTCTCACAAAAATTTGCCTTTAAAAATTCTGCTCTTCTTTTATATATCTTCTACTTTCAAATCTACTCTTTTTCCATTCGTTATGGACTTATTTATAACCCATAGAAAGCCACAAATTAAGGTCATGACTCTTCAAGTGAAAAGGTCCTTTCAAATGGTCACACCTCCTCCCAATAGGTCGGCCAAGGTTGACAATTCTGTTAACATTTCCATCGACAATTCCATTCACTTCCGTTGACATTTCCCTCAATAATTCCATTCACTTCTGTCGACATTTTCGTTCAATTCCGAAAACAATTTCATTCACTTCCGTCAACAATTCCATTCACTTCCGTCGACATTTCCATTCACTTACGACCATCAATTCTATTCACTTTTGGCAATCAATTCCGTTCACTTTCGGCAATAGTTCATTTGACATCAATGACAATATTCCAATAATACACACACACACACACACACACACACACACACAACACACACACACACACACACACACACACACACACACACACACACACACACACACACACACACACACACACACACACACACACACACACACACACACATGTTGTGTGTGTGTGTGTGTGTGTGTGTGTGTGTGTGTGTGTGTGTGTGTGTGTAATTTGTAATATTCTATCTATGCCTCATATGCATACTTGGTCATGAATTAGTAATATAAGGTATATCAATTTGTGGAAACCATTTTTTAATATTTTGTGATTTCATTGGTGTAGTATTGGGTCTTTGTACCCATTCTGAAACATGGTGCTCTAATGTCAATAACTGGCTAGGCCACAAAGGTGTAAATGAGGATATTAAAGAGTTCACTATAGATATCTAATGATATGGCCTCTCAAGTATTATTCACCTAAGAAAGGTGATTGCTTATTGCTTATGTTTTCACACATGATTAACCTTATTAGGTTGTATAATTAGTTTTTGCGTAAAACATTTTAACTACTGCAAAGGATGTTCATATTTAATACCTAAAACTATAATTCCCTTGTTGGCATGAATATATTTAAGACATACATGTACTTTGGAAGGTACCCTACAAAGATTATGAATCCAAGGTTTTAAAAACTATATATCAAATACTCCCATATGTGGTATAACTAAATTTTTTATGGTCACATGTGCTAGATGAACTTATAAAGGTAAATAAATCTCACCAAATACCTATTGTCTTTCCATCAAATTATTTCAATGTTTTAGTCAAAGGAAATGAATCATACTGTGCATATACAAAATGTGTGAGTAATGTTATGGTACATACGTTCTCATTATAACCATTATCAACCATAACATTGTGTATAGGTTGATGATAAATATATCTTTGATAAATAAAAAATGAAAAACTGAGTCATCATCCAAAATCTCACTATCATTGAATGAAATATAAAACCTCTGAATGATACGATATATCTCATGTATAAGTGTACCAATAATCCCATATAATGGATTCTCATAATGTTGAGGACAAGGATGTGTATGATATGCCATTTTCACTTCTAGTGTTTCCTTATAATGATATTGTACTAGATTGTTGAATATATTATAATTTTGATGATCATTGGGTTGGGATCCTGAATTTGTCTAAGAATACTCAAATGTGAGTAATTCACTATAAATAAGATATTCTATCACATGATTCAATTTAAAACATATGTTCATATAATTCCCCACACATTGGTGATATTTTCAATAAGCATTATCATCATATAATTGTGGTAGAGGTTGATTCATATCAACCATCATAAGAGGAGGGAGAGATATGATATGACACACCACAAGATTTGAAAGTAGTGAAGTTGGATACTTAGATAATCATGTAAATTGTCTTTTAGGTGAATTGGATAAGATAAGATAATTAGTTTATTATGACATTATATTAATTATGTTAGCTTTTTCCTTTCTAGACTCAATAAAATTAACTTTATAGCTTGTTTTGATATGAAACATTGTATTAGATACAGTGAGTGTGTTTGATACATAACATAAGTTCATGTAATGGAATAAGTCTAATTTATACACACACACACACACAAACACATACACACACATACACACACATATACATACACACACACACACACACACACACACACACACACACACACACACACACACACACACACACACACACACACACACACATATACATATATACATACACACACACACACACACACACACACACACACACACACACACACACACACACACACACACACACATATACATATATACACACACACACACACACACAAACAGACACACACACACATATATATGTATGTATGTATATGTATATGTATGTATGTATATATGTGTGTGTGTGTCTGTGTGTGTGTGTGTACATATACATACACACATATAGATATACATACATACATACATACATACATATATATATATATATATGTATGCATGTATATATATATATATATATATATATATATATATATATATATATATATATATATATGCATGCATACATACATGCATACATATATATATATATATATATATATATATATATATGTATGCATGTATGTATGCATGCATATATATATATATATATATATATATATATATATATATATATATATATATATATATATATATATATATATAGGACATAAGTCATCAAAATATTTTAACTTATTGAAAATAATAGAATCATGTAAGGGAGCAATAAAATTTTTATTAAATATATTTTAAAGCTCTTTATATTCCATTTATTTTGTCATTTTCACCAACATTATCTTATACATCAAGGAATATTCATGAATAGACTCATTAATTACTTTTTTGATCTTTGAAATTTATGCATGTGACATATTTTAAATAATGTTTATTGAGAAATGTGCTAAAAATAATTGTTGAAAGACTTGAATTCTCTTAAGGATTGTATTGGTAAATCATATAATCATCTCAAAGCCTAATCTTTTGTATTTATTTGAAACAATTTGGTCAAAATATTATCATTTGAAGCATAGTCAAGGCATGTTGCATGTAATGATCAAATGTGTTATTTGGGATCACCCTTGCCACCATAGAGCGTGAATTTGGGTGCAATAAAACTAGTTTGCAAGGGGTGAAATTATATCTCAAGTGCTATAAGATTCTGAAATACGTATTGTGAATCAATAACATGAGTTTATCTCATAGAATTTTTCTCAATGTTGGTATATTTAAATTTCATATCTTTCATAAATTTTAAAAGAGTGTGCATATTGGAACCATTGGGATTTTAATTTAAATTTTTTTAAGTCACCAAAGGGGATAATAACACCACTTGTATTGATGTAGGTATTAAAATCGGTAATTGAGTGGAAGTATTAATTGTTTGCATGGAAGATATACCAATAGTTGTGTGATATTTGAGGAACAATGGTTTGAAAACATATTATATGGCCCCAATATATGTAATATTAAATGTTGTGTTTTAAGGGAGGGATATTGAAATGGGTGTGTAATATGCATATCTAATAGACCTAATATTTTTATCAATAGAGAACAATTATTGTTCACTAGCACTTTTTACCTTTTTAGCTTCCAATATAGTATTAAGGATCTTGGAGTTCTTTAGGATTTTCATGAATCCATTCTCAAAATAATATAATATATTTACCTTGATATTGATCTACTTTTTCATGCTCATTATTTTCACATGTTTCATTATCCTCATGATTTGATTCATCTTCTATAATATTTCTTTCATTATTTTACTTATTGTTATTATTGACACTCTCATTATTATCATAATTTAACATTGTATTAGCTTGAGAAATTTTAGGTGGACCAAGGGGTGACTCAATATATTTAATAGGAACACCACCTAATATAATAATATTCCTAGGTTTCATGCAAAATTTATAATAAATTTGAATAGATACAAGAAGTAGAAACCTTAGAAGGATGAAAAACCTAGATCAAGCTAGTAGTTTCGTGGGAAGACTTAGAGGGTAGGTTCACCAAATGTTTAATCCTTTTTATAAATAATGATTAATATAAAAGAGAGTAGCCTAATCATACAAGGAGTAAGCTACTCTAAAAGGCATAATAATTAACTAATTTAGATTTTGTTGATATTTTGATAAGAAATACTAAATATAATCATATTGTGATAATATAAATACAAAGGAAAAATTTTACTTACACACTAATGCAAAGGAAAATATGGGTCATGTAAGTACAAAAATAGATTGTAAGATGATTATAATCCAATTTTCATATTCTAAAAATTAGTTTTATGTTATCACATACACTTGCATCTCCCTATGGACAGTTATGTCGATGATACTATCCATAATTCAATGCATATATCATGTATATAGTATTGATTATTGACTGAAACTTCCACATGTGTCTTTATAGGTTTTTTATCACTTTTGAATTGTGTTTATATTGTTTCACATTTTTATATCATAAAATATCTCAAACCCTAAATCCTCCTCTTAGGTCTTTCACCATGCCAAAAATGGGTTATTGGGCTCAAAAAGTCATTATAACCTCAAGGACCACTCTATCAATGAGTGATACTTACATAGCTAATACTCTGAAGAGGGCCTTAGACATATGTAATTCTCCCTTATGCCTTGGGTTGTGTGTGACCAATGGTTTAGAATGTTATATGAAAGTGCATGTAGTGATATAGTTTGTAATTTGATAAACATTAATTATGGGATATTATTTGAATGCTTTATACCTACAATATGATTGCGCCTATGACTGATATAAAAATAGGCAATAATATAGTAGTATAACTTAGTTGTGTAATTTATTGAATGAGCTTGAAGAAGTTCATTATTGGCATTTTCTAGATGACTAATGAGTTCGATTAAAATTATATTTATAACACTTATTTTTAAAATTTCCTCATGGAAGGCTAAATGAAACATAATAGGATGACCTATACATTTAAAAATAATTAAAAATTGAGTGTTTAGAAGGCATATACACTTGAATTGGAGAGTGGATAGTAGCTTCAATGTTACTGTCCAAGTCTAAACAAAATTGTATAGGAACAAAAAAGGTTTATGGTGATCTATAACTGATAATGAAGGATATATCAAAATTTAAGCATACTATGGGCTAAAAGTGGTATGGGTAATCATAATAATATGGTTTAACTAAAAGATAAACATTTTGCCTTAGTGAGGTGGTGAATGTGATTCTATTAGAAGCCAAAAAGGTCAAAAAATGAAGGGTATAGACTTAAGTGATATTTTTCAAGTGTATAAGACTAGTTTAACATATAAATCCATATTTAAGCATCTAAATTTTTATTAATGCCATGAAATCCACATTTTCCTTTCTTTGTTTCTTTCTAGGATTGATGTGGATTTTTTTCTAGATCTTTCACTGAGGTAGAATATTGATAAGTAAGAAGAGATGTTTTCAAATCAATCTTATTACGTCTCATACATATAATACTATGAGTACCACAAGTATAACTAATGATTATGTACTGCAACAATTAAGGTGTTTTTCAAATTATTAACAATCCAATGTTTCATGAGTTTATGAATCACATAATATTTAACATTCATTTCACACTAAACATGTCCAACAACACAAAATTTAACTCCATATATTTTCCTAATGAAGATCAATTGGAAAATGTATTCACTAAATCATATGAGATTATTTTGGCATTCAAATTTATCTCTCTCTTATATTATTAATACTATGATTAATTATTGGAAGGAATGTTAGAATAATTATTTATATCATAGTATAAATAAATGTTTGTTGATATGTTAAATTTAATAAGTGATGGTGCAAATATTAAATGTGCACATGTAGACTAGTCACATGTGTCACCACCTTTTTAAAATGCCATATTAGTATGGCCAATAATAAAAGGAGGGGTAACTCTTGTTTTAGCTATATACACCATCATCTCTATGTAATTTTATTATTATGTTGAATATAAGAAATCATATTGATGATATCTTTGGAGGCATGCCTATACTAGGGAATTTTTTTATTGGATTTCAAGTTTTATCAAGTTCATATTTTCCATTATTGTATTGATCTTATTAATTGACTATACATATATTTTTCTAACATATATCTTGTGTGTTTTGTTAAAATAATACTTTATGTTGCTTCACATGATTGTCAATTTGCATGATCTCTTGTTTTTATTATGATTGATTCAATTTACTATGATTTTGAGTGTTTGTTCTTGTTTCTTGGCATGTCTCTCTTATATTATCTATAGAGTATCCTCTATTTTTATACTTTGTGTCATGTGTATATGATCGAGTTCTTTATTTTAATTTATTGACCTCTGGAATTCACTTAAAAAATGTGATTACATGATTTTCCATGTTTGCATACCTTAAATATACAATATGATACTATATGTCTAGTGTCATGATTTATTTCATCTACACTATGACTTGATGTATACTATGTTTGGTGCTTACATTACCATGGTTTTCACCATGCATCTATTTAGGCATACTATTTTGGTGCTTCATTGTGTTTTAATAAATAGTGACATAATGTATAATTCCATGATGAAATAGTAAAATAATGCATATATAATGAAATATAACATAATTGAGTAAACTATGAATATTTTAAACCTCAATGTGCAGAAATATAAAAATGAAAATATAATTGAATGATTGGATAAGCACAAACAATGGAAAAGGCCCTTGATATAGGCATTCTATTAATCGAGTGATGAGGCATAGAAATGGACCTCATCTTAATACTTAATAATTCATATATAACTCCTTATTTTTATATCCACACTATTTTAACACATAATATGTTGATATATACACATATTATTTTCTATTTGATACTAAGGAATTATTGGGTCCTTGGCCCTATCAACAAAAATATCAAAAAAGAACATATGTGGTCTAGCTTAACATAAATCCATGTTAAGGCATAAGACCTCCCAATATTACTAAAAACAAAAGTGACAAACATTTGAAAGTTTTTTGGAAAAACTTTCAGGCCACAATAACAAAAAAATAACTTACAATTACTACTCCACCATCATTTATCCACCATGAGAACTCAAATCCCTTTCAATAAACTTAGGAATGATGCAACCTTTCCTTATATTCTTCACAACTTTCCATTCTTATTCATTACTTGATTTTATTGAGACCAAGTTGTTTAAATCAGCCATTTTTTCAACTTTATTTGCTTTAATTTGAGGGTTCAAGTCCCTCTCTCTCTCTTCTCACTATTTAAAAAAATTGGTAAGGAGGACATAGCATGTTTTTTACCTATAAATGAAAGCTTCTCTACTAAAGACACTTATACATTACTTGAAGACAAACCAGGATTGCTAACTAGACTTACTTTCAGTAGTTCCTCATTATTCTCCTTTCCCTAGGAAGAAACTAGTTTTCTCTTAGATTTGAGGCATGAAGATGAAACATGACCCAATTGAAAGAAATTTCTACATCTAAAAGATATTCCTTCAAAATATAACTATTAAGACCAATGCCTCTCTTACACTTTCAAATCAATCTTCTCAGGGAAATCTTTAGAGATATCTAAACAAAACAACAATCTAGCAAAATTTATCCATGAGAAATTAAGTGAAGTGGCATTGATTTCCAATAAATCCCCAAAGCTTTGCCAACCATTAAAATCCCATATTTTTTCTAGAACTGTAGAGGTAGTTATGGCAGCCTAACCCAAATCGAGTGAAATAAAAGATTTTCAGTTAAAGGATTGAACTCCAAGAATCAAGGTTTCATCAATAGTAAGTGATTATCAAAAATCCAAGATTTAGCATGTAGAATTTTAATCCTATCAATCAAATAATCAAAATCCACTATAAAAATTCCTTAGGACAGTGATAAATTTCCATATCACTGACCAATAATGACTTTCAAGAAAGGAAAAGCACTTATGTGGAGAGGAAAGGGATGGCCAAAATATATCAAAATGTTAGATCAAACCTCTTTCTAAATACCATGATTCATGTTCAAGAATCTATGTCAAATCTTTAACTTAAAAATTAACCACCATGGTACTTTAATCATTCATTTGATTTTTATCATCAGTGGAAACCCTAGCCTCTAAATCCTTGACAGGGGATGACTGAGCTCCCAATGGCTCAAAAGAGATGATATTTGTATTCTGGGAACACCATATCTTTAAAACCAGCCTAAAACCTAGGTGCTCATCCACTGAATCCATAAGTTGAGTTTAAATAGAACAAGCCCTAAAAATGGATCCACTAAACACTTTACTGCTTTAGACAAAATAAAATCATTTCAAAGAATCCCTAAAAACTAAAAGGAAAAACCAATATGGGCCACAACTCATCCATAAAATGTTAGAAGTGCAGGTTGTACTCTAAACCCAATCATAGACTACAAAAAAAAACAATCACCATGCTTTTGTTACTATATATTTGCATATTATATAAATGATGTATATTCATATTATTTTGGATTTAACTAATTATCTATATATAAATTATTATAATTTAATGGATTGATATTTTTTATATTATTAATAATATAAAAATAATTTAGGATGTTCATGCTTATAATTTTTTTATTGAAGGATGTTTTACAAATATAGATACTATAGAGGATTCACTCATATACACATGTTGGTTGCATATTGTTTCAATAAAAAGTACACAATTTAGTTGTATCCACTTGATGTTCCATCTTAACAACTAAATATGAGCACCCATAGCCATTGACTATGTCTTTCCATATAAATGACTATAGGTGCACATTTATGACTATAATAACTGGTAGTTTAATTTAAAACCATTTCATGGTTGTCAGGCATAAATGGTTCCTTGAAATAAGGGATAAAATGATTGGTATATTCATTTATATTGGGCCACCAAGTGGTTGATCAAACTACGTACATGGTTATAAATACTCTTTTTTCCAATATATTTATTATGTTTTCCTTTATTTTATTTATATATCTATATGATTTATTTGTCATAACCTCTAGGATTCTAAATCATCAAATAAAAATATTGCCTTCTCTTTATATAATGATAAAGCTACAAGTTGTGTAATAGGCAAAAACTAAGCTAAGCTAGACAAAAACAAGTTTTTAATCAAATTTTTGTGAGTATTCAAATCAATTTCATTAAGTTAATTTTGTATTAACAAGAAATGGATTCAATCTCTAGTCTGACCAAGGCAAGGCCAACACGTGAGGATTCAATGATAAATATTCCCAAATGTTAGTTTCTTTCTTGTATATTTGTGAATTTATTTACTATAATTGAATTTCATATTTATTTAATTTATTTCAATTTCATAGCTAATATCCTTCAAAACACTTAAATTTCATGTGTGTACATTTAAATTTTGTGTGTATAGCTTACAATTGCAATATATGAGAAGATTCTAATATAGATTAATATTTCAATTCAAATAATTTACTTTCAGGAAGTTTGATTGACTTTTAATACACATGTTTTCATTTAGCAAGTGTGATTTATTTTTAATATGTGTGTTTCTCTTTGGTAAAAGTGATCTGATCTCATTGTAAGTGTGTTTCCCTATACACATCTAGATTAGCAATTAAACAACTAAAATAATCAAGATTCGTAATGTTACATATACAACATTGACCCCTTATCAAATTACACATGCATAATTTTAATTTTAATTATTTCATCACTAGTGAGAATGCCTCGAGTGTGAGAAGTATGAATCCTAAAATCATTTATTAATCCATGATCATATGTAAATTATATAACTTAAATCTATATCAAATAATACCATGGTAAGCACATGCATAACATGTATATGTAAATTGAATTAAACTAAATTCAAAGTTTGGGGTTTGGAAGTAAACTATAAAGTATGAATACTCTTATTTGATCTATAAAGTGTACAACAAATTGGGCCATCTAGATAGACTTTACCCTATGTGTAAGAATGAGGAAATGGTAGGGTAGAATGAGAAAATGGCATATAATAAAAAGGAGGTAAAAAATAACAATGACTAGGAGCACCATAATGTTAAATAAGGAATTTAGGAAAAGAAGAGGACTAAAGATGGATTGGATCAACATCAAATGGATTTTCTCATGGAAATTGAGAACCATAGTTATTAATAAGAAGATCAAATGGAGGAACAAAATAGGGAAATTTAAAGAACTAAATCAATAGTAGAATTTGAAGAAATAAATGGTAAAAAGATATTCTTATAAGAGATAGAATGAAGAGAAATGGAACCTAAAGTTAAGTATTTTTCACACTTTGAATTAAGTATTTATCTTATTAAAACAAAAAAATTAGATGTTTGGAGCCTTCCACTAAGTGAAGACAGGGAAAAATTAAGGTTGGATGAATCAAGGTAAGATATGGAATAAATTATCCCATGTTATTTTGATAATTTAGAATAAGTTATTAAAAGACCACCTCAAAAGAGATTGAAATAAAAATTGGAAAAACTAATAACAAACTCATAATAAATGTGTAAAAAATAGTTATTCGAAGAACAAAAAATAAGAAGGGAAAATCTAATCATAATGGCATTCAAAATAGAGAAGCAATGATGAAAATTACATATGGTATTAAGAGCACTTTGGAATAAAGTATATATAAAGGGTCATTCAAGCTAATAAAATTAAATTTCTATCCTACCATATAAAGGTGTTAATAACCACAACAAAAAAAGAATTCATAGAGATCTTAGAAAGAACTATAAACCTAGTTTTATTTTCATACAAGAAATAAGGATGTCTGATAGTATTATTCTTGATGTTAAAAACAAAATGTCAAAGAAGTAATTAGTTTTTGGTGTCAGTTCAATTGGTGTATTAGGGGGCCTCAAAATGTTTTAGGATCCATCGATAGCTAAATGTGAAACTTTTATCATAAAAAATCATCATCTGGCTATTTTATTTACTAAAAACAATGATTCTTTTATGGGGATCCTTTATAATATTTATGCACCAACTCTCACGATGGGAGAGTGGATATCTAGGGTGTGTTAATTTTTTTTAGAGGATTTTGAATGAATTTTAAATGGATGATTATTGGCAACTTTAATATCCCCTCAAAAATAAAGGAGGAAATATATATTAAACTAATAACATGAAGGATCCAATTGGATTCATTTATGATAATGGGATTTTTGGTGTTCATCTTAGAGGATAAAGCTATACATGGACTAATATAATAATTGGATAAAACCTTGTGCAAGTCAAAACTGATAGAATCCTCATTAATTAGATCTTCAACAACAATAGTTTTCTATCTTATTTGTTTGGAATTGGATCTAAAAATAATAAAATTGTGCTGAATTTTGAAATGATGACTAAAGGGGAAAATACTCAATTTAGATTTTAGAATGTGTGTTTTCAACATCCAAATCTGAGGGAAAAAAATAAAATAGTGGTGGAAGATAGAAATCAAAGGATCATGCATGTTCAAAATTTACAAGAAATTAAAGAATGTCAAAATTAATATTAATAAGAATAAATATATTTTTTGGAATATTTTTGAAAAGAATAGAAGGATCACAAAGGACATGTCAGATGTAGAGAGTTAGATTGACATTAATTGTATGAATCATGAATTATCCATTAAAGAAAAAACTCTTTTAAATGAAAATATTTCTATTAAAACAAAAGAGGAGACCTTTTGGAATACAAATTGAGTGCATTGTTATAAAAGAGGGAGATATAAATACAAAGTTTTTTCATATATCTACTTGAAGACATGGATGTTTTAACAGAATAAATTAAATAAGTAAAGAATATGGGATTTTGAGTGATGATAATCAAGTCATTAAGGAAGATGAAATTAAATATTACAAAATATTCTTATGAAAACTATTAATTGTAATACATAAGTGAAAAAATTAATTTTAAAAAACTATCCCAAAAATTATTAATCATGAAGATAGTAAAAGGCTGGTGGACTCCATTTTGTCTGAAGAAGTTAAATTTTTTGTCTTTTCCTTAGAGGTGGATAAATGTCATGGGATTGATGGTTTTCCTAAATATAATTAACATCACCTCTAGGATATAACTTAACTTGATGTGATTTTGGTATCAAATTGGTTTATTTATTCAAGTAAAATCCTTATGGAGCTCAAAACTACTTTCCTTGTCATTATCCCTAAGAAACCTGGGGCCAAATATTTTAAATACTTCAAGATGATTATTATATGTAAGACTATTTATAAATTTCTCACTAAAATCTTAGATATCTAACTACAACCTCTGTTACCATATAGTGTATCTCAACATCAAGGGGGATTTATCCTTGTGTAGATGATTAGAGATGGGATCATAACTCTTCATGAAACTATGCATTCTATAGACAAAGGGAAAAATGAAGGAATGGTACTAAATTTTGATATGAATAAATCTTATGAAAAAGTTTCATATTAATTTGTTGATAAGAAATTATCCAAGTTTGGATTTCACATATAATTCATAAATCTATTTCAGACTTGTATCTCTGCTCCTATGTTCTCAATATTGATCAATTGACTACTTGAAGGGGTCTTTTAATGCGAAAGACGTTTGTGGCAAGGGGATCCACTATGTACCTTTCTATTTATAACAATGTTATAAAAAATGAATATAGATTTATCTTCAACCATTAGAAGGAAAAAAATAAAAGGGATAAGACTACCTTGAGTAATGGATCCAATCTCTCATCAAAAGTTTGTTGATGACACTTTGATTTTCAATGAAGAATCAATAGAATAAGAAAAATAGATGGAAAAATTAATGAAAGATATGAGTATATATCTAGACAAATATGAATTAGGATAAAATATAATTGTTCTTCATTAACACACATATTATTAGGTAGCAAAAAATCTCTAGAATCGTTAGCTGTCAAATCAAGGAGCTCCCCTAAAACTATATTGGAATGCCACTCTTCTATGGGATAATGTTGTCTAATATATAAAACTCTTTTTTAGACATATTTAAATGTTAAATGGATGGATGGGAATGATGTATACTCATCCTTGGAGGTAATATTCCATTGATTAAGAGTACACTCCAAAATCTCCTAGTATATATTATGTCTTTATTTAAAACGCCCAAGAATATTATTAACAAATTTGAGAAAATTCAAAAAAGATTCCTATGGATAGGATGGAAGAAAAAATTAGATTCGCCTTAATGGCATGGAATAAAGTTTGCATCCTGAATTGTTATGGAGGAATATGTATTAAAAAAATCAAGTCAATGAATAAATCCTTTATTGCTAAAATAGGATGGAGGTTATTGAAAGAAAGTAATTAATGGACAAAAATTCTTAATTGAAGTACTTATATAGATGGGATGTTAAAATATTCATGTTAGTTGTATCTCTCCCAAAATGGTTCTTTTTATGGGATTATTTAGCTGACAATATAAATAATTTATGAAAAGGTGGTAAGTGGAATATTGGATTAGGGGAATGAGCCTTCTTGTGGGAAGATCTCTAGATCTTGAACTCCTCTAGGTTCTTTAGCTCCTTGGGAAAAAATATGTGGAACCATGAGAAGAAAGTTTAGAGAAATAGTAGTAGACTATTATGAGGAGAATGGTCAAGATAGAGCCTATAAAATCATATCATTATATAATACAAATCAATAATAAATATATTTTTTATCTAAACTAAATGAACTTATAAAGGGATTTCATATTAGTTGGGTAATTAAGGAAGATGGAATAGTTTGGGATGGCCCTTTGGATGGTAAATACAACTTTAAATCAAGCTATGTGACAAATTTTAAATATGTTCCAAATGGTGTTGATTAGAATAAATTATGAGGAAATGACCTAATTCCAAAGATCAATTAATTTTTTGGCTTGATATGAAAAATAAGATCCTCATAATTGATAACTTAATGAAGAGAGATTTTTCAATTACTAAAAGATGTGTTCTTTGTGAAAATAATGGATATACATTTAACAATATTCTTTTATAATTCACTTATGCCTACTAGGTACCGAGGTCTATTAATTCTAAGTTTGAAGTGTGCTTTGTTTAACCCTTATCAATTCTAGAGGTTTGCTTGTAATGGACATAACCCTTCTATAGTGACTACCTAAAATAATTATGGAATATGACTCTACTCTGTGTATTTTATGGGATTTAAAAGTAAAGTATTCATATAATATCTAATGATAATAATAAAAATATCAATAATGTGGCCTATAGAATAGTGTATTCTATAATTGAAAATTTTGTGATAATTAAATTCAATAAAAAATATCATATTAAAAGATGTGAGCTCAAGATAACTATAAGCTAAAATCTACTATAAACTAAAATCTTAAATAATTATGCCAGAGTTGGGACAAAGGATAAATTTCCAAAAAATCAATGTGTATTTCTTCAACACTCATAATGAACTTAGACATATAATCATTGATATATTAGAATGTGTTGAAGCTGCCCTACCAGCTACCTACCTAGGTCTCCCACTCTCAGTCAAAGAGGTATATCTTGGTTTTTGGAATGGAATTGTGGAAAGAACACTGAGGAAACTTCTTGGTTGGAAAGGGAAACTACCCAGCAGTGTTAGTAAAATGCAACTTCTTCGGGCTTCGCTGCAAGGTATTCCTACATACTTCTTATCTCTTTTTAAAATTCCTATGTAGATTGCTGAGAAACTGGAACAGATCCAAAGAAAAATTTTATGGGTGGGAGTGGAAGACAAATAGAGAATGTCTTTAGTCAAATGGGAAAAAGTGTGTCTTCCAAAATCTCATGGTGGACTCAATATTAGGTCTATCAGGAACATGAACAAAGCCCTTCTCTCAAAAGTTAGTTGGAACTCGATCGATAAAAATAATGATTGGGGGGAAATAATGTATGCCAAATACATGCATAGAATTGATGATTCCAACTTTATTCAATAGATGTGATTACCCAAGGGATCTATGATATGGAATAAAATGCTAGAAAGTAGAAGCCTTCTTAAATAGGGAATTAGATGGAATCTTGGAAATGGCTGGCATATTAAATTTTGGGATGATATCTGGTTAAAGGACAAGGCTCTCATCACACAGGGAAACTATGGAGAGATTGTTGACTTGGCTACCCATTTTTTTGGAGATAGGGTCAGTGATTATATGGAAAATAACAATGGGATGAGGAGCTAGAAAAACCTATTGGATTACTGTGATCACCAGCCTGAGCTTTTCCTTAGAGTTTGGGAGATCAAAATCCCTCTCTTCCCCTAGGAGGATGAACAATACTAGTGGCCAGATAAGAATAGATCATTATCTATCAAATCTACTTACCATCTGCTCATTCCTAAAGCTCAGAATAAAGATGTATGGAAAAAGGTTTGGAATCATAAACTTATTCCAAAAATTAACATGTTTTGGTGGGCTACTGCTCATAACTAAATACTTACTCAGGATAACCTTCAAAAGAGAGGGTTTACTCTGGTTAATAGATGTTTCTTGTGTGGTTCAAAAGAGGAATTAGTTTCACACCTCTTTATCTACTGTGATTTTGCCTAGGAATTATGGGGCACAATACTTAACAACTTTTGTATTGAATGGGTCTACAATTATGACCTTAAAGAAGTAATTCTCAACCAGAATCCAACCTTCACACATCCCTGGCTTATGGAATTATGGAAGCAAGCTCTGCAATGTTTGAGCTAGATTTTATGGAAAGAGTACAATCACAAAAGTTTTAGGGACACTGCTAGAAATGCTTCTCAGGTGTTTAACTTCTTTGCTAAGACCATTATGGAAAGTATTACAATAGCTCATATTCATGTTATAGAGAAACCCTTATCTCAAATTGAAAACCAAATTACAGCCAAATGGAAGGTTTTAAACTAGATCGCTACGTGTAATAACTCCAAAATGCTACAGAGACTAAATACTAAATGTATCCCCCCTAAACCTAACTGGATGAAACTCAACTTTGATGGGGCATCCAAGTTGGATGGTAAAGCTAGTGGAGGAGGAATTATAAGGAATGATAAAGGATGGATGTATGCTGTCTATGCTAGTGGAATTGGATGCCAGAGCAATAACTATGCTGAAGCAATGACTTTACTATGGGGATTAAAGTTAGCTATATCCCTAGGAATAAGGAACTTGAATATACAAGGAGACTCTAAGATGGTCATATATGTCATTAATAAAGCATCAAATGCGGGAATCAAGCTAAAAGACATCATTACTGATATCCAATTTCTTTTGCAAAAGTTTTTTGAAGTTGAGATTTCCCATACCTACAGAGAAGGAAACAGGGTCACTGATGCTTGTGCCAACCTTGGTCAACAATTTTTAGGTTAGAGGGTGTGGAGACAAGGTGTTCATATTCCCTTAAACATTAGGGAGATCATTCAAAAGGAGATGACTTGTCAATAATGAGGCGCATTGATGACAAGGATAGCTCTTGGAGGTGGTCCACGTGGAGAGGGCCATCAGGGATCTCAAAACTTGATAACCTTAGTACTTTTTTGGTAATCATTCATAATTCATTGTATCATGAGGTTTAGGCATGTAGGTCTCATCATCAAAATCAAGGGAAAATAATTTTCAAGCATGAGAGTAGACATCATCTCTGCAGGGTATTTCATAAAATGAGATATCACATCTGCATTCTGCATAAATGGAAACAAGGGTTAGCAACTAGTTCAAAGCTGAAGGTGAAACTTAGGAACTCCACTATTTGGGTCTATAAATACAAAATGGGGGGAGACTATATTTGAACTGAACCTGTCTCATCTGCATTCTGCATAAATGGAAACAAGGGTTAGCAACTAGTTTAAAGCTAAAGGTGAAACTTAGGAACTCCACTATTTGGGTCTATAAATACAAAATGGGGGGAGACTATATTAGAACTGAACCTGTCTCCTACTATGAATTTAAATATAATCTATTGGTTTGGCATTATTGTAAAGAAGGGGGTATCAACCCATATCTAGAAAGGTTGAATGGTTATGATAAAAACTTGTCTGAGTAGTTTGTGAGATCCTGGTTAAATAGGTGGGTCACGGTGGGCAAAATTAGTTTTGAAATCTCTAAAAAGGTGATTTCTATGGCCATGGGAATGACCATGCAGGGTATAAAACTTCAAAGGAAAACCAAAATCATGGATATGGCTAGCTATAAACTATTTTTGGGTGAGGGAGAAGAACTTGTCCCGTATCAAGGAGGGTTCAAGCGTGTTAAAATTACAAATCCATGGGATGGAGTATGCTTCATTCTCATGAAGTACTTCACACTCGAAGGGTGATTTACCAGGTTCTACAATTACCACCTTCCTTTGTTAAATCATTTTAGGTGCAATGTTATTATTATCTTTCCTTTTTACCTGCTCTCCTCTTTGGAACACTCTGTCCTGAGGGTGAGAGCTAAAATGGCTAAGAAGCTAGATATAAACCCTATTCCCCTACACCAGGGGCTAAATTTTTGCTTATACAACTTTCATCATGCCCTTGAGCCAACCAAGAATATCAGAGTTGATAGTGGAGACATTCCTTCCAACCCGATGTCTGATGATGCTATTGATGAGTCTTGGGTTTCCCCTACTCCTACCAAAACAAAAGATGTCTCCTCCAACCCTGAAGAGACCCTTATTGATACCCAACTCCTTTGTTAGCAAGAAGGGTAAGAAGAGAAAGGTTGATGAAGAGGAAGAAAATATTAAAGAGACCACGAAGGGGACCCACAAGAATCTGTGCAGGGCCATGGGGGGCCAAGGTGGTAAATCTCACAAGCCTTCCAAAATTAATAAGGAAGGATTCTCCTCCAGAGTGTGAAGGTTAGGGCAGATTGTTGGTAAACCCACCCTAAAGGCCAAATTGATTGATTACTTAGAATGTGCTTCAGAAGAAGCAACCCAGGAGGAAGAGTCTAAGGAGCTGGAAATCTAGGAAATTTCAGAGGACACTAGAAGGAAGCAGGATACTAGGGATTTTGAGGTTACTGAGGAGCATGGCGTTGACACTATGGGAACTACTGACAATAAGGGGAAAATGTATGTCGAGGAAGCTAGCAAGGGTACTGAATGAGATTGATTAGAAAGCTAAAATTAGGGCCTTGAAGGACCGTATTTAGAAGCTAGAGAAGATTTTTGCCAAAGGATTTCAGAATACAATTCTGTTGAACATGTCTATACTGGAAGTGTTGGGTAATACTGGGCATCCTGACAACATGGAGAATACTAAGAAACTTAATGATCTTATCAAATCAATAGCTATGTAAGGGGAGTCCTCTCTGACTTTGGTCTTTCCATTTCTTGTGTTTTATTTCTATCTATTGTTCTCAGCTAGTGTCATTGTCTCTCTAAAGGCATATTTTGTTTGATTGCCTTCTTGTCTTTTTTTCTTGTAAAGGGTTCAGCCCCTGGTTTTCTGCCTTACCTTATCAAAAACAAGTGAAGACCTAGGATGGATCCTAAGAAAGATGCAAGAAGGATGGTCAAGTTGCTAATCCATTCTATAGGATGGGTAAAGTTAAAATTTGATGGGAAATCCAAAGGGAAACTAAGTGAAGGCAAGATGAGGTGACATTATAATGAATAAAAATTGTCTATTGATAGCAACCTATGGTCAAAGTTTAGGTATATAAAATAATTACCTGGTAGAAGCTAAATTAATCCTATGGGGCATATAATTTTGGAAAGGTTTAGGGAGATATCATCTTGTTATGGAAGAGGATTCAATGAACATCATTAATTATATTACCAAGAAACACTTCCTAAGTTTGACAATTTAAAGTATTATTAGTGAACTATGCTCTATATATTATTAAATACTAAGAAGGGTTTCTTATAAATCATGTGTACAAAGAAGAGCATAAGTTTTTTGATTGGTTTTAAAATAAAAGAGTCACTTCTCATAACCTTGTTAAGTATTTTGATGACCAAGATTGCCTATCTGATGTGTGTCAATGAATCCAAACTGAATCCATTATATAATTTAGTAGGAATGTCCATGAAGTGAAATGATATAATAAATAACTTCATTTGTAGGGAATTATTCATGATTAAGAATAATATCATAATAATAGATGGTCATCCTCATATAGTTTTAATCTTTAGACTCATGAATACCAAACGATTATACACCTCTTCTAATGATCATCCACTTTCATTATTAATGATTATAGAAATCTTTTCAAGAAATATTGCATTCATGCCAAAACTTGATAAAGTCAACATACAAGACACTATCATTAGTTGTGATTTCCCTTGCATTAATATCATAAATTATGTAAGCCATTATTTTCATGATTCTTTTTTAGTGGATAAAAAGCAAATATTGTTGTAGGGTGTTAATAAGAGTGATATCTTAACAAAATAAGAGGATAACAAAAGTATTTAGTTATGGTGCTATCAATGTAAGATATACAATTGGTCTAGAATGGGAGGTGATCATTTTAGAGTGGATCCTCTTAACACAAATATTTTAAAAAATAAAACTATAATAGAGATAATATTTCATCAAGGATGGTTAACCAAGTTTATGGATAAAATTAAAGGATACAATCCTCACATCTCAACTGAATTTTATAAAGCATGGAAAATGTAAAATGTATAAATTAGGAAAAAATATTTATCTGTTTATAAGGAGAGCATATCCCAAGTTACTATTATGAGTATGAATGGAATATAATTATAGAAATATAATCTAGATATATGAAAGAATGTATTGAGATGTTATTGGAAGGAAAAAATAAGTTGACTAGATTTCAAGGAGACTACTTGAGAGATTAAATCCAAACACTAAGGAATGAAGTTATACACTATATTATGATGTATGTAACCCTTTAGGGGAGATTAAATTTTTCAATCTCATATCAATTTCTTTCCTTAATGATTTTTTGGCATAATAATTTATTTAACATACACCTTTTCTTATTTTATCTCTAAAAAGTTCTATTTTATAGGTTCAATATGGGAAATATGCACTCCTCATCCCAAACACATTGATATATAGAATTTTCCACTAGGTTAAGGCTCAAGATATTGGGCCTTACACTTAAGATTATGGTTATTTAAATGCTTAATTTTTGGAGCTTTACTAAACTTAGGGAATTAGAGGGATAAGCTAGAGCTAAGACCTTAAAAAATATAAAATAATAAGTATCCTAATTCTAGCTTTGGAAAGTCCTCTGTAATCATCTAAAAATGAAAATTGAGTGCTAAGAATGTTACTTTAGACCACCCATTCATATATTATCCCTAAACCTATCTTAGGGCTTTTTAAAACACTTATCTAGCTTTTTTTTAGGCTAAACACCTCCCTAGACATCTTAGAATCAATCCCAAAGCCTTCCTTAGGCATCCAGGCTAGTAGTGCCTCAAGATCTACCACTAGACACTAGTACCATAAGTGAACAATAATGCTACAATGATATTTTCCTATTTACGTGATATTTTATTTTTTCATCTTTTTAAATCCAATGGATATATTTTCAATTCCTAAAGCACCTAAGGTCATGTTAGGATGTGAAGCCACTATTCATATATCATTATTCATGAAGTACTATTCATGAGTTACTATTCATGGTGACATGGAAGTGGGGCCATGGTAGATCCTAAGATGTGGGCCCATGGAGGGTCCCAAGTGGTGGATCCTAGGTGACATGGCATGTAGGTGTGGCATGCAAGTAATGCAACATGTGATGCAATAGGATAGTGATGTGATTGTGTGGCCCATGGTGGATCCTAGGATGTAGGGACCATGGAGGGTCCTAAGTGGTGGATCTAAGGTGACATGACATGACCCAAAAAATGAATATTTCATGTTTTAAAGGTGTGAAAGAGATGTGGGACAAGTTTTTCCACTAATCACATGTTTTTCCTTTATTTATTCATGTGGGGTGCATGGGGGGTGTCTCTATTGATTGGAATTCATAAGTGGAAATGTGGGGTGCCATTATGTGGATAATCCACTTAGTGTTTCATTCAGGAAAAGATATGAATAATAATTTTGTAGCATTAACTAGATGAGTAGAGCACCAAGTTTGGATGCTTATGAAAGTGGAAGATAAAGGACATCACATGATCATGCACTATGTGAGACATAGCATTTGGATGCTAGTGGAGAAAGGTCAAAAGGAGATTATCCACATGTGTGACCTTTCTCAAGTGAGGAAAAAGAGTCCTTATCTCCAATAGTGTTCCCCACTCAAATGGGATAAATTTTACCTCCTTTCTCTCTTCTTTTGTTGTAAATGCATAAATATACATTATTATTCTCATTATAATGTAGTCCAATTAATGGATTTTGGATCCTTTCAAGTATTTTCTTGGATGATATAAGTTTATATTAGGAATTATTTCAAGCCTTACTTACCTAGATGCTTGGGTTATAAGCATCAAATATAGGTTGAACATTGGAGCATGAAAGGCAGGGTTTTCCTTGCTCACCTAGGTGCATGAAGAGGATCCATGAAGGTTGTTGAAGCTTGGATATTGGAGAATATTAGATCATATCATGTTGGAGGTTAAAACATAGATATCTTGGTGTAATATTTTCTCACCTAAGTACTTGGATGTATCACTTATTTCTATCTATTGTGAGAGCAACTATGTAAGAGAGTGTTGCTGAAGAAATAATGAAGTTTGGTACTGCCTCTACCATGTGGTTTTTACCTTGTTATTTTTTCAAGGGTTTCCATGTGTAGAGAGGATTAAAAAGAAATTTAGTCAAACATTATTCCATAAATCATGAAAAATTCATAAATAACTAAATAACTAAGCCTATCTATTCCTATGGGAATTATAAAGGATAACAAGAAATAAATCAAAGAAAGCAAACATCATATTACATTCCCAAATGGATTCACCATACCCATGTGGCTCAAAATCATGTTCTACCTTGATCAAGCATCCTTGTATTTTTCAACAAAGGTGGAAAACTCCGTCAATGTCTCAAGAAAACTCCATAAAATCTAGGCTTATGATTCCAAATCACTAAACTAGCCTATCAATGAAACTTGCAAACAAAATCAATGATCAAATTCAAAGGATTGTGGAAACAATTTAAAATTATAACTTTGAAATATTCAAGATTAAAATTCATATACATGGCCACTCTATTTAAATATTTTTGAGATTGGTTAGGATCAACCATGACCATCCATCTCAAGATTGAGATGTGTGGCCATGGATAATCCTAATATTTGGAATTAAATCCATAATTATCTTCATCATGACCTTGGAAGAAGGGGAATTAAAGAGGCATGGGTAACCCATAATCTTGATATTTGTGGCATTTATGGCCTAGGGATGTCTTCCCAAGAAATGACTTCACTTGATGATTCAGTTAACAAGAACCAATTTTAAAAAATAAATATTCATCAACTCTCATGTAAAATACACTTAAGATCTTGATTTGGATTAATTAGCCTTAAACAAGGTTAATCAACATTTGTGCAATTATTTGAAAATTGGCCCTCAATTAATTAAAATGGTCAAAAAGTCATATTATTAGGTCATAATTTGATTGGAGAGGAATTGGAAGGTGATGCTAGATGCATTGGAGCTATATTACCATTTAGGATGCTGCCAAAACCAACTAATAAAGGTACACAATGTGTACCAATGAATTTAGAATAAAAGAGTAATCTAGAGCACTAAATGGAAAAATTGTCATTTTGACTCGAAATGATCTAATCAAAGTTAGCTAGCCCATAAATTGCATTACCCTATTTAGGGATACTTTGACCTAAATTAGCACTTGTAAATGATAATTTCAAACCATTTAGGGTGTTTTATGGATTTTGACCTAAAATGTGCATTTGAGTGCAATTTGAGTAAGATGGACAATTTCAACACAAATGGTGTTGCAAATTGGATGTCTATATTTTGCCCCTATTTGAGAAGGTGTAACAAGACACTCAAGTGAAGAAATGTATTTTCAAAGAAAAGAGTTGTCAAGAAGAAATTGGAATAGACCCATGATTCTCTCTCAAGAGGACATACTAAGATGGAGGAAAAGGATGGACTCTCAAAAAGAGAAAGTGAGAGATTAACCCATGGAATAGATTACATCTAGATGAGCTAATGCTTGCACACATGATTACCATCAATGATCAAAATATAATTAGAGGCATAATAGTCCCTAGAGATAGGAGGAATGGGCAAGATACAATCCAAAAATGTAAGGGACACACTTTAAATGTACCCAATTTGTAAGTACAAGCTACATGCTTATGGCATCCATCAATATCAAGACAAATTACACACTAAAATATTGCCATCATGGGATTTAATGTGGAGAGATTAGAATTATAGGAAAAGAGATAATGTTCTACTTTAGAAAGGGAAGCCCCACTAGAATGGGGTCTCTAAAGAGAATATAATAAGTACTCTAGTAGAGTAGACTTGATCATGATAAAATAGTTTTGCCCTAGTAGGTCAAATATTGATCGTTAATGAAGAATAAATAATGATTTTTCTCCTATAGAGCTGATTTGATTCAGACATGGTTCAGATGTTTTTCCCTAGCATGGGCAATTGACAAGCAAAATAGCTCAAGGATATAACTAAAAAGATAGGTTAAAGTGAGAGAGCACAAATGTATATGTGATGATGTAATGGCTTAAAAATCCATATAAAACCAAGCATATGAGAATGCACAAATTGATGAGAGAGATGAAAAGAAGAATGGAGATAGTTGAACTGACATCAATAAAAATTGAGCACTACCTACATAGTTCCATGGACTCATGTTCCAACATGAACTTCAAGCCTATGTAGTTCACTCAAGTTTGGGAGAGAATGGAATGAGGAATGATGAAAAGGGACCAAGAATTTTATTATAATTACAATGAATGTAAAGAGATGCACATCTAAGCATAGACAAAAAAAACCTAAAATGCATGCTACCTAGAAGCCTAATTCCTTATCATGAGCCTAGGTTTTACAAAGTGTTCTTGAGAATCGTTCATCAAAGCTAATGTTGACATTAAGATGTTGAAATCTGAGCACAAAGTTCTTCCTATAGAAAAATAAACTAGGTATCATAAGTATGAATAACTTAGAATGACATAAGATTCTAATTGCACTAAGCTAGTTCAAATGTGAATACCTCTAACTAAGGATAATAGTAAAACAGTGATCGAAACTAGAGTTACATCGATTTAAATTTAAAAAGAAAGAAAAAAAAAGAAAAAGAAAAAAGATAGACATAAATGAACCTAACTTGAAATCAAGATATGATTCTAAGTAGGAACAATTTTAAAAAAAATAAAGGTCAAGAATATCTTAACGACATGAGACTAAGATATGAATAATCAAGATCTATGTGGACCATCAAGACATTCTTGAACACAAAAGAGAAAAGTATAATCAAATAGAAAAACAAGACACCAACAAAAATGAAATAAACAAAATGGTCCAAGAACAATGTAATAATATAGGATCAAGATATAAAAAATCAAGATCCATGTGAATCATCAAGATGTTTTAAAACACAAAAGAGATAAGCAAAAAATAATCAAGGAAACAGAAGACCCAGATGAGACAAGAAATAATAAAAAGAGAGAAGGAGAAGAAATAAAAGAAGAGGTGCAAAAACACAAAAAAACACCAAGAAAACTCAAATAAACAGACAAACAAAAACCAAGTTAGTGTGGTTTAAATAAAAATGTTTATGCATGTGTGATAGAGGTGTTACTTTCCACCACATCATAACAAATAATAATGACATGAAAATTGTTCTCTAATTAAATAGGAACAATGGAAGAAGAAATGGGGTAAAAGAAGAAAAGGAAAGGGTTGGCCAAGTTGACTCCAGATGTATAAGATAAGTGGACACTACATACATAGTTCCATGGATGCATGTTCCAATATGAACTTCAAGCCAAATGTAGTTCTCCCAAGAAATTGGATAGCAAAAAAATGATGATCAGACCAAAATGATTAATGTTATAGAATAAATGGAGGATATGAAAAACAAACAAAAATGGTCTAGTAAACAAGAAGTTGATGAGATGAGAAAGAATGATCTTTAAAAATGGCAAGTGCATGGGACAAGATGAAATGAATTGGTGTTTCTATCCTCATAAAATGGCAAGATCATATCATGGTAGAATGGGAATGTATAAGTGTATATAAGAATGAGATAATGTTTTTGTTATTTTATGGATCATGTTCTGATGTTTTTGGTATTTTCAAAGTATTTATAATGTTTTTAGGATAAAATATGCACAAGGTGAGACCATCTAGTCAAGGAGATGCACATCTTGAGAGTAGGAGTTCTAATAAGACAATTAATCTAGTTTCAGTGGCCCATGATCACAAATTGGTAAGAGCAAGGAAAGGGGTGACCGTGCTGACCTTAATAAAAATTGAGCACTGCCTACCTAGTCTTGAAGGACCTCAAGTCAATGTAGTTCAAACAACATGGGTCATGGATCTCAATGGTATAATAATGCCTAAAATGGGTCTATAGGGTGTCCCTGAGAAATGAGGCATGGTATTGGAAATGGGTGAATGGTAGACAAAAAATGGTTTTATTGCTCTTGCTGATAGGGAGATGCACATCCTAGTCAATATGTGAGACAACAAATATGATCAGCTATATAAGTTATTATCCAACACCCTTTCATAAAAACTACTCTATTAAGAACTTATTGATCTAGATCTCAATAATGTGTTTATGATATTCATAAATAATTGATTCTATTTACTTCAAACATTGAGATAAGATATCTTTATAAACTCAATAAAGGAAAGTGCTGCTAGTGATGGTAAATAATGGTAGGATAAATGAGATATGTGGGTAATAAATAGGTGGGTGATAATGGAATGTATAATGAATGGGAAATAAACACAGATTGGGAATTTTAGTCACATATAATGTTTTTGATGCTGGATTTGACATAATTTTAGTTTTGGTGGGGCTAAAACCCTCTTAAGATGATCTTGATAGGACCATCAAATTATTCTATTATTTTATCTTGAGAGTAACTACCATCTGATTATGTTGTAGATTGGAAGCTATTTTGATTTGATCTTTGATATTATCTTTAGTAAACAATGAAGAAATTTTGTGCTCAATTATTGGTGCCTCGATGAGGTTTTCACCAATGAATTTGTTTTGATCATCCCATAGTGCCTTTGAGAAGGTTTCACAAAGAGATGTTAACATTTGACTTTGATTGTCTTCTAACACCTTCAAAAAAGTGTCACTAAAAGATGTTGATTTTGATCTTTGATTATCCCCTAACACCTTTAAAAAGGTTTCACTAGGAGATTTTTCTTCTTCTAAATGAATGTGGTGTTTGTCCCCCTTATATTTGAAAATGATATGTCACCATGGATGCAGTTCAACAAAGTGTGATTCTATCGGCCTTGATTAACACTTATGGGAGGTGGAATATCAATATAATAGCTATGCTAGGTGGTAATAATGGGATGGTTAAAGCTAGCACAATCTTCTTAGAAGATACTAGGAGAAATTGTGTTGATGCTGGAGTAATCATCCTTAAAAACCATAGAAGGATCATAAATATATTCAAATTGATCTACAAGGCAATTGTAATCAATGTTGTAACAACCAATACTATAATTTATTTTTGACTTTGATTCTGAAGTAAGGCACTCTAAGTTCAATGTTGCAACTAATGTTGATTTTATTTCTAATGATAAATAAAATGTTGGTTCAAAAATAAAACCTAAATCTAATATTGATTCTTCATTTGATATGGTTGTTTTGATAATGTTCTGTTGAATGTTAATTTTTGACAAGTAATGCCTTGTGATGGCATAATGGGATCAATAAAAATTGATTCATCTTAGAAGGGATTTACATAGACTAACTCATCTAAGTGAATCACCTCAAAAAGAGGGAACCACTCAAGGGACATCTCAAGAAAATCATGTTTGTCAAAGTGAGACTCCTCAACAAGTGGGAAAAGATCAAGAGATAACTCTACCAAGACTAGCTTGTCAAAGAGATGAGGCTCTTTAAAAATAGGTAACATATGAATAAGTAACTTATCATAGTTTATCTTGTCACAAATGGGTGTTTCAACAATAACATGTTGGTTTTCATTCACCATTGGCTGTAAAAGATCAATTTTGAACACATTTTGATCCTCATATGATGGCTTTTGAAGAGGTAATGGTTCTTGTTTAGGCTCGAAGATCAGCACAAAATTTCTAAAGTGGGGAACATTTGGTTTAGTGAAAACAATGGTTTATGGTTCAATAATGGACTCTCCAAATATTAGACTATTGAATAAGGGATAAAAAACAATTGGTTCATCAAATGGAGGTTCTTTAATAATAGGTTCATGAAAAACTAGTGATGGGCCAAGAATGGTAGCAACTGGATGCTTCTTAGTTTGGTTGCTTGTGTAAACCAAAGGAGGAGGTCCTAAAATGGTGATGAATGGATGCTTCTTAGTTTGGTTTCTCATTCAAACCAAAGGAGGAGATCCTAAAACTGTGATCTTCATACATTGTAGAGTTTTATTACTTACACAAGCCAAAGCATCCAAGTCTTCTTGATAAACCCAATCATTCCAATCATGAGTTGGATCTTGACTATGTTCCCATGAATAATTTTTGTGAGGTGAATAGAAATCTATCTCAAAAACCCTATTGTCACCATAGGAGTCTTGAATAAAGTCATAAAAGTCATTCTATGTGGCAATTCTATCATAAGTTGGATTATCCATGATTGCACCATAAGTGTAGCTAGACATATCTACATTTAATGAAGAACGATCTAAAAATATAAAGACATAAAGTTCTAAAAAAATTGAAAATTTATGTTTAAAATATAAAAGTTTCAACCTTGGTTGAAAGGGTGAAGATGCATCTCAAAAGTAGTTTGTGCTGAGATTTGGTATAAAAACCTAACTTGAAACGTCTAATATCAAAGGTTTTTGAAGAAAGGTTATGTTTTCTCAAATAAAGTCACAAAAATGATGAGGATAGGCACTCAAACAAACAAACAATAAATAGTGTTTAAAATTTGGTAATCATTTAACTAAAGCTATGAAACCCAAAAAAAAAAAAAAAGTGTACCAACCCTATAAATTGAGGCCTAAATAGAAATCAATCAATGTTTGGATCCAAACTTGACAAGGTTAATTGAAAATGCAATGTTGAAGACTAAAATTGTACCAAACAAGCTAGAAAAGAGTGGATAGCATAAAAATGAATAAAAAGGGTCCAAATGGTATACATGACATGGTTTGAAACAAATGGTTTTTGATATAATGGTAAACAAGTTCTTGAAACAAATTGAGCAGCCTAATGGTGTAAGCATGCTTGAATGATGTGGTCAATTGTTATGTTTCAAAGACTAAAAGGAAAAAAATATTTGATGTTATTTGGGAAGCATAACGCTACCCTTATTAACTCAAATACATGATTTTAACATGGCTTATGAACAAACAAACAAGTTTTAGCCTCAAATCATAACAAGCAAATAGTGACCAAAATACACTGAGTATAATCATCCAAATCCTAGCAAGGGTATGGAAAAATGGGGTTGAATAAAATTAATTAGTTTTCAATCATTCTATGGGAATCAATTACACAATGAATTTTTCATCAAATGATCTAAAATACAAGCACACAAATTGGGTGGCCATGGCATTGGCTAGTTGTAAAAAGGTCTAGTCCTTTTTACAACCACTACATCCTATTATTCACTCAGTATAGTGTGATGTCCAAATGCAGATACATCCCATGTGCAACTCCAATTAGGAACCAAATGAAGTCAATGATGTGAGGTGAACCCCTAGGTCAAAGCTTTCCTAAATAACTCATAGGAGGTAATGACATCCCCCTCACAAGCCAAGTTTGTATAAAAATAAAGAAAGCATAAAATAGAAAGACTTTAGGGTCATTTTCAAGATCACCCAGACTTTAATGAGTTTTTTGGGATCACTTTATATGGAATTATTTATAAGCCTTGGAAAAGGCTACTTGTAATAGGAATGGCATTTTTGATTCTAAGGGTTCCCTAAAGTGGACAAATGGAAGAGCATACACGTGGCACCCCTCTTTTTGCCAATCAAAGATTTAAATTAAACAACTAAGTGAATACAAAAACTTGGAAATTTAAGTTCATTTTTAAGCCCAAATGGAAAATGAGGTGGTGTTTATTTTACCCCTTGGTCTTATTTGTAACTTTGAAAACATTTACCATAAATATCTATTTTTTTTGTTAAACACCAAAACAAGGTTTCTAATTGATTTTTGAACATGCAAAGGGTGATCTAAAACATGTTTTTTAGAAAATGTCAAGCTTGGTCCTAAAAAAAAAATGTTAGCATGTCCTTTATCCTTAAATCTCTTTTGGGTTTGAAACAATGAACTTTAAAAAAAGAGCTCTCAGGTCTGTGTTTTAAGAAAAACATAGTGATTGATGTTGGTTATATAGCTGATGATGGTTACATTTTCTAATCGATGACAGTTATCTAATCGACATCAATTATACCAATGTGACCAGTGATAGGAATCCAACTAATTTTAGTTTTAATAACCAATGTTAGTTAATCTATCCAACTGATGTTAGTTTTACTAATTGACATCGATTATTGTGTAAATCTATGGCAAACAAAAATGGTAAAATAAAGTTAGAAAATCAATTTACAAGAGTTTTAATGGTATAAATGAATATTTTAAAGCTAGAAAATGATCTTCTTCATGTGTGGGATGCATCTCATCACACCAGGCATGCCAAGATGTAGAGAGGATTACAAATCAAGTTAGTCAAACATTAGTTCATAAATCATAAAAAATGCATAAAGAACTAACTAAGCCTATCTATTCCTATGGGAATTTAAAAGGATATAAAGAAACTAATGAAAGAAAGAAAAAATCATATTACCTTCTCAAATGGATTCACCATACCCATGTGGCTCAAAATCATGTTTTACTTTGATCAAGCGTCCTTGTCTTTATCAATAAAGGTGGCAAACTCCTCCAATGTCTCAATAACACTCCATAAAACCTAGGCTCATGATTCCAAATCACTAAACTAGCCTATCAATGAAGTTTGCAAACAAAATCAATGACCAAATGAAAAATATTATGTAAATAATTTAAAATTATAACTTTGTAATATTCAAGCTTAAAATTGATATCCATGGCCTCTCTATTTATAGATTTTTGAGATTGGTCAGGATCAACCATGACCATCCATCTCAAGATTGAGATGTGTGGCCATGGATAATATTAATATTTAGAATTAAATCCATAATTATCTTGATCATGAACCTAGAAGAAGGGGCACTAAAGAGGTATGGGAGGCATTAACTAGACATGGGTGACCCATAATCCTGATATTTGTGGCATTTATGGCCTAAAGATGTCTTCCCAAGAAGTTATATCACCTGATGATATAGTTAACAGGAATCAATTTTAAAAAATAAATATTTAACAACTCTCATAGAAAATCCACTTAATCTCTTGATTTGGATTAGTTATCCTTAAACAAGGTTAATCAATATTTGTGCAATTATTTGTAAATTGACCCTCAATTAATCAATATGGTTAAAACGTCATATTACTGGGTTGTAATTTGACTGGAGAGGAATTGGAAGGTGATGTTAGATGCATAGGAGATATATTCATATTTAGAATGTTTCCAACACCAAATTACAAGGGTACATGACATATACCAATGAATTTAGAAGAAACGAGTGATCTAGAGCACTAAATGGTAAAATTGTCATTTTGACTCGAAATGATCTAATCAATGTTAGTTTACCATTAAATTGAATTGCCCTATTTAGGGATACTTTGACCTAAATTGACATTTGTAAATGACAAGTTCAAACTATTTAGGGTATTTTATGGATTTTGAGCTAAAACGTATATTTGAGTATAATTCAAGTAAGATTGAAAATTTCAACACAAATGGTGTTAAGAATTGGATGTCTACACCACGTATATCTAGTGTTGTGGTTTTATCTCCTATTTTTATTATAGCTTGTTAATTACATATTTTATTACTTATACTATAGTATGTTTTTTCCTAACAACTGGTATCAAAATTATACTTTAGTTTTTGGTACCTAAGCCTTGTTGATCTCAACAAGTGGTATTAGCGCCTAAGTTAGATATTTTTTGTACATGTGGGAGCTAAAGACCTATATATGAAAAAAAAATTCATGGCAGGTTATTTTCTCTTTATGGAAGATGAATATGAGAATGGAGGAAAGAAGATTATAAGCTTTTGCAGACATATTATCACCAAAATAGTGTTACTATTAAAATAACCATACATTTTGAAAAGCAAGTTAGACTCCATTGGTGTAGATGAGGTTATTAGCTAGAGAAGGGGTACATGATGTGGTATCTTACTGACCACATGTTGTTGGTCAAGATGATGCCAAAAAAAACATGTAGAGGAGGAGGTACTAGAAACCTGATTCTATACCTAGAGTAGTTGGATGGAGAAGAATATATATAGACCTGAGGTTTTGTGGAAGAAGTCCAGTGTTGGATATTTCATATCTCAAAGATGTATTGATTCAAGTGGTCAAGGTTTTTAGTGTAGCTGATGTGAGTATCCTAGTAGACCGATGCATGGATTAAATATACACATGAGTTGGATTGACATGCAGTAGAGTAGGATGCAATTTAACTATAGGATTGAAAACTAGATAGGTGTTATGATGCACTAAGTAGTGCAGCAACTTCCCAAGAACCATGGATAGGTACCATGTTGATCATGGTGGGTAGCAGTTTGCTACATGTAGAAGTTAGGTGTTGACTTCTATAGATTCTTATCTTTAATTGATAACTATGGATGAGAGTGTGGTGTGTACTTATTATTTAGGAGTTGGATCAGTGAGATGATTTTATAATAATTCATACATGGTGGTCTTGTGATGAGACAAGAATAGCTAGGAAGGCTATGTGGATGAGGTAGAGTTGCTAGTTTTCAAAATTGGAGATTGTATGGATTCTAGTAGGCATGCTGATGTGGTACATGAATACCTTCATAGAGATCCATGGTTTAGTAGAGGATACTGTTATGTGGAGATGTCATGTTGGTTTTAAGCCACAACATGATCACTAGTGAGATGGCTTAGGTGATGAGATGAAGGAAAAAACCAAGTATGAATATGCATAATGGATAGGAAAATCAATGAAGTGAAGTATCTCACTTCTTGTAGTGTTAGAGACATTTTCTAGTTTATCCTAAAGCAAAGGAGGAGAAGATGATTATCTTACGTATTATATTCATAAGGATTAGGAGAAGCCTCATGTAAGCCATGATGTACTAAACTAGATATTTCTAAACAATGGGAGTTGTGAGTGGTTCATGGTGAAATCTTGAAAAAGGATTGGGTCTATGGTGAAGTGGGAGTCAGTTCATGTTTTTAAAAGTCTACAATGGGTATGCGATGTTGACAAAGCCATAAGGGTAGAGAAGTTTACGTAGTGTAAAAAATTTCTTTTGGGATTGTGTGTGAGCAACAGTGGGCATGATAATAGCTGGTAGGTAGTTATATGGCATGAAGACATAGGTGGTTCAAAGTCTTGTGCATATGACTTCAAGTGGGAGATTATTAGGGTGTGAAGCCACTATTCATAGGTCACTATTCATGAAGTACTATCCATGACTATTATTCACAAAAACTATTCATAGGTCACTATTCATGGTGACATGGTATTGGGGCCCACTGTGGGTCCCAGGATGTGGGCCCATAGAGGGTCCCAAGTGGTGGATCCTAGGTGACATGGCATGTAGGTGTGGCATGAAAGTGATGTAGTAGGATAGTGAGGTGATTGTATGGCCCATGGTGGATTCTAGGATGCGAGGCCCATGGAGGGTCCCAAGTGGTGGCTTTAAGGTGACATGGCATGGCCCAAAAAAGGCATATTTCATGTTGTAAAGGTGTGAAATATATGTGGGGTAAATTTTTCCACTAAGCAAAAATTTTTCCTTTATTTATCTATGTAGGGAACATGTGGGGTTTCTCTATTGAGTGGAATTGGTAAGTGGATATGTGGGGTGCCATTATGTGTATAATCCAATTACTCAGTGATTCATTAAGGATAAGAGATGAGTAATCATCTTTTATAATTAAGTGGATGAGTGGAGCACTAATTTTGGATTCTTATCAAACTGGAAGACAAATGACATCACATGATCATGCACTATGTGGGACGTAGCATTTAGATGCTAGTGGAGAAAGGTAAAAAGGATATTCTCCATATGTGTGACCTTTATTAAGTGAAGAACAAGAGTACCTATCCCAAATAGTGTTCCCCACTCAAATGGGATGAATTTTTTCTCCCTCTCTCTCTTCTTTGGTTATAAATACATAAACATGCATTATTATTGTCATTGTAATGTAGTCCAATTAGTGGCTCTTGTATCCTTGAAAGTTTGTGCTTGCATGATAAAAGGTTAGAGTAGGAAGGCTTTAAATCCTTACTCACCTAGATGCTTGGGTTGTAAGCATAAAATGCAAGTTGAAGATTGGAGCATGGAAGGCAGGTTTTGTTTTGCTCACCTAGGTGCATGAAGAGGATCCATGAAGGTTGGTGTAGCTTGGAGGCTATTAAATTAGCTCATGTTGGAGGTTAGAACATGGATAACTTTGTGTAAGATTTTATCACTTGAGTGCTTGGATGTAGCACTTGTTTGTAGCTATTATGAGAGGAACTGTGTAAGAGTGTTGATAAAGAAATAATGAAGTCTGGTATTGCCTTTGCCCCATGGTTTTTCCCTTTCTAGTTTTGCAAGAGTTTCCATATATATCTAGTGTTGTGGTTTCCTCTCATATTATGTTTTTATTGTAGCTTGTTAATTCTATATTCTATTACTTGCACTATAGGAAGTTTATTTCCTAACAACTGGTATTATATATATGCTTTAGCTTTTGGTACCTAAGCCTTTTTGATCCCAATAGGTTAGCCTAAACCTATTTCAAACCATGCACAAACACCAAATGTACACACACACACACACACACACACACACACACACACACACACACACACACACACACACACACAAATTTTAGACCTTTATCAACTAGATGGAAATCAAATGTGAATACACAGAAATAAGCTCAATAAAACGTTATGCATAGTGAAGGTTATTAATCCCTATTCCACCCTACTTTTGTATATAGTCATATACAAGCTTCTTGAGCTTAAAATACTCAAATTTCTAGTCTCAAGCATCACTAAAATCACTTAAAATGGAATTCATACTATCTTATATTTAACTTGTACTAGCAATTAGTTTTGGATAATTACATTAGGATTGATTCATTTTTAGAGTATTGGTATGTAGGTAACTCTCATCATAACAAGGTTTTGAGGATGGCTAGCCTACCCTAATAACACCAAATGCTTATTAATTGTGCTAAGCCAAATTACCTAATCACATGAAGGTTTAGGGTTTGTTTATAAAATAACTCAAAATATGTCATATATAATGAATCATGGCTTGTCCACATAGGAACATGTTTGGTAAACTCAGACGCAAGTACTCCTAAAAGCTCAGAATAATTATTGCATAGAAGACACTAGTGCCATAAGTGGACACTAGCACCATTATGTTACTGTCTAATGTAGGGTGATATTATTTAGGATGGTTTTTGACACCTGGATCCTATTTATGACACCCAAACAAGCTCTTATACCATTTTTTAGCCTCTAAATCCTTCATCTTAGGTAGTTTCCAACTAAGTATTCATTTATCTCCTTCATTGGTATTATTAGAAATATCTATTTAGTTCAGTTATTTCAAAAGCTAGTCATTGTATTTATTGCACATTTTATACCATTATTTATTGTACTCATACCCTTTAATAACCTAGGTCTTACACTCCATAACCCTAAAAAGTTAGTTCATTTGGTGAACTTGACTTAATTCAAATACAGTTAAAAACCCTAGACTTAGATTCTCTTAGTGTTTGTATCCTTTTGTTTTCCATGCTCAAATATTAATCCTAAAATATCAAATTTGTTTCAATATTTAATTATTTCAATATTTCATAGATTAAATTATATTACATTTTGATATCATGTATACACATTATATTGGTTTATTATGCAAATTTCATATATGCTCAAGATAACACATATCATGTAGAAATTTTTATTTTTAGGATAGTTCGTACATAAGCTCAACAATTCACCTTAGAAGAGGGGGAATTAATGGAGGTTTGTCACTGGGATCAGTACATTTGAATACACTCATAATATAATTTATAACATGTAGGCAAAAAATACAAAGCTTTGTTTTAGAAAAACATTGAGATAGGGATCGATCTTAGTTTGAAAAAAAAAACATAGTGGAACACTATCACCAAAAGTGGACACTAATGCCATAATACAACTATCCAAGATATGACACTATTATCCAATATCCCTATAAGTAGAAAACTTTAGATTTTATATAAAGGCATAATAATTACAATCCACATTTGCATAAATTCACTTATAGATTATAATTTTTTGCTTATTTTAGCACAAAATCATAGAAATATGGTCAGATTAGGGGCATCATTCCTAGCATGAGAACTCTTTTATATTTTAGATACTCATATATAGATTATTACAACTCAATCTAGAATCCATTTACTCAAATATCATATTTGGGGGCATGTGTGTGGTACATTATTTCTATACTCTCAATTATACACCAATTGATAAGATGGAATGGAAAATTCCATATCATTCTCTACATTTTACACACCAGACACCATGTTCCAAGTAATACACCATATTTATGCCTTATTCCATATGTCACAATTGTCATTACCACATAGTCCCTGAGCTATATACTTGAGTGTCTGAGGAGACCCCTAGGTCAATTTTCATTCTAGAGTTCTCAAGTGGATATAGAGCTATTATATACATCTTTAGCTATAATAATATAGCTTCAATTACATTGTATAGTTTATTTATAAATTTATTTATTACACATGGGTAGCCAATGATGGAGTCATAGTCTACTTGAGTTCTTGATCTACCTACATAAGAGGGTTGGATAAGACATTAGTCTAATCCAAGATTTTCATAGGTCATGATTCATAGAGTAGGAGTGGGAAATGATGGAGTCAAAATTGAACTGGTTTATTGATCCACCAAAACATGGGGATTGGGCAAGTCATCATCTGAGTCCAATTTATTCACTAATTTGATCACTATCTATATGCATATGCATAGGATGTCACCAAGTTTATGCATTGGTTCATGTACCTAGTGATGTGTATTTGTTCTTTTCCTCTCATTTATCTATTTACTCATTTTTTATTTGATTTTGATATCTCTTAAGTAAGGATTGATCTATGCACATTTCATTTTTAGGACACACAATGGAACATGCTTCACATACTCAAATCAAAAGTCACAGGATTTACATCATCATTAAATTCAGGTATGCTTCTTTTTCTTTTATCCTAATCATTTTAATTTGATGTATTTTTAAAATAAAATGGGGGAGGAGAATGTAATCATCTAAAAATGACATTTGAGTTCCAAGAGTGTTACTTAAGACTACCCATTCCTAGTTTATCCATAAAACTATCTTAAGGCCTATTTAAACACTTATTCAACCTTTTTGTGGGTCACACATATCCATAGACATCTTAAAATTAGTCATAAAACCTTACTTAGGCATTTAGTATCCTTATGCCTCAAGCTCTGCCACTTGATACTAATGCCATAAGTGGATAATAGTGCCATATCACTATTTTCCTATTTGGGTGTTATTATCTTTTTCTCTCTTTTGAACTCCAATAGATACATTTTCAATTCCCAAAGCACCTAGGGTCAGCCTAGATGTATTTAAAACTACACACAAGAATCATATTAGTATATATACATGACTCTTATCCCTTTATCCACTAAATGTAAATTAGATGAAAATACACACAAATAAGCTTATAACAAGTTGTTCACAATCAAGGTTATCAATTCCTATTCTACCCTACTTCTATATGCAGTCATCTAAAATCTTCCTAAGCTCAAGATAATCAAATTTAAAGTCCCAAGAATCACTCAAAGAACTAAAATTGGCATTCATACTATCTTCACTTGCACTTACACTAGTATATAGGTGGGTAGAACTACATTGAGATTGGTCCCTCCTTAGAGTATTGGTATGTAGGTAACTCTCATCACAACATGGTGTTTAGGATGTCAAACCTACCCTACTAACACCACAAATTTATTACTTGTGCTAGGTTAAATGCCCTAATCACATGGAGGTTTACGGTTTGAATAAAAAATCATGCACAACATATCATAGATAGTGAATCAAAGTTTGTCCACATAAGAATAGGCTTGGTAGACTCAGATGTAAGTGCTCCTAAAATCTTAGAAAAAATATTACACAAAAGACACTAGCACCATAATTGGAAACCAATTTTGAAATGTTACTATTTAGGGTAGGGTGATATTGTCGAAGAGGGTTTTTGACACATATATCTTATTTATGATAATTAGAATAACTCTTATACTAGTTTTCAACATCTGGATCCCTCATATTAGGTAATTTATAACTAAGTATTCATTTGTATCCTTCATTTATATTATTATAAATATGAATTTTACTTAGTTATTTTACAATTCAGTGGTTTTATTTATTGCATATTTTATACCTTGATTTACTATACTCAAGCTCTTTAATAACCTAGGCTTACACTCCATAACCTTACAAATTCATCCTCCTAACAAATAAGGTAAGTCTAGTCTAATTTAGGAATCCCCTAAATTTTATCACCGTATTTATTAAAATGATCATATATCTTATGATTCCCCTAACCATTTATCTTCAAGACATAACTCTATCAAGAAAGATCATCATGATGATATAGACTTGTAAGATCGAGATCCTTGTGAGAAGACAATGTTCTTAAATGATCAAGAAGGTGCTCCATACATGAAACATTTTTAATGGAAAAGAAAATATTTTACTCCACTGAGGATATTTATCAGGACAATATTAATTCCCTTGTTAATGACATTTTTAACACAAAAGTACATGAAATGGATTATGAAGGGTAATGAGAAACTCTAGGAAATAATCAATCAAATCCAAAGAAAAATAAATAGTGGAATCCTTAAAGAAAGAAATAGCAACAGTAATTCAAATGAGATGTCTAAAATTAGTATTATTATTGGCAATATGGATCACCTAGACTAAAATGTAATTAAGTTGGAAAATGAAAAACTTAATATTTAATAATATCTATAACATCTCATTCAAAAAAGTAAATTAACCATCAATAATTATGTTTCAAATATAAATTTGATCAAAGAAGCCTTTCATGCCAAGAAAAAGGAACATATAAGTTTGATAATAAGTAAAATAATGAAAATTAAGGATAAATGAAAGAAGTTTGAAGCAAATATAATAGGCCTAGACAACATGGAAAAGTTCATCATCAACATACCTAATGAATATGAAGTTATCCAAACTAACATGGGTGCATAGTCCTTTGCCTTTTTGTTTTATTGCTATCGTGTCTTTATGTGCTTTGATTTTTTTTTATTTCTCTATTTTTTTTACTATTGAGAAAGAACATTTTTTTTTATGTTTTAGTTGGTGGATAGCCTTCTGTTTTATGGTTAGGCTTATTGATGCCTATATTTTTCAAGCCCCTTCTATAAAGGACCCTTCTAAAAAGCCATTTTAACTTTATAAAAAAACATGTATATGTAAACCTATATCATAGGCAAATACATAATGATTATAGTAATGTGTCTATGTAGCCATAAAAACAAAGAAAAATAAATTTCAATACTTGCATTTTGCTATATTTTTGAATTTTATTATTTTCAATAAAAATGAACCAATTGAGAAAATAAAGACGTGAAGGTAGGAAAAAGTATGTATGTATCCATCAAGAAATAAATAATACAATAGGTGCAAATATGCTGAAATAAACAATTATCAAAGAAGAAACAAGTTAAGGGGTGAAATTAGGAGGAATAAAAATAAGGAGGATTTCTAGTAACATAAAAATTCACTTAAATTTTTTTTGTAATAGGGTGGAAGACATCAATATAAATGTGTTATAATCATTGGGAAACCCATGAATTATTTTTAAATGGATATTTAAAATCAAAGGGAAAGGTCTAAAGTGAAAAATAAAGAAACATAAACCAAGGGTCTATATGAAAGGTAGTGTAAACTGAAAACATGTAAGAAGAAGGAAACAATATAAATCTCAAGCCAAGAAACAAGGGGAAAAAAATGAACATGCGAATTAATTGAGATATATAAGGAAGCACAATGAACCCAAATATAAAGAAAAACATTAGAATAAGGTACATTAAAAGCATTGAAAATAGATGAAAGAACAAAAATAAGCTATGCATAATAGATTGTTCCATTCAAGCGCATGAAATGGGATATCTACACTAACTAATATTCTCACCTAAATTCTCATGATATGCATATAGTAGGGCTCCCATTAAATCCTAAATAATTATTATAAGATATAATTTAAAAAGTACATGTCTTTCCATTGTTATTATAATCATGAAGTCAATCTAATAATTAATCATTAGTAATAGTGGCATATTCATTGCAATGATATGTAGTATTGATTTTAACTTTAAATGGAACTAACTTATGCAATGATTGGTGTTTTAACATCTTATTTTTTTGAATTTGAACATATTTATTAGGCACCCATTTTATATTGTGTTAAAAATTATGTTTAAACACTCCATGAGTGTTAATAAATTCCCTGCATTTGTTATGATGTCTTAGAATTTATTCAAGATTGCTCAATGTTTTATTTATTTAATACTTAATAAAATTCATTTGAATCTTATATTCATTTCAAGTTTCATATTTCATGTTCATGATTTTTTTTCATTTCATGTAAAATACTTATGTTGGATATAATGAAATGAGCACAAAGAAATTTATATTTTATAACGCTCTTATAATTTTGATGATTCTCATGAGAAGATATATTTTTCATTTTTGAATCTTTATTGTATCCAAAATCTTGGTTAAATTTATGATCACTTCAAATAATAAGTTATATATTGCCTTACACATGTTTTCCTAGGCCATGATCTTATTTTTCCATTATTTTTTCAAATATGAATCCAAATCCATAATGTTTTAATGATGCTTGAATAATATTAGAAGATTTTCTTTATTTGGAAACATTTCAACATTTTTATCTTATAGATCCCTTACCATTATCATCACAAGATGGTCTATGATTAATATTAGATAATGGAATAGGTCAGTGATAGTATTGAGGGGTGCCATATAGTTGAGCAATACCAATGGTGTGCA
>JARHVA010006114.1:830000-930000 GCA_037957365.1 Torreya grandis | reverse complement strand
TTATTGATTATTTTATGTGGATCATTGTCTTTATATAACATCCAATAACCACACAAATTTGTAAACTCAAATTCTCATTATGCATTTTCTATTTCAACATCAAAAGGGCATCCTCCATGCACTTATCTATTAGGAATATTGTTAGTCATCTATTGCATAGCTTTTTTAGTATTTTATTATTAGCTTAAAATATATAAGACTTAAATATTATATTTGTGTTATGTATTTTTTAAATATGTTTCATATTTTATATCAATGTATTTTTATCCATATAATCTATCAAAGTTTAAAAGATAGTCAAAATAAATAAACCTATTTATAAAAAAATTCAAAAGTGTCAGTCATTAAGTTAAATAGAGTGCTCATGTCAAAAGTTAATTATAAAATGAGTTAGGATTTAAAGTCAAAATATAAAAAGTATGTGACTCTTTATCTTTTGTATGTCATATTTGAGAGTCAAAATAAAAAATCCATCTTATGTATGGACATAATATTGGGTGATCTTAATGTCCAAATTGAAAATAGAATGTCAAGTTTGAGGGGGGTTTCATTATCAAAACTGACATGAAACTTGAGCTTCATTTTCCCATTTTCTAAGTGAAGCAACATTACCAGAGGATCGAGAAAATGGGAGGTTCGAGGACAATCAATATACTCTCATAAGACACTAGTTATGGGACCACATTTTGAGATAATGGCATACTCTACAAAAAAATAACTAGCTGAGGATGATTTCTACTATTTGTGGCAACTATCTATGATGTACAAAATTGAGTGGAAATAATCACATGTAAAGGCTAAAAAAGTGATAATGAGGATTTGATGCTCATTTCTAATTTTATTTTTATAATTGTGTGTAAAAATAAAATTTTGTAATTATTCCCTTGCTAAGTTTGAGAAAAGGAAAATGCAGATACCTTGAAATATGTAAATAGTTGTATAAGAGGGTAGCTAATTACATAAATCCTCTAACTACAAAGATCCTCTGACTATTGTACTTCATTAGAAGATGATCGATTAGTGAATACATTTAATTGGAAGTGAAAGATAGATAAGTTATCATATGTAGGTGATCATGTGCAACAAGATCTAGACAAAAAGATTCAGACATCAGTATGTAGACCTAAAAGTATGCATTAACATATGATTCTATTTACATTAGGTAATTAATTTTTAGTATGGCAAGGTTATTGTTAGTCTAATATATTACTAATATAGTTTGTAATATATTATTGTTTGTACAGGTTAAACAACCCCATGATTCTAGGAGATAATCATGGGTTTTTGACTCCCTATTCATAGTCTATGTTTTGCCTAGTTATTTACACATACCTACAAGTATAAATATGGTGTGAAATATAATATACCAAATATATTATTCTATATATGTTTGGATCCTTTACATATGTAAAATATACATATAAAATCTGTAAATTACTGTTATCATTAAGTAATTGAATATTAAAATAAGTGTTAGTAGAGGTTCCTAGAAAAACCATCAGAACATGTTAATAGGGGATAGTTATGCAAATACAAATATATAAATAGACAAATAAAACTTGCACATAAACTTTATATTAACACAAGCACGTCATATAACCATATTAACATGATTTTTATGTATATTCAACTCAGACAACAAGATTTTTCATAATGAATATATTAAATTAGCATAGATTAGATCATAGGCAAGAAATATAAAGAAACATAAAGGAAAACCATTTTTGAATCTCTATATTAATCTCTATACTTCTGAACCTTTTTTCAGTACAATTGAGATATATTTATAGATATTTCTAAAGACTCTATTACTTCACATTCTAGTAGTTTGATACATTCTAAAAGAAGACTCTTCACATTCTAAAGGCTTTTGATAGATAATGAGACTCGCATACAAATAAAGAGAATATGCCATGTTAAAAAATGTATGAAATGCAAACTTTTAATACAAATATACATTATGATTTTGTAGCCCTATTCTAATACCAACACTTTCCCATATTTAAATTAGTATATTATCTTGAGACAAATTCATACAAAGTGCACTACAAAAAGGATTTGGAAGATTTGCCTACTACTATAAAGGATCATATGGAAATCATTATTCACAATTATCGTTAAAGGTGTTGTTTATCAACTTTCTCCCCTTATACATTACATATCCACCCTTTTCAGTTTTCAAATAATTATCATAACAATGTACTACCCTTTCATGTTTCAAATAGATTTTGTACCTAGGTGGCTTCCCCTTATGGAATTTCAACCAAAATGGCCATACTCCTAATGTTTAAATCCTATCAATTGAAAGAGGATTTAAAATTTCAAAATATAAGTGTGTGTAATACCTACATAGAAGATGGTGACATGGACCACATCATAGGAACTAAAATATGTTTCAATGATGATTATGCTTAAATTGATGAAAAAGAGGTCATGGTTGAAGCATCTAATACTAGTGGTAATTATTGTAGTTGAGTCATTACTTATGGAGTTGTGGCCATATTTATCTAATGAAGATCACATTAAATACATTTAGAAGGATGAACTTGAGATATTAGATGATGTATATGATGGAATTATCCAAATGTGCCAAGTAATTTTTTTACATCATCCAATTGGTGATGACTTACAACACCATACTCAATATTGTGCACAATAGAATTTGGCACATCATCAAATTTTGACTATTGTCATTTTACTTTATGGTGAGAAGTTCCACAATATTCAACACTTTCAAATATATTTATTAGGATGTATATTTCAATAAATTTACATGACTTTGCATTTATATGCCCACAAATGTATTATGTAGCATCTCAATTTTACACATTTTTCTCTTCTTCATGACATTGTCCCCTAATTCAAACAATTGCTTGAGTGAGATGTTCAGTGTGTCTAAGGTAGTAGATTTATCCTCTTTACCTATTTTGGATTTGAATTCCTTATCAATATTTGTTTTATATTCAAGCCATGAAATGTTTAATTTCTACTTCTATTCGGACATCCCTCATGCAATGTGTTGAGCTTAGAGCATAGCCATATCCAAAACTTATTCATATTCCTCTAAAAGGTGAAATTACCTCTATCTCCACCTAATGTTTTGTCCCTACATATGAAGTTACTATAACTTATTTGTAATGATCTAGTCTTTTGTGAGATGCATCAAGAGAGTTGAAAATTGTTCATCTTTAGACATCACTTGGTCACCAAAGACTTGGTTGACCAATGTAGGGAGAGTTATATCAATGACCTTATGTTCCTTAGTGAAATAGAGGTGTATTTATACATGTTCCTCCCAAAGCTAAAATAATTATTTCTCTAAGGTCGTTATAACCATCATTTCATTAAATTTTGACATATCCCAGTCTAATTTGAAAACAAAAACTATTATTATTGGATTTTATAAGATCAAATATTTCAAATATTGGATTCCAATTTCAATATTACCAAATTATAATTTTTAATTTATTGAAATTACATATCATATTGTACATATTCTAGTTTCAATGTATTTAGAATTTAAAGTTATTAGTCAAATAGTAGTACATATTATTCTAGTTTGTTGAAATAATTTAATTTTTTTTGCAAATGTGATCATGCTAAATTTGTGAGATGATCCCACTTATTACATCAATTTTGTACAACTCACAATATTTGAATTAGTAATCTTGTTAATCTACTCATTGTATATGACTCCCTATTGATTTCTTTATATTTTGAATTTTCACATGTATGGTGTTACGGTTCACTTTCTAGGAAATTCCCATTACTTTGATTTGATTCACAAAATTGGTCTTACCAAGCTTAAAGTTGTAGCCATTTTAGTTTGGCATCTAGCATTAGATACTTGTCCATAAGATGCTGCAACAAATGTATGTAGATGTTTTATGCCATTGGGGATTCAAAACACATTGATCCAAATAAGTATATACATAATTTATTTGTATAAATCACATTTTCAATCTTATGAACTATGAAAAAAAACAAAAATCTTAAGATAAATATTTTTGGTGGTTGATAGTATTCCAATCTTGTATACAATGGGCACATGCCCATTTTGAATAAGATAAAGTATAATATAGACATCCACTTTCTAACCAATATTATTTAACACAATCTTGGGTTGACTCTTTAGATGAGTATTGCAATTATGCCCATTTTACACATAGATGCCTACTAGTTCATCCAAATTTTCCATACGACACTCACCCATTTATCCAAAGCACATAGAGACAAAATCATAATAAACACTCTATTTTTGTATTTTAAGTTATTATGGTAGGTTTCATCTACCCATTAATTTATGGCCTTCATGTACTTAGAAATTTTTTACTTTTCTCGAGAAAATAGAGTACTCAGTTTCACCAAGTGTCACAATCCTTATCACCGAGGAACATGACAATGGATCCAATACTACCGATATGATAATTTGACACTCAATATTTTTCCAAATGTCATAATATTTCTTACCCAAATCTTAACATAATAAAGTTCAATTTTTTGCAAACTCCAAGCAAGTGGAACCCCTGGATCAGGACATGTGTTATCATCCCATTAAACCAATTTAATTAAAACACTTAAATAATCAATAAGTCAAATAGGGAAAATGGATTAGTAACATGATGACACATGTCATCATCATTTAAATTCATTAGGGATGTTATTAGGGTTTCTATATGGCAATTTTGGGCAAAAAAAGCAATGACAACCATCCTCATGCCATGATCCCACTCACCTAAAGACTGACATATCTAAATTTCATAGTAGAGATATATAAACAAATGGAATGCATGGATCATTACAAGTGTTAAAATCCTATCAAGATGGTACCATGAGAACATAGTGTAGTAAGTGAACTAAGCACCAATGGAGTAGTGACATAACCATGTGATCCATATAATAAAAATATGACTGATGAAGAAATAAGTGCCAATTATAAAGGCATAGAAAAATGACATTTATAAAACTAAGTTTTAAAACACACAAAATAAATGGGAAAATTCCACATGGTAAGGAAATCCATAGATATTGGCAATATATGGGAAAAAATCAAATATGAAAAGTAGAAAGATAAATATTTTAATAACTTCCATGAGACAAAAAAGTCTTTGGGACCCAAAATCAAAATACATAGCTTAAAGGGAAAGGAGTGAAATTTGATATTTTCATTAATTTGGATAAATTTACAATCTTAATGCATTCAATTCAAAAGGCCAATGAATCCAAAAACAAATTATATATGCATTTTGCAAAGCATAATGTAATCACATAAGAAACTACTGCATAACACATGAATGAGATATAATGTCATTATGAATTTATTAATATTATTATTATCAGTTAATAATATTAAATTAAATTAGAATATTTATGTGGATGACTATTCTTAATGACTATTGTATGATATATTTTATGTAGAGGCTATGATTTAAATTTCAGAGAAATTGTAAACATTTTTAGGTTTGGCTTGATTTAAGTTTTAACAAAATAAATCAAGATGAGAGTGAAAATTTGAGCTATATTATAGACTAAGTATTGAACCCCAAATTTTAAATCAATTTATTCTTATTAATTTTTGAAAATGGTGTAGTAGATATCATCATGGAAGTAAACAAAGGTGTGGGAGAGATGTGATGTAAAAATCATTGACATGAAAAAATAAAATTGAGAGGAATAAGGATGAATAAAAAATGGAGGAATCAAGGTTACAAGACTCATAAAATGGAAAATGACTTGGAAAAGGTCAAAAAATGATAATATGAGTAGGGAATGGTTCACACGATCATCAAAGGAGAATAGTGAAGTGTGAATCTAGCGCCAACTTGTGAGAAGATAGGATCATGATAATAATTATCATCATAGAGAGGATATATAGGGGAAGTTAGGCTTCCAAAAAATCATTATTATTAATGTTCATTAGCAAGTCATCATTTATATATTGATGTTTTACCAAAATGGTAGGGGTAAAAAACATCTATAAATACCCCCTTGTTTTATTTAGGAGATGATCTTGACTATCCTTATGTAAATTTAATCCCTAAGCTTATTAAATATATGGATTGTGACCTATTTATGGGGATTCAAGTCACACACACACACACACACACACACACACACACACACACACACACACACACACACACACACACACACACACACACACACACACACACACACACACACACACACACACAATACTTTTACTTCAAAAATACCTTTTGTAATCTCTTTATGAATCAATGATACCACTACTCTTTTTCTCTATTTGCACCAATTTTTTTTTATGACGAATATATTATGGAATGAGTTGTTAGGATTAAATTTACTATGATGTTATTAGATAAAAATATGCACATGTTCAAGTTCCCTAGTTTATTGATATCAATGCATAAACCATTGCATGACATAATTAATATGATTTGGTCTTTAGTTACATGATTTGGCTGAGCTCTCAAGATCATTTTTGGAATGAACTATTGGCTTAGGTACATGACTAGGATAAGCCATGTTAAACTAGATAAAAAGATCCCAACACTACGATCACTATTTTAAAATATGTTAAGAGTAATTAGTTAACTTAATAGGCTAATAAATGTATTTATATGTAAAAACTAATTTCCTTTGTTTGTATATACATAAATAATTTCAACTGTCAACTATAAAATTCATCAACTTCCATATAAATATGTAACATAATCAATGCTTTTATCAATAACTCTTGTAATTCAAAATAATTTCGTCTCTCACTATAAAATTTAACCAAAATTATTGGGTTTATATCATCTTGTAATAAATACAAGTTATTTAATAGTAGCAAGACAACTCGATCAAAGTTGATAATTGTTCTTTTGTATGTTTCCAAAGAGTGACACATATTTGGGTGCGACCCCACATGATCTAACCATATACTTAAGTGTGTGAATATTTTCTTATTAGAATGCATTGGGTCATTAAATTTATAGTTTTAGCACAATCCAAAGAAAATGGATTATTTTTGGTCATTAACAAAATAGGTTTCCTTGCCTATGAATAATATGTCATTCATCCCATACAAATGTGTGTACTTGTCTACAACCTTTTCCATTTTTTAGTATATATTGGCATAATTTATTTTTGATCTGATAAATTTGTTGTTAATTTTGCACTTTGATATCCACCATGTAAAAAAAATCCACATTTCATAGCCATTCAAAGTGTTGATTGAAAGAAAGTTGTACTCTTGATTTCAAGTACGTAAACCACAACCCAATATCTAAATGTTTATTTACAATCTTCAAAAAGTTAGGGCTAAATGTATGACTAAAGTATTGGTCGCATGAATATAAAAAGTCTCAGTGTTTGGTCCATGATATAAATTCATTGGTCCTTAGAACCCTTGAACAAAAATCCTTCTACTCCCAGTATCAAGAACTTCCTTCCAAGTGGACTGATAATATCTAAAATAGTAAACCAATACAAGAATTATTTTTTAATAATTGGCCTATTACTAATATTTTATTCAAATAGAATTATTAAAAAAATTTCACAATAGTTTATGTTGAACACTTAATCTTAGAATTTACATTAATGATTCGGTTATGATAAATTCATAGTTGCAAAAATGTTCAAGGAGAAACTCATAGCAACAAAAAAAATTTGTGGCAAAATTTATTTTTGTAACAGTACTTGTTTATCAAAAAATCATGATTAATAAAAAATTAATAACCTTAATATAAAAAAAAGTTTTAAAAGTTTCAAAAACTACTTTTCATTAAATTTAAAGTATATTTAAAGATCCTATTTAAGATTTGAGCTAAATATGAATGAAAACATCTAAGAATCAATATTAATAATATATATTATTAAAAATTAAATATTTCTCATAATATCTATTTTATATAAGAAATGTAAACTCAATTTCATTCTATTTACCTGGTGCAACACTTGTCACACATAAAGTTAAATCTTCTTTCGAAAATAATATTATACAATCTACATCCCCAGTCAAAGCTAGTTTTGTAAATAATGGCACCATAACTCATTTTCCCATTTTAAACTATTTTTCAGAGAAAACATTCATTAGAATGATAACATTTTCTTTAATTACACCTTTGTTTAATAGGTTGACTGCAATAGTGATTCCATAATTAAAAGGAATTCTAGGTTCCTTCCAAATCATGTCCAAATTCTTAATAAATATTATTTCATTATTTTTGCAATGCTTAGAACCTCAACAAAATAAAGGACATGCATCTACTTTAGAATTTACTAGGATTTTAGTTACTTCTTTTATATTTTCACATCTATATGATATGTAGACCAAAATACTAATGAAAACTATGAGGATGCATCCATTAAAATTTGGGTCAAATGTCCTATTAGATTTATATACTTATTGTTGACTTGGAATGGATTGTTACTCTTTTTCAAATAATGTTTTTAAAATAAAAATCCTTATAAGTTGAGAATAAGATTTTTTTTTTTTTGAGGCACTATAGACAATAATAATTTTGAGATTTAGTTTTATATTCAATTTATTTTTGAATGTTATTATAGTAATATACTAGTTGATATTTTGCATGCATTCTTAGGAATTTGTACAAATCAAACCAATAATATTGGGACTTAGTCATGATGTTTTCAATAATTAATTATTAATTTAAATATTTATTAATACCTATTTATGATCCAAGTGTAACAATTGTCACCATATGCTCTGATATAGTTGATGTGTTTACCACTACCAAATGCATGTTCTATTGAAGTTCATCTTGTCGATTAGTTATGACCTCTAGATATTTACTTATCTCCCCTTGAGCTGACTTTGAGTCTTCATTTAAATCATCATTTACATTCATCACTATTTTTAATGTCTTTACAATTTCTACCAACATAAAACATACTAATTTAGAACACAACTAATGTGTCTAACTATGCATATTTTATGATATAAATTATTATAAAACCATGTACATACCCAACAGTGTCATGAAATATTTTTAGTATTATTTAAGAATCATCTCATGCTTTGGATTTTACACTATTCATATAAATTAATTCATTTTTAAACTTTCATAAATTTTTATTGCATTTGTGCCTCCATAAAGTATTATAACAAGGGATGAGTTTTTGCTACATCTTGATAACATGTGCTCCAAAAAATGGATAGATCTCTCATACTTGAATGGATACCCTAAAAGGACAATACTAATATCATTTGGCCTCACAATGTTTAAAGGCTTAGTGTGTGACCAGTTAATTTCTATTCGAACTTCTTCATTGACCTTATGTTTTAAATAATGGACTGCAATAATTCTAAATACCAAAGATAGTCCCTCGAACCCACCTTCCTTATTCAAAATCCTATAACATCATTTGGAAATGGTTCCATTGTTTATTTTATCCTTTTGTATGTATATGAATATATAATTATGAAACAAGTAGGATTTGAACATTAGAACAAGAAAAATGCACACACAAGTCATTTCATTAGACCCAACACAAGAGAGTAAATCTAAAATACCACTTTGTGTTACATCAGTGACAATGTTACAAAAATATGCAATAACCATCTTTGAACTAAGAGAAAGATGATGTTATAATGATCCTAATGTTCTACCCAATATAAAAAGAAAATCACATTGACAATTGAACTCTTAAGTATCTTTATTCTTTGGTAGATATTTTTTTGTAAATGATGATACATGCTATTTTAGGAGGTCTATGGAATACTCTGATATCATTGTATTATCTTTGATGTTGTTTAGATCCCTTGCCTTGTTTGATTTTTATTTTTCTCTTTCCATTTATGAACTCATCATTGATTTCAATAAAGTGAGTTTCATGGATGCAAAAAAAATAAATCACATTTTATGTATCGAACCCTAAGATGGTTACTTGTTTAGGAACCCATGAATTTAAATAGTTTATAATTTTTGACCTTGTGACTATGGTCTCCTTCACTCTTTTGAAATAGGAACTTAATGTTTCTACTTTTACCTTAAGATCAATAGTCACATTCAGCTAAACATGTCTACCCATAAATTTATCTATGATTGCATCTAATTCTTCCACAAACATACCTTATGTGCCTCTAAATAAGCCTACTATAGATTTATCTAATGAATTTAGTTTGAAATCTAGGTCACTATCTTTCTTAGGGATGAAATCCAACCCACCAATTATGTAGATATCAAAAACATGAACCCATTTTCCTCATATGTCTTTAGGAATAATGAGAAATGTCATCTTATCACTAATTTTGTACACCTTTTGTTTTTTAAAAGCATTATTGATCTCTTATTCAAATGCTTGTATGCAAACATAAAAGAAAATTAGATTATTAATCAGGCATATAGAGTAGTTAAATGAATGTTTTTGTAAAATTATTATTTTATTTTATTATAATTTAGATTAATAAATGAATTCAATATTTAAAGTATCTTCTAGTTAGTTTCTTTTTTGCCTAAACTAGAGCATTGTGGTCTTTTTTCTATGATCCACAACACATTGAATTTGTACAGTTGATTAATAAAGTGTGTTGGAACCCATGTTGGCCATATTTTATTATTTGCATATAATAATTACCTTCTTTTTTGTGGATTTGGAATAAATAATATGAGATGATATTTATTTTAATCTATCATGAAGAGATGTTCACTCATGGTTTTGCAAAATAATTTTCATAGTTATGATGCTATGTTATCTGACAATGATTTAGTAGTTATTCTTTGGATCATGTAATTCAATATTGAGATCAATATCTAATATATCACTAGTTAATTTTATTAAGGGAATAAATACTACCTCATGATGAAGAGGCACACGATTACACAACATTGAGCTAACTAGTCTATCAACATTGACTAGATCAAGGGATCGGTATTGGTATTGAAGAGGAGCTTGGTGGAATCATTCAACTAAAATCTTGATTGATTTTTTATTGAATAGGAAAAGTTGAATCTATTGAAATGTTGAAGATTAAATTTTCTTAAATTCCCTTTCAGCTTACTTCAATATATTTTTCTCCCTTGTAGATGACATTAGCTCTTGGAATTGTGATACGAGAGCTTCTTTTTCTAGATTTGCCAATATTTGCTACCTCATATATGTAAACATTTTTGAATGAAAAAAATTCTTCCCCAATTCTTTGTCCATATTCAAGTGGTGAGAGATGGATGAAGTGAATGCATATTGATAAATTTTTATGAATGCTAGTTTAATTTCATTACAAATATTTTCACTATTTTTTAATTTAATGGTGTCTCCATCTATAAACAGTTCAATTTTCTAACTATAAGAAAAACAAGAATATTTATTATATTTTTTTGAATGAACCATGCCATTTTAAAAATATAATGAAACCTCTAGCTCCATTTGAATAATTTGGGATAAGTGGTCATTATTGTTTTTGTGCTCTACTCAAACCCTTATTACATTATTTGAAATGAATTTTGTATTTAACACTATCCCAACTACTTGATGTTCCCCTAAAATGGAATGAAATAACCAGAGGTCATTGTGATAGTTGGAGAGTAGACTTCTAAAAACCAATCCTCATCTCTTTTCTCCCAATCCAATGCACCTTAAATAAATGTAATTTATTAGTAGGGAACACTACCCATAATAGTGATTGTAAAAATGTAGTCATAGTTTATCAGCTTAAATATATCATGATGATATTTGAAATATGACATGTTTTTAAACCATATAAAAACATATTATTTAGATACATTAGTCACCAAATCATATTTTTTTTGAATGGATGGTTATTATTTAAAGCTATAAAGTATTGAAAATGTAGGATTTATATAACATAAACATCTATTATTATTAGCCACTTATTGATAATAATATTATATTTGTTTATATTGGGCACACACCCATTATGAATTAAGTATTCTAAATTTATATTGTATTTTGTCTATTGATATTTTGTATTATTATATTTGGTCTTTACAATGAATTTTACTTTAATGGAGATGATATTTTATATCTTATTTATAATGGGCTTGTGCCTACTTTTACATAAGACATTAATAAGAGTTTTATCAATTGATCTTGTTCTACACCATAAAAAATGTTGATAGTTGATAGTATTCCATATTGTGTAGAATGGGCACATGCCCATTCTGAATAAGATAAGAACAATATGAACATACACTTTCTAACCAATATTATATAACACATTACCTAAATTTTTCTAGAGTTACACATGACCTACATCTAAACCTTGAGAAGGACTTTCATAAATTCTCTAATGATGAGAGAATGATTGTATAACATATAAAATTTTAAGTGCCCTTTTAGACTCCTTATCTAGAATGGACACATACCCATTCTGAATAAGATAAGAATAATATAAACACCCAATTTCCATATATTATTTTATAACACAAGCTTGGTTGGATTTTTCATTGGAGTATTTTCAGTATGTAGTTGATAGTGTTCCAATCTTGTGTAGAATGGGTGCATGCCCATTTTGAACAAGATAATAATAATATGAACATAAATAAATATTTATAACCAATTTTATAAATTAACATAGAATTTAGGGCCCAACATCACCCCATACTATGCCAATAGTTCATCCTTAAAATGATTTCACATATTGATCTGAAGCATGTAGGTTAAAATTGGTTCTCATCAGTTATGTCATGTGATGGTGTATGAATCAAGAATACTATACTAAGGTTCTTGAATAGGATCATAGTTATAGATAAAAACATCATAATAAAGTTAATCCTAATAATTAGCCCATTCCATAAGCTACTCATCACAAAACATATGGGAAGAGATCAAGAAAAAGTATTAATACCATTTATTTCATAACAAGATTACAAGAGTTGTTTCAAAAACACAAGTATTCTACATCATTGAATATCAAGGATCACCATATACATGTCTTAATGAACATTAGGGTTACAACTAAGCTCAATATTACAATTACAATATTACCATTAAGACTACCACCTTCACCAACCTGCTAAGTAAAACTAAGGGGTATTTATACATGGTTTTATCCCAATCAATATATTATAATATTGTTATGAAAGTGATGATTTGTCAATGACCATTTACAATAGGTCATGAGACTCCCAAAAGGCTACCATTGCTTAGCTTGAAATTCTGACAACTCAAGTTGATAATTTTCTAGAGTAACCCAAGGAGATGAAGTGACTATGAGGTGAGGTGGAATTAATTACTTCCAATATTTAGATACTCAGGCCCACCTAGATGATGTGTGGTGTAACTATAGATGACCCAGATCTAAGCTTCTTATATTGTAATTCCTTGGGTACCAGTGTTGTTGCTACAAGTTTGAATTATTGATATATCTTAGATAAGTTCATTATAAGATCCTAAAAGATGACTTTTGATTGGGCCACCAATCTTTGGTAGACTTGGAGTACATCTGACATAGCCACTTTGACTTCTAACACTTGGCTAATGCTCATTGTGGATTGGGTTGAGAGTTTGAACATGCACTGGGTTCCATCCTTATTTGCCCTAGCCACCTTATTTTACATAACCTAGTCAAAATGATCTATGTGGACTACGAATTTTCCCAAGTTAATCAAAGTGCCATCTAGGTGGAATAACTCCAAAATATTAACCTCCTTAAAGTATGCCAATATCTTCTTCTTGCCTTAATTTAGGGGATTCATCATAGTTAGTGATATGGCTAGCCATTCTTTAATTTTTACTCTCATGTTTTTGGTGTATGTTTGTTACAAGCTAATGTCTAAAGTGGGCATAAGATTTAGCTCTAGGAACATGCCCTTGTTTATTATGGTTTCTAGCTTCCTATATTTTCTATGTACTAAATCAATCATTTCCAAATAGGCTTGGGTCCTTTGAATATGTTTCCTATAGCTAGCCTAAGTCACCACTAATTTTTATAGTATTGAGAAGACTTACAAGAGAGCATCCTTGAATTGATCAATTAAGCCCACTAAGAAGGAAATTTTCAATTTCGCTTCAAGGACCAAGACCTACTCTTGCATTTCCTCTATTGATTTATCAAACATGTCATGGGTGGCTCAGAGAACTAAGATTGGGTATTCAACCACCTTTTCTTCTCCCATAGGATTCCTCACCTTGGTAAGAGTTAACATATCATGTTGGGTCTACCAAACCATAACGTTGCCCTCCTACATAAATTTTTGGGTGAGTATCTTATGTAGATTTCTTGTGGTGTGATTAAAGTCACACTTCATGTTTGGGTCACCATACATTATCATCTCAAGTTCTTAAGATACTAAAACCATACCTAGGGTTGGAGGAGGTGTTCATGGGGTGATATAAATGGTGGTGATAAGTGGAAGACATGGTGGTGAGGTAATGGAAGAAGAAAAAGAGATGAGTGAGGAAAATAGTGGATGCAACAAAAAAATAGAGGAATAGGGAGGCAAGATGAATGGGTAGGCCTAAGGAAACACTTGTGCTTGCCACTAGTCCTAGTCATATTAACCTAAGGAGCTATCACTCTAGGGTGGGTGTATTCAACATAAAGGAGAAGATTGGTTGGTAAAATCCAAATACATGAGAACCTAGGATGAGGGAAAGGGGAGGTCATGATATGATGTGAGGAGCCAATAGGGGTATTGTAAGAAGATGTACTCCCTTATGATTCTTCCTTGGAATCTTACTTTGGTCAATTTGGGTGACTACATTCAATGGAAAAGTTGTTGTGGAAGCTATGGGGCCTCACTAAGGAAGCTACTAGACCATGGAAGGTATCATTAGAATAGTTTTAACCTCTTGATATATGTACATGGGTACACTTATCATAGTAACTACAATCACAGTAGTTGAAGGTAGGGAAAATGTAAGCACCCAGGTCTACATAATGACTAGTGGGTGCATAAAGGGTGTCCCAAGTGAAATGGATGGGGAAGATTGTAAAGAGGAGGTGAGGCCACTAGGAAAGACTAAATCTAGAGGTGATTGGGTGAATTTTGTAAGGGTGAAATGGGAAACAAGGGAGGCTTCACCTGAGCTTATTATAGGGGATTTAGGAAAGCAAGTGGTTCCATGAGAGGTTGTTAGAGAGGGGAGGGAGAGGAGTAAGGGACTTGTACTAGTGTTGGCTACTAGTCTTGACAAGGACTAGTTTATGGGATACTATTAGTATCAATCCTTAGGTTTTGCATGCCCTATGATTGAGTCATTCTATCTTGATCCACATAAGCATGATTTGTATAGGTCTAAATTTATTAGGGTCAAGATACTTCAATAGGAAGAGGTAGTGTAGGAGCTGAGGGATGAGTTTCTCAAATTGGAATAGGTGGTGGAGGAGTTGAGGGCCAAAGTACAAGATGAGCTCTAGGAGGAGAAGCTATTGAGACTCATAAAATCCTTTTGGAGATCTATGGGGGAGTTGACTCAACATTTTATACATATTGAGATGCAATAGAAGGGGAAATAGATGGCTTGGGATGAACCTTCTTCCTTTTCTTCTTTCTACAAGCCTCAACCTAAGCAAACACCTCTTGGTCATTAATTATATTTAGGTAGAGCTAATCATCTTTCTCAGGCTAGTATCCATAATTAAGTTTAAGATGAGTTGAGTATTTTTCCAAAGGGGCTTTGATGATGTCACACAAGTCCCAATCTTAGAACTCAGCTCTGCTCAAGGTGAAAGAGTCTCTCCTATATACCATCTTCTATATAAGGGGAATGCATGATACATATGGTACCTACTATTAATTCAAATAGGTGGGTAGTCCTTTTAATGGTCACTAATGTAGTGACCAAAGAATCCCTCTACTAGTTTATATGCAATTTCCTACTCTTCTAGGTGGTCTAGGACTTGATAGGGAAAATAGAAGGTATCCTTGAGAATGCTCATCACTAAAATAATGGTGTGATACCTATAATACCAACATTCACTAATGGGGGGAAGGGAGTCTGTAATCTCTTTTGAAAGCCAAGGCATGGGTACCTTATTGATGGCATTAGAAACCTTAGAGTAGAATGAATCACAAATTTCCTTGATATTATTCTGATAGTGGCAGCCATATAGGTTATAGAAGACTACATGGACCACTAAGCCTTGATGAATCCATGTAGGAAAGGTAGATGACTTGAAGGTGAATGTCTTAGATACCACATCCACTAGACATATCATTATATAGAAATCACCACCTTTCTAGGCATCATGTATTACCTTGATCATATTAAAGTTGATTATCCCCCTAGGTTAAGGACTTGCTCATTATGGAGAATCATGTGGATCAGGCAAACTAATAGGATATTGACATGTACATAGTCACTATCACCAAATAATCGATCAAGAAAGATCATCCCAATACAAATTTATTCTTTCAAAGTACAAATGTTATATGTATGTTATCTATTTTATTAACCCATCTTAAAACCAAATCCTTGGTCTTGTGCTTTAGGAAATTATGGATCAAATGGGTACTCATGCAGGTGTTCACTATGGTAAAATAATAATAAAAGGTGTACTTAGGGTGGTTGTAATAAGACTTGAAGTTTTTTCTTAAGATGTCAGTGATCTGATAAATTTTTTTCATAGAGTAGACCATGCCATGGTAGTCATCTTGCACCCACGTTGATGTACACAAAAAATTACTAAATAAATAAGCACAATGGAAAATCTTAGGGTTAGTTGTGGTTTATTTTGTACAACTCGCTCTTGTTATAGGCTCAGAGGGCATCTTTAAATTTAGCCTTGTCCTCATCATCACTACCATATTCTTTGGTCACAAGATCAATATACTTGAATATGCCATTGTATTACTTGAACCACCTCAATCCATCTAGGAATAAAGTGTCTTAGTATTTTAGATCAACTTTGGGTTTGAATATGAGGTGACCATTATAATTGGGAGGGTTCTTGGTGTTATAGTATCAAGCAAAGGGGGAAGACATAAAGGGAAATGGTTGGGGTAGAAATCAAGGAGTGGGTTTTTGGAAATGGGATAGATAACAATTATTGAGCCTATATGTATGCACTTATTCAAGGCATTTGCATACATATCCTAGTTTAATGTCATTTGGTGCCTCACTTCATGTGAATTCAAATTTAAGTTTGTAGCTCAATCCTTTGATTTATTTAGTAATCTATGATTAGACTCTAAGATCCCAATTACATGACACCTATTATATTTGGTTATTATGCCACAATCTTAGGGGGATTCTTTAGTGGAGTACTGCCAGTATGTAGTCTAATCATGTATTCAAATTTTGTATAGAATGGGCACATGCCCATTCTAAATAAGATAAGAATAATATGGACATCCAAAATCCTAAACAATACTTTGTACCATGAGCTTGGGGGATTATTGAGTGGATTACTGCCAATATGTAGTTGATAGTGTATTCCAATAATATAGAATGAGTACATGACCATTATAAACAAGAAAAACATGATATGAATATCCAAATTCTAATCAATATTCTATAACATAAGCATGGGGGATTTTCAGTGGATTATTGCCAATATGTAATTTGTTGTATTCCAATCTCATTTAGAATGGGCATATGCCCATTATAAACAAGATAATAATGATATGAACATAGAAAATTCTAGACAATATTATGCAACATAATCTTGGGGGATTCTTTAGTTCAATATTGCCAATATGTAGTTGATAGTGTTCCAATATTGTGTAGAATGGGCACATGACCATTCTAAACAAGATAAAAATAATATGAACATACAAAATTCTAAATAATATTCTATAGCACAATCTTGGGGAGATTCTTCAGTGGATTACTACCAATATGCATTTTGATAGTGTATTCCAATCTTATGTAAAATAAACCCTTGTGTATAATGGACACATGACCATTTTGAACAAGATAATAATAATATGAACATACAAAATTTTGAATAATATTTTGAAACACAAGCTTGGGGGATTCTTTAGTGGAATCATGCAAGTATTCAATTAATATTATTCTAATCTTGTGTATAATGGTCACATGCCCATTATAAATAAGATAATAATGATATAAACTATTGATGCACCTAGATGTATCAATAGGTTCATATAGTGTTCAAGAAACACCTATCATTTTTGGATCTGAAGAATCCATTACATGAGTTGTTGGTTGTGATCTTCTTGAGATCTATGATGGAGTAGCAACCAAGCTAAATGATTTTTTCACAAAATGATCATGTAAATGGTTATTGGGAGAAACCATGGTCCTAAATATTTGTGAAGATCAAATTATCTAAACTAAGTCCAATGAATGATGTCCAAACCCTAAATTTTAACCCTAATCTAGCATGAATATTTAGAATGAAAATCTAAACTATAGTGATCTGATAAAAAAAGAACAAAAGGGAGGGTAGGGTAGAAAGAAGGTGTTTCTAATCTTCAATCTAGACATTATGATAGATCTTAAATTTCATCAATACATGCACTAAACCAACATATGACATGAAATTTATAAGGCACAAATCTTATCATATACTAGGCAAGTGTCTAAGGGGATTTGAAACAATGCAAAAAAGAAATCAAGTTCACTTTAAAGGTTTACTTTCATAGGAAAATAGCTTATGTACATCTTAAAGAAAAGAAAAGAGAATGAAATGAACCTAACGTACTTCAATCAACCTAGCATAATCACAAATTGACAACTCTAAATCAACATGTTCACATCTAGAATCCATAGAAACAATTTAAATCTAAATATCAAACCTAAAACTAAGAAAGCAACCATGATATGAAACACACAAAAAAATATTGGATAAACTTTGTAAAATTCCTTGATTGTACTACTTGATCCAATTTTACAAAGTAATTTTGTCTGTAAAAAATCCCCCCCATTCACAAATACCATACCTCCTTATTAAAGGCTTAATGAGGTATGGTTGTCAGTCCGCTCAAATGAAAATTAAACAAGTGTTATGGATATCTATCCCTTTAGAATGCCATAATATTGATGGCACTTTTCCAATATGAATAACCAAAATATATATAAGTTCCATGTTGCTCTTGATTATATAGAATAAAATATTCCCTTGAAATGATTTACAGGGTCTTTTGATTTAAAATAAAATATTATGTCAACTCAATTGACTTTGAGACTCTTTTGCATTTTCAACCTCTCATTCACTGACCATATTAAGTCTAAGACATGTTTGTTCCTTTTCTTGATCTTAATTGGTCCAAGATAATTATAATTCAAGTGTTTTTTTTCCATAGGACCTTATAATCCAATGTGCATGTTGTTGTTGAGTTATCCATTTGATCTCAAAATATGATCATTGTTGCCTTTAGACATGTCCTTACTTCATGATCTCTTAGTCTAGATCAAGTTCACACCGTTGATCTGATTTGGAGTCCTCTTTTTATTAGCTTCCATCATGAGCCATTAAATCTCTATTAGGACCTTTGAGATCATGACACTTATCAACTCTGAGGGATATTTGAGTATTTTATAATCATTCTCCATCACTTAAATGACTTTTTACCATGTGGTAAATTATTGCTCAATCTGGGATCTTGACTTCTTGACCTACTCTATAACCATTGATCTACTTGTGCATGATTAAATTCAAGTTTACCACTTGGTATCTTGGTGGCATCTCTTAAAAGTATACTTTCATAACACACCATCAATCTGCTTTGGTAATATTGAACATGCATCATTGATCTGCTAGATGTATGCTTGAGTACAAATCATTAATTCTTTGGTAATTTTTTCAATATCTTGACACTTATCAATATTGTGATCCCTTGTAAGGTCCTTAACACCTTGAATCTTTTCTCTCCATTCATTGAAATGTGTATGATTTTATTTACACCATCAATTTTTGGGATAGTGCTCAGGTTTTAACCATGGGTTACATGCTCTACACTTGTAATCTCTATGCTTGTTTTGATTCCTTTGAATTTTAAACTTAGATTATGCACCATTGGATCATTTGTGTCTAAGTTAATATGCACCATAGATCTTGATGCTTGACTTATTGACTCCCTGCAAGCTTGACACTTATATTTTTTTGGGTTAACTCTATTTTTGCAAACATAAAATAGACTTAATAAGGTCCTAGGAAATATAGAAATTAGGATATAATTTTAGCCTAAGGTTTTATTCATGTTAATAAACATGATGAAAACCTTAGGATAAAGTCTTGATCTAGGTTTAACATATAATAATAAAATGTCTCCACTTAATTTAGCCCATGTGAATGACATACTAGATTAGGGGGCTTTGGGAAATATATAACTTAGTATGAATTTTTTGGACTAAAGTTTTGGTAGTGTTGATAAAAATGATAAAAAAATTAGGCTAAAATATTAAGATAAGTTTAACATATAATAATTGTTCTCATGTAAATTAAAATAAAATGACCCCACATGAATTTGAAAGGAACTTAGGCTAACTAATTGGACTAAGGGTTTTTAAAAACTTATTTAACAAAGATCCAATTAACTAATTAAAGATTAAGGGTTAGTAAAAAGGGATCAAATTAAAATTAAGATCTAAAATGCTACATAGTGTTCACACAAATGAGACCCCATTAAACCTACAACATGAAAATATAAGAAACAAATGTTAACAACATTACATAAAGTCAAATGAAGATTATGTGTTAACAGACCCATGCAAACTTGATCAACATAAGATATTCAATACTAGTTCTTGATTAAGTTGAATATCCAATTCATAACACAATTTACAAAAAAATCAACAAGGGTCCTCATTTTTAAAAATGTGGGTATGTTGACCTCAATAAATGGTGACTTATGGGAGAAACATAACAATATGTTAGAATTTAGAGACTTTGGTTTAGACTAATAACTAGACTATTTATTCTAATTAATCAAGTACCATTATTAAGACCAACTCATGATTAGAACAAATCTTATAAATACATAATTAGTCTCAAACATCAAAACTTAATCACATTGTGTGTGTGCTTTGATTCTATTGACTATTTGCCATGGGATGTAGGGAATAACTTCTAGATATCATGACTTTAACCATTAACACTGACTTACATCAAATTTGGATATAAATTAAGAATCATGCTTTATCTCAGAGAAGGCTTGGGCATTACTTTTTTGCTAGCCAAGTATATATATACCTAAAAAAGATCCCTTTAGTTCCACGTGAAGCCTTATTCCAATGCCAACCAAGCATTCATAGCCCTGATGGAGTTTACCATAATCACCTTTGCTTAGAAAGCTCTTGAATTTTATAATAAGGTTCTTATTTTTTGTATTTTCGAGTCATTTTGACTTTTTATCAAAGTTTTGGAATTAGGTTATCTAGGTTTTATGATTCGATCAAGTGTTTGATCTTCAAACAATCATCCATGGTTGCAAAGTTTGTCCCAAGCAATAATGTTTATTAAGTGCAAACATGACTGTGTTTCAATAATTCAAACATTCACCCAACATGTGAAATAATTATTAAAATCAAATTTAGATCAGAACAAGGTTTAATATTTTAAGGAACAATTAACCTAGATATCAATGTTTACCAATTTCTCCAAATCATAACATCAAGTTCAAATATTCAGAATCCATGATCAACCAATGTTTAAAAGTCATACATGCATTCTTGATTTGAGAATATCCTTGAGAATTTAGATGAATTTGGAATATAAAAACTACCTTGGAAAAGACTTATTGAAATCAAGGAACAAATCAAAGGAAAATGCAAACACACCAAACAAACAAATAATAATAAAAAAATATTTACAAACATTTTTTACAAACAAGGGACAAGAAGGAAAGAAACTCATCTAAATCCCTACACTAACTTCATAAAGAACTTACCTCTAGGATCAAATGGAAATTTAATTAGTCTAATATAAAACCTTGAAATATGATTGTTTCCATTAAATGGCCTCTTCTTGTGAATAGGAGCACTTGTATGCTTGTGTCTTCTAGATGATGCAGCTTAGATTTCCATCTCCATTCTCAAGTGCATGGATTCAATATATGGATCCAAGATCTAATAATATTCTTCCTAAATTCTTATTTCTTGCATTATGAAAGCTATCTTTTCTTCATTCAAAGACTGATCATGATTTATCTCATTTTCTTTCCATGGTTGTATTGTGAACATAACTGGTATACTTGGATTGATGTCTTCAACTTGCTTTAGGATCTTCAGAATATCATTCACTTATTGAATAAAAACTACAATAGTACCTTTTATAAAACATTCTCCAATCTCTATATGAAGTGGTAATGGAATATTAATCTTTCCATAAAAACTCTTCAAGTCATCCCAAAATGTATCTTCATCATGATCAATATAAAGGATATGAGATTCATTTGGAGTCTTATCATTTGAAAAATGTTGATCATATATTTCTAACCTTTTGATGGAGTCATATGAAAGTTCTTGATATGTTTCATTTGCTTCATCTTCATCTTCTTTTCCTGCAAGTGTTTCTATGACATATTTAAGAAATCCATTCTTCTCACCTACATATTCTTCTATTGTTTTAGAAAGGATAGGGTTTTCTTCCCTGATTGGAGTAATAGATCCCTCCTCTAGAGTATCTTCAAATTCATATTCATATTGAAATGGTAAATCATATGGATATACCACAAGAGTTGTTTTTGAAGATTTTTATATCTCAAATGAGCTATATGACCATGCAACATTATTATGAACCCTATAATAATTAGCCAAAGGTGCATCATAAGTGTTTATGTTAGGCATGTTCATAATTTTATATGGGTTATTGTTATAGTTGTCATTACTATTTTTAAACCTAAATTTATTTCTATTGAACCACTAAAAATAATAATTTATATTATAATTTTCCCTATTGTTACTTAATTACTTTTGTGTCTCAAGAAAATCAATCCTCAACTTTTGGACCTATTGGCCAATTTTGGCCCACATACAAAAATTTGCCTAGATGGATTAGTTTCTAATGATATGGGTATGGAGTGATTAGCTATCCAAATTTCTTGATTCAGGAATACATCAAAGATCACTTATAAATCTTTTGAAACACTTTAATACAAGCTTAAAGTTCAATTTATTGATCTTTGAGAAGTAGGTCTTGAAATAGGTCCAAGGTTGTAAAGTGTAAAGATCAATAGGTTCTCATGGTGATCATGGAACTTAGGAGCATGGACCAGGTTAAAAAAAGTCTTAGAAGTCCATTATATCCTTCTAATAGAGCCAAAAATTCAATCACAAGTCCAAAAGAACCTAACCATCACATGAATGCCTTGTAGAAATGGACTAGTTAACTTGATTTAGCATTAAATAAGTATTCTTAGAAAGCCTCTCAAGGCCAAAAAAAATGCATGTACATGAATTTATTCATGGCTAGATCATCCTCTAAAAATTTCATAACTTGATGAGTTATCTATCCCAAGTTATAAATATTAAAAGTTAAACTTACAGAATGAGACATTCACGTAGATGTCAAATTTAAGCTTCGTGAAATATCCATTTAATTTAAAATGATAAATATCAATGGTTGGCATTCAATCATACCATAGATATAATGGTGAGTGGATGAATATAGTGTTAGTGGGTCCTAAATATTTAATAGTGAGTGTTTGATCATGCAATCAAGATCAATGGTGAGCATCAAGTCAAAAGGTCAGCATAAGCAAGAAGCTAACAAGTGGAAATATATCAGGTGTCTTGATAGAGATCCAATGGTACACATCAGTTTTATAAGTTTCAATTTTTCCTAAAGATCTAATGACACATATACACTCATATAAAATAGATATATGGTGCACAAGAGGTCAAAAAGCTAGCAAGATGTTATGGAAAAAATAAAGAGCTAATAGTTGGCATAATATAAAAGGTCCAAATCAAGATCAATGATCAATATTAAAGGCCAAAGATAGTGGGTCAAAGTAGATCAATGGTGCTCATTCAAATTCCAAGAAGTAGATTGATGGTCAATATTAAAGGTATAAAGACAAGAGATTTTAAGTGGAGAATAATGGTGACCTAGGTCAAAATAGAGGCAAATCTTACAAAGAGCATCATGTCGTCACCAGAGCTCAATCTAATGTCACAAGCATACATAATTATATAGTTAGGTGTTGTAAACATGAGGTTTTGACACCATGAACATGTGGTTCAAAGATTTGAAACATATAGGGCTCATGTTTTTCGGTTATAGTATGGTTTCATGACTATGGTATTTGTTCTTTAAAGAAGACCTATGTATATGGTGAGTTCTCAATTTCCATAAATTCCTAGGGACAAGATATGTCTATTTATACTTAGTGGAGATAAAAAATGAAGCTATGTAACCTATAGGCTTTGCATCGATATATAACTAGATGAAAACCAAGGAAGGAAATTGATTTTTAATCTATAATATAGACCTATGATTATATATTGAATAGGGTTAGATATGAACAATTATGGATAAGTGTCTCACCTTTCCATATATTCTCAACTCTGACAAATAGCCATTAAGAGAAGACTTGGGAATGGATTTATCAAGTATATGGATATAAAGATCTTTCTCTCATAATGAAGTAAGTGGAGATAACATAGAGTCCCAAGATGGAGATATAATTGTTGGATAAATAAGATGTATCATTAAATGGATTTCAAGGTGTCTAAGGTTTTTCCTTCATAAGCAAGATCATGACTCACCACTTTTGGCAACTATTGTCCTCTAGTGCATTTCTCTCAGCCAATGAGAAGATTTTAAGGCATATTGGAATAAACAAAAGGATAACTTATGAATAAAGAATTGAGGTTGATTTGTTCACAAGTTGGTAGCTCAATTAATGACTTATGTACTTATTCTCCCTCTTCTCTCTCTCCCTTTCTGATATATTACCCATTCTTTCCATTTTGTAAGATCTCTCTTAGTTTTTAGAAGAATATAATTTCTCTCAATTATGGAAGAGTAGAGACTCTCATTTGATAAGGCTAGACCACATCAAAAATTTGTATGAAATACCTATTAAAGATAATAAATATTTACTTTACCTATCTCTTACTTTTGAACTATGTTTAGTAAGCTTGTGCATGATGGCATTGTGAAGGAGAATCTTCCATGCCCATTGTCCTTCTTCCTTGATTATTTTAGGATGTTTTCTAGTTGATTGTAGGCTTAAATTTGTGTTCTTTTCTCCATTAATTTAATATTGGTGTGAGTCTTAGAACTCCTCTTATCTTCCCGAACCTAGTGTATGAAATACTTATGTAATTATCTAGATTTTGAGATTGTGTGAGCTAGTGATATCTTATGTTTCATTAGTGTATATTTCATGATTATGTGAGTTCTCATTTAATTTTGTACATCACCCTTTTATCCTTCTTAATATCCCTTTACCCCTTCTTTAACCCTTTTCCTAGTGAAAAAATTAGTATAGGTGATCCATCAAGAGGAAGTTGGCCTTCTCTAGATGTTCAACCCCACCATAGGTGACCTATAGACTAGGGTTATCCCAATAGTGTAGCTCAATTAGAAAGGGCTTGAAGAATAATTTCCATGGGTAAAAATTGAAGCTAAAATAGTTTTTGACATGCCCAATGGGACACAACATGAAGTTCAAAGAAGATTGGTCAAATTTGTAGTAGCTATAGATTCCAAGCAAGAACATTAAGAAACTCTAAAAGAAGATTCAATATTCTGATAGCAGATAAGTGACTACACCTCATGCCAAAGGTGACAACAAGGTTAGATTCTAGAGGTATTCCATTTGAATTTGTTAAATGACATTTAAATTTAGTCAAAAGGTTAAGGTTTTCTAATACACACCCATATAAAGGAAGCTTTGTTCCTAAATCATTTTCAAGGCCTACCCCTACAAGGAGACCTTTGTTAGACCCCTTCATAGCCATGGTAGTCCCTAGAGCTTTTGTGGATTTTAATGGCCAAAGTCCTCTATCACTCCCTCATTATGATCCTATCCTAATAGAAACTCTCAAAAGTGTCCCTTATTTCATAGGATACCAATCTAAAACTCCATTAGAACACCTCATGGATATAGCTATTTTTTGTAACATTCACGATATCAATGAAGAAAATGTGCCAATTAGGTTATTATCCATATATTTAAAAGGTAAAGCCTTAGATTGGAATATAAGCCTTACTACTAATTCCATTGATTATGTAAAATATTTGATGATAAAAGTGACCATTTACCACTTTTATAGAATTAACTGCAATAAAAAGAGCCCCTCATGAGGTCATGCAAGACTTCAATACAATATTACAAAAAAATTGGGATAGAATCCTAGTATTTATTAGGCTTACTCCTAACTTTGACCTCCTATAATATTTAAAATCCCTTACTAGTGACATTACATTAATGATCTAGTCCATGGGAGGAAACACATTGCCAAATGAATATGAGGTGGTGATCAGGGCAAAAAATTATCTGGTACAAGTTGGTAAGCTAACACCTAGACCACTAATGCCTTTGTTCCCTGAGATCATACCATATCCTATTTCTATTCATCCCCTTTATGTCATTCCTCCCATGACCACAATTATTTCCACACCTATGCCCAAGTAGGAGAAGGATTTCACAAGCTAATCTAGTGACTCCTAAGGAAATAAGAATTTTCAAGAGCTGAAGAGCATGTTTCAGTCCTTGGGAAATGAGTTAGTGAATGTTAAGAGGCATCAAGCTTTCACTAGGCCTCATCAAGCCTAATATCAACCTCAGTAGTAAGTTTACCAAACAAATAAACCACCCTATAAAGGAAACTTCCAAGGCCAAGGCCAAGGTTAAAACCAAGGATAAGGGCAACCTAATTATAATAGATAAAGCAACTATAATTGAAATGTTACAAGCACTTCCAACACCTTGGTACCTATTAAAGATAATGTTTCTCAAGAAAATGAGGGTACCATGCCATTGAATTAGTCTTTTGGTAAATCAATTATCCTAAACACTAATTTCACTCAAGCGTTCAATGATCAATGGAAATAGGCTATAAATTATGGGTACAATTAGGCTCTTATGGCCCAAAAAATGGAAATTCCCATGATAAAACTAGAAGAGTCTCAACAATGTCAAATCCTTAAGCAAGGACCAAGGAAATATGGTGATAAAATGGTTAGCTATGAGAAAGAAGAGTGTTATGCACTCAATCAACAGGCTAGTTTTAGCTAGACATATATTTTAGTGGTAGCAAATACAAGGTTCAAATGAAGGAATATGGATGGTAACTAGGAAGCAGTCAATGAGCTTCCTACTATTACTCATTCAATATCAAATCCAACTAAACTTACTATTACAAAGGTTCTAATTACTCCAAAGAATTAAAATCAAGTGAGTGTCTTGGTCCCTCAAAACTCAGAAACTCAACGTGTAGTTGTGGCTCCCAAAGCATAATTAAAGGTTAGTGGTTCACCCATCAACATAGTGGAATAAATGAAGAATTCCAATGTGAGTGTGCCAATGTGGGATATGCTCTCCATGCTTGGTTAGGTATACATCCTCCAAGAAGGGTTGTCAAGAATAAATTTTTCTAAGAAACCACCAGTCAAGGAGAATGTGGTTCTCATCAATGAAGACAAAGGACCAAATGAAGGGAAATTAGGTAAGGTGGTTAAACCTCCTCCCTTATACATTTTAGTAATCATTGGTGACTCTTTAGTGCATAATTTATTGGTAGATAGTGGGGTTAGCACCTCAGTAATACAAAAATCTATAGTAGACCAACTTGGTCTAAAGTATGAGCCCTAATCTAAGGGATTTTTGCAACTTGATGGTTCTTCCACCAAGCCATATAGTATCATCAAGGACATCAATTTCACCTTTCATGCTTCTCCTAGTGTCACATTTGTCCAAGATGTGTTGATCCTAGATGTACCTCTTCATTTTATCGTATGCTTATCCAAAGAATTCACTAAAAATATTAGAGGTTACCTTGCAGTAGATTGGTCATACATGGATTTAAGGACAAGATATAAAACCAAGTTATCCATTAAGGATGAGCCTATTTCACAATTACACATAGAGACTTATGGGATAGATAAAACAAACCTCAAATGCACCATTCTTGATGAAAATGAGCATATAGTTGGCCAAGAGTTAAACACCCATCCTGAGGAGATAATAGACATGTTCTTGGATAAACTATGGAATGAAAATCAGCCAATTGATCCCTTAGAAAGATTTGAAGACAGGGGAATGGATGTCTACTATTTGCATGAAGAAAATTAGTCCATGCCATCCCTCATTAGACCTTAAGAAGAGCCTGATGTCTTATGTAAATTGTGTTTTGATGGTTCAAGAAAAAATCATGGAGTAGGAATAGGTGCAATGTCAGTATACCTTTCCAATAAAATATATTTCTCTTATTATAGGTTCTAATTTAGTTTCTCTTTCAATTCAATAGAATATGAAGGTCTCATCCATGGCCTTTAATGGGATAATAAGATAGAAATAAAGTAGTTATAGGTTTATGGGGATATTGAGTTAATATTTCACCATGTTATAAGCCACAATATCACCAAGAATCCCTTGATAAAGTCCTAAAAACATAGAGTGTGGGACCTAATTGAGAAATTTGAGGCTTTTAACATCCAATCCATACTAAGAAACCAGAATAAACATGTTGATAGGTTGGTAGCTATGGTAGCTCAATTTGATATCCATAATGGTTTGAAAAGTGTAGACACCAAAATTAAATCACACACATGTGCATAAATCCCTATGTCGAAACCCCCCCAAACCCATTTTAATAATAATAATTAATCTCCCTAACCCATACTTTTACCCCTCACACATTTAATTAGTTTAAACTACTTAATTAAGTTAATTAAAAACCCCTGTTGCCACCTTACCTGGCCACCTCACCCTATGATTAATTCTCCTCTGGTGAGTCACCTCAAGACCTAGTCCCCTCATCCTAATTACCTAAGACTTATTCCCACTTCCAAATAAAATTCCTCAATAACTTCTTCCTTCCTAACCTCCTATTTTTACCATTTTATAATGGGTGTCACACTTGGCATGGACAAAAACACAAAATAGGCCAAGAATAGAAAGGTTTACCTATTCTAGGGCCACCGATGTTGGTTAATCAATGACCAACATTAGTGAGATCCTTACTGACATCTATGGGATCATCAACATCAACAATATAAGCCAAACTTCAACCTATGGTTTAAGTCATCAAAAATTAAGAAAATCAATTCTTACTCTCATTCAGGCTCTTGACATTCTATTTTTGATATCTATGCTTACAATCACTCTACGTAAGTCAATTACCATCAAAAATTGAGTGATTGAAGACCAAAAACACCTACTTATTCTCTCTATTTAGGCACTCAAGTTTGGACTCCCTTATAGGGATTATCAACCTAGCACTTATCGTTTATAGCTAAGTATATCACTAATATTATAGGTCATTTAACTATTTATCCTTCTATTTATTTATATCTACCTTATACTGCTTTATGCACTTCTAACTGTACCCCTATGAGGGAGTTATAAAGCTTCCTTGCTTGTTTATAATTAAATTAATACCAAACATTTTATTAGACTTAACCAAGTCATAAACTCCCTCTCCTAACTCTCTCAACCTCTCTAACCTAAGCCAAACCATTTCCTAGACCCAAAAAAGCCTTCTGCAACCTCCCAAACAAATATTACCCATACCAACCTTGTCAATATAATTAACATCAGTCACCTCCCTACTGATCTCATCATCCTAACTGATATTGGTCACATACCTACTGATGTCAACAACTATCAATTCTTTAGCCTCTTTAAAACCTACCCAGATAACTTCTAAAACACCAAAAAAACATCTCACCTATACCTTGTCACTCTCTGCTATATACAAGTTGTTAAAAATGGTAATTTCATCTCTATTTCACTCTCTTTTTACCTCTCTTTAAGTTATTTATTATTCTATTATCTCTCAAAAGTGGGTTGTCATCTCTAGGGAAGTTACACACTTCCTAGAACAATTGCATAGCTTGGGAGCCCACTCATTTATCTGCTAATAAACATCTTGTGGTAGTGTTTTATTATCTACAGGTAGTCCTCCTTAGCCAAATAGGAGTTCTCACAATATCTACATAGGGCATGAAAACCAAATCTAGGTTCATTCTAATCACTTATCCCCATCTTCCTCTCTATTTTCCCTTAGACTTAAAGTAGAAAAAATTTAGTGAAACATTTCTAGCATGCCTGATGGGACCTTGGAGTTTTCCTTGGGTTCATTTCTTATTTTAAATATTCATATAGGTGAATTATATTGAAATCTCATTTATTTCACTTCTTCCTTCTCTTTTCTCTTAAAAATAGAAAATTTAATATCTTATTTCTCTATTTAAAAGGCATTTAAAAATGAAATATTTTTTATTTTCTCCTTGCCTCTAAAAATAATTTGTCATTTTCTTTTACAAACAAAAGAAAATCCCTTCTTTACTTCCTCTTGCATGTACATTAGGATAGTGAAATTCATATTCTATTCCTATTTCCTCTCTATTTTCATTTAAATCTCAACATTTCATATTGGGGTTTATAACTTACTGCATTTCATAGCTTGCTTGTTGTATATTAACTCACCTAGTTAATTACAAGCATTTTGAATAAATTTTAGTACACCTATGTTACACAAACAAATCACATTCACATAAATAAGCATCAAAACTCACCTAAGAAAAGGCCCATCAATATTTCATCACCTGATAGATCACTTTACCTTACATGGCTATCCTACTTGGATTTCACCACCAAGGGGAGAACACACTCCATTCTCTAGTGGAGTATAATCTCTAGATAGAAGGTATATTTTGGATAATCAGCCTAACTCAACTCTAAGTTCATGAAGTGCAGAGAGAAAGCTCCTATAACAATCCATATACTTGGTCTAACAAAAATTCCCTATTGAGCACCAAAATAAACCTAAAACTAGCTCTACATTACTTTCTAGTACCTTCAATAACCAAATTCTCTTCTCACTAGCTGATTAAGGCATAATCTAACATGAGACTAAAATTAATCTCTAACATTTAATATTTGTTGGTTACATGTTCTTTTTCTTCTTTTAAATTGCCTTTTGTATTTTTGATTTGGTAAGGATGCTTTTCTATTGATTCACAAAATCAATACAATTTCTAAAACTTAGTTTGTATAACCTATTATCTTAGGTTTTATGAGTGGTATTACCTCTTACATAGACCTTTTACATCCATTATTTTATCTATTTTTAGCTTCTAATTTCTTAAAACATTAGATCTTTCATTTCCCAAGATTTTATAGTGACTGACATTGATTATCATTACCGATATCGACATAGTTTACCTACTGACATCGATTATTCTACTAACATCAATGAACATTTCCTATCGATATCGGTTATCCCTACCAATGTTGATGACTGTGTAGTTTTATTTTCTCAAAATAGCAAGCTAAAATAACCCATTTTACTCTACTCAAACCTGGTTTTTATTTATTCTATTTCAAATATAGAGTCGTAAGACTATTTAAACCACCTCTTACATGATATTGACATGAGCTCAAACCAAAATTCTTGTTGATTACGCAAGCTAACAACCACTTCCACCTTCCCATCTTACTTCTAATTCTATCATGGAGCATACTTTAGATATAGAGCATACTCCTAGCCCTAACCAAATTCACATTGTGCCTAAGGGCGATCAAGATTTTACTAAATTTCTTGATTGTAATGTGGCAACCCTTCAACATTACCTTGCTATGAGTCAAACCTATAATTTTATGGGTGACCCAATCTATGGTATGATAGCCTCTTTGATAGAGGAAACCTCAATTTTAGTTACTTCCACTATTTTCTCCATAGTTACCCAAACCACCACTTCAACAAGTGACCCAACTATAAATAATGTCCAAAATATGACATCTCCAACTGCCCAATCCCACCTAAACACTAGTGTAACTTCCCTACTTTCAAAACCACAACTATTTTAGCCAAGTCAAACCCCATTCTAGAATTTAGTGGTACCTATTCCATCCACCTCAAGCCTATAATTACCCAAGTTACAAAACACCTTTCATCCAACCTAACCATGCTAATAATTCAACCTATAGTAACAACAATCAACCAAGGCATAGACTCCAACCTAATGGGACAAGTCCCTTTTCTTTCTGCACCTTAACCTATAACTTATTATCCTTATGTTTCCCCAACACAACCTCAAAAATTTATGTCATATGCTCCCTTTGCTTCCTATCAGCTTCCTTATAACTTAGGAGGAATCCCCTAAACTAATCCCCCTCTAGACCTCATTAAGACACTAATGGACAAGAAGTCTAATTTAGAGACATTTGTTTTTGGTTCAAAGAATGTATTATCTTATGATCAAATATGCAATGAACCAATCCATCCTTCTATGCCTATTCACCCTTATCCAAGCCAATGGGAACTCCTTAGATTTACTCATTTTTAGAGTAAAGAAGAATCACAACAACACTTATGAGAATTTAGACATACTTGTTATTTAATAGGACATGATGATGCGTTACTACTTCACACTTTCCATATGTCTCTTTTAGGTACTACCTTGGATTGGTATAGCTCTATATCTCAACACTCTTTTCTCATTTACCCAACTTACACAAATATTCCTAGATCATTTCTCTATTAACATTTCTAAGAAGGTTTTCATAACAAACCTTTATTTTATTAGATAATTTGATGAGGAGTCTATTGATAATTTTGTCATTAGAAAACTATCAATTTTTTTGATATATTCTCTTAAAGACTATATAGGATTCCTACCTATAGTACATAGTTGACCTATTTAACTATGTATCCTTATCTTTCTATTCTGTCCCTTATCTAGTAGTACATAGTTGACTTGTACAAATATGTTCTCTATCTTCTTGTTTAGTTATCTATCTATCAGTACATATTTAACCTATAATTTTTTTTCTCTATTTCTCTATTTAGTTCCATATCCATCAGTACATAGTCAACCTGTATGACTGTATTCTTAGTTTCTCTATTATGCTCCTTGGTTTACAAAACATAGTTAACTAGTTTGAGTTTGTATCCTATTTTCTAATTTTGTCTTTGTATCACCCCTTTAGCCTCCTTATCTCATCATGAAATTCTTATTTGAGGATAATATAGAGTTTAACTCAATAGACATAATGAAATTTACCAATCCCAATAGGTTTCCCTGAAAATAGCTTGTGGCTTCCACTTTAGATGAAAGTAATGTGTTTATGGTCACTCACAATAACAATTATGGGACTCCTCCTCATTTATCATTAGTTTTTAATCCTATTTTATCTTTAGAACATCAATCTAAATTAGAGTACATAAATAAAATGCTTTTCTTCATTAATGAGTTTCCTTAACATAGGGCAAAGAACCCTTGAACTATTTACAATCTCATGACAAGTTGTAAATTAGAATAACCCATTCACTTTCCCCTACATTCTCACATGTATTTGGGGGTGAAACCTTATTTTATTGTCAACCTTTCCCTTATATTTTGAATCCTTCCCATACTATGACCTCTTCTTCCTTGATCTCTTTAATCTCCATGCCAAGTATTTCTACTAACATCATAGGTTCAACATGTAGTTGGCATTTTATAAGGCCCCTCCTCCTTAATCAAGCCACTAGTGAATCATTTTACACCAATGTTAATCATCCCACTAGTGATTCTTTTTCTTCTAATGCCAATCCTTCCACTAGTGCATATTTTGCTACACATGCTAAGCATGATACTAGTGCCTCCTTTCTTACCAATGTTTCTTAGCCACTAGTTTTATACATGAAACTACTAATAGTATAACCCAAGCAATTAATACCAATTTTAATACTTCACTTACTATGCAAACCAGTTAAAATACCACTCAAAGCCATCAACTATTAATGTAAATTCTCAAATCAATAAATGATTTTTAAATTAATAATGCTAATCAAATGATTCAAATGCAAAATCATCTCATTTACCTATAAAATCAACCTCAATAGGTTCTATGGGGAGCATAAAATCCAAATTTCCCCAACCCCCCCTTAAGGATTCCCATGGAAACCTCATTCCTCAATCACCCCTTGCTAAGAAAATGATCAAACATCTCTAACATGAACCTATTACACCTAAAAATTCCAATATCAACATAGGAGGTATCACACTGACCATTAGTTATAATGGGTGAATTAATATTACCTTACATTTAAAAACATTTGGTAATCACTACAAATATTGGTTCAAACTAAACACTTTTGTTTCTACCAAGCTATTAGTAAAAACACTCTCTGGAGATGCATTAGATTGGTATAATCAACTCAAATCCTATTATATCACTAGCTTTGAAGATCTAGTTAATTACATAGTACAAGAGTTACTAAATATTTCTTTGAGAATACCTTAGATCACTTTATTAATTGTAAGGAACTTGAAACCAAAATAACACAAGCTTTTATTAAATTATAGATGATCTTGTCTAATAAGTGTGATCATAACATGGATGATGATAATCTATTTCATATATTCACTAATGCTCTTTATCCCAAGTTACAATATCAAGTTACGACTCTCTCCAAGAACTTTGGAAGAGGCCCTCAACCAAGCTAAATGCCAAGATTTTATGATGCATAAATTTGAACCATCCCAAGCTCTGGTGGGCACTCACATTCTCATTAAAAATAAAATTATCATGCTACCAATAACAGTGTCATTGATTATTATGAAACCATTCATAATATTAAAGGTATCATTCCCAAAAACATTGTGGAGCATACTCCCCCTCTAAAAAAACCCCTTAATTCTCAATTTCCCCAAATCAACAACATTAATGATCATAAACCATTATCCTTAGTCGATCTTCAAAAACATCTACCAAGGCCTCTATCATGAGAGCTTAATCCCACTCATCTTATAAAATCATGGCATTTGTTCAGATTGGGATATACTATGGGGGGGATGAATCAATATATATTATATATTATAAATCTTTTACTTAATCAAATTTCACATAATCATACATTCAAGATATGCAATAAAACTGAAATAATAACATGCACCACATAAGAGAAAGAATTTACATGGAAACCCAATGTGGGAAAAATAATGGAGAACAATCTCAAGTATATGAATGAAAACCAACTCAAATTAAAAAGTTCACAAGTACCAACTTACAGGATCACCAACCCACTAAAGAACCAACCCCTCTTGTGTATAAAACACAACTACTATCAATGTTGCTTTGTCAACAAATGATAGAAATCTACTATATCTCTTTCTCTTCTCTCCTCTTTTATTATATAAAATAATTACAAACCATGCACTCTCTTTCATATTTCAAATGGATTATCAAGCCTTTAGTTATATCTTTCCAAATGACCTTTGGAATTCACCCTTTGTGACCCTTCACTCCTCATGGAAAATGGTGCCAAAATTGGATGACCCTTCGACTCCTTGCATTTGAAAAGTCACAAGGTGACCCTTCATAAGTAAATTCATATTTTCATCTTTTTGTCTTTATCTTGGTGACTTTTCATATTCCTCAAAGTGTCCTTTCATGAGAAATCACACACCCTTCCTTTTTTGTCTTTACTTGGTGACTCTTGGAATTCCTCAAGATGAGTCTTCATGGGAAAATGCATCCCATTTATCTTTTTTATTTACCCCATGACTCTTTGACTTATCCATGGGCCATTTTTTGACTTTTATGCAATCAAAAATATATTAATTAATATTAAGTAAATATCAACACATGTTAGCCAAAACATGAACATTAAAAACACCTTTAGACAATAAATTCTATGGGGCATTTATCAACAATGCTAGATCTTTGACATTAATGATAATATTTCTAACAATCTCCCCCTTTGTCATTGATGGAAACCTCAAACTAAAATTACCACATTCTAAAACCTGTACTACACATGCTAACCTACACATAATGCCATTTAAAAAACATACAATAACTCCCCCTTACTATAGCATACTATACCTATTCTCTATACCTATTTTTTCGCTTGTTCCCTATACCTATTTCCTCTACCTATTTTTATTTTTCCCCCTTTGACATCAATGGCAAAGGGCCTATCTTGGAGCTAACACTTAGCTCCCCCTCAATGGATGATGATCCTTAATGGTAGGAATTAAAATAAATTACTCCTAACTTCTACCATAGATACTTCAATGTGTCCTTTGGTAGTGCTTTTGTGAAAATATTTACAATCTATTCTATAGTAATGATATATTCCATCTTAAATTTTTGATATACAACCTCCTCTCTCAAGAAGTGATATATGATAGGAATATGTTTTATTCTTGAATGCATCACTAAATTCTTTGAAATATTAATAGCACTTGTGTTGTCACAAAAAATAGAAATAGGCTCATCATATTTTAACTTGATATCTTCAAAAGTTTGCTTCATCCAAATCACTTGAGTTCAACATAATGCTGATGCAATATATTCCACTTTAGCTATAAAAGTGATACTAAATTCTACTTTTTGCTTAGCCATAATACTAAGCTATCACTGAAGAAGAAAGATCCTCCACTTGTACTCTTTTTATCATCCAAGAAACCTACCCAATATGAATCTATATAAGAAACCAAAGTGAAATCTCTACCTATGGGATACCACAATCCATAATCTAATGTCGACTTAACATATCTAAATATTTTCTTCACCAACTAAACATAACTCTCCTTCAGGGCTGCATAATATCTCACAACCATGCCTACTACATCCATGATGTTTGGCCTCAATGTTGCTAAATATAAAATACTAATAATCTCTCTCTCTCTCTCTCTCTCTCTCTCTCTCTCTCTCACACACACACACACACACACACACACACACACACACACACACACACACACACACACACACACACACACACACACGAAGATTTATCTACAAAAGGTGAATCTTCATCCTTACGCACATTGTTCCCTATACTCATTAGTGTTCCAACTAGTGCATAATCCTCAAAAACAATTTTTGTCAACATTTATTTGGGCATACTTATTTTGAGATATGAAAATTCCTTTATCTGACTGAAATATTTACAACCCTAAAAAAATGAAAATTCTTCAAACATAGACATCAGATTATTTTTGAATATTATCAAAAAATTCTTTTGTCATCTTTTCAATGTTTCCTCCAAAAATTATGTCATCAACATACACCAAAACAATTAATTTATGGTCACCTTCTATTTTTATGTAGATATTACTATCAACAAAACCTATCTTGAAACATGGATCTTGCAGGTACTTATTAAGTCTTCCATACCAAGATCTGGGATCTTGTTTCAATCCATATAGTGCTTTATTCGATCTACATACATGGATACTATCATTTGAGAGAATAAATCACTCAGGATGCTCAATGTAGACATCCTTTTCTAGATTCCCATTCAAGAAAGTAGAATTGATAGCCATCTAAAACACTTTGAAATTATAAAAGACTGTATATGCAAGAAACATTATAATAGCCTCTATCCTTTCCATTGGTGTAAAATTTTATTCAAAATATATACCCTCAATCTAAGTAGATCCTTTACATACTAGCCTTGCTTTAATCCTGGTAACTTCACCATCTTCATTCAACTTATTTTTGTATACCCATTTTTTTCCTATCACATTTTGATCTTTTGGTCTAGCCACTAATTACCAAGTATCATTATTTTCTATCTAATTTAATTATTCATCCATTGCCTTAACCCAATGCTCATCATGTCTAGCTTATGAAAAGTTTCTAGGCTAAATTTTGGGTAACAAATAAAAATTTACTTGCTTAGATTCACTTACCATAATTCTTCTAGTGCAAACTCCTTCATTTATATTCCTAATAATGTCACTCTAATTATGATTTATTTGAAAATATTTATATGGGGTCTTGGTGTCCTTTTTCTTCTCCTTCTCATCTTCATCTAACTCTTCAAAATCTTCTTCTTCAATGATTTTAGGAGTGTCCACTTGATCACTAGCTCTTTGCGCTACATCTTCATCTATTCTAACACTTACACTTTCAATAATCTTCTTGGCTCTTTTATTATAATATTTATAAGCTTTACTTTTGTAAGAATATCTAATAAATATACCTTCATATATTCTAAGTTCAAACTTACCTAATTTTTCACTGATTCTTTTTATGAAGCATCTGTTATCAAAAAATCTGAAATAATCAATAGTAGCTAGTTTGTCTTTCCATAGTTCATAGGGGGTCTTGTCACTATTGACTCTTAAAAACTCTATGTTCTAGATGTGCACTACTGTACCTACTACCTCTATTAATTATTTATTTAGTATCTTGGATTCATTTAGCATTGTCCTTGCCATCTCTTAAACTATTTTATATTTTTTCTCATCTACTCCATTTTACTAGAGTTATGACTATTGAATAATGTCTCTTTATCCCATGGTCTTCACAATACTCAATAAACTCATCTAACATGAATTTTCCTCCTTGATCTGATCTCAGGCACTTAATCTTCAAATCAATTTCATTCTCAATAAATGCCTTGAATGCTTTGAAGTGGATGATATCTTCTAATTTTTATTCAAAAACACCACCCAAGTCATATGTGTAAAATCATCAATAAGCAATATGAAATATTTCTCACCTTGGTTACTTTGAGTTCTCATAGGTCCACACAAATCAATGTCAAAAAGCTCTAACATCTGAGTGGTTGAGTATTATTTTGTTTTGAACTATCTTCTAACCTACTTCCCATGTTGACATGGTTCAGAAAGTGTGTTGGAGGGATTTTCAATCTTTAAAATATATCTAACTGCTCGCTTCTTGCTGATGTTGATAAGATTGTCAAAATTTATGTGTTCCATTCTCTTGTGCCATAGACAACTTTCCTCAACCTAACTCATACAACATTTTTGATCTTTGATATTTGATAACATATATAAATTTTACCTATCTTTAAGCAGCTACAATCAATACATTTGAATCTTTTCTCCTAATTTCACAACCCTCTACATAAAACTTTAGTGTGTATCCCTGATCACACATTTAACTTACACTCAATAGATTATGCTTAAGACCTTCTACATACAAAAAAATTTCAGTCTTACTTCTACCATTATCCAAAATTATTGTACCTTTTTTGGCTATTCTAGTAGTGGTATTATCTCTAAATTTTAGTATGCTACCATTGATATTCTTTAGAGTTATGAACTTGCTCTTGTCTCCTATCATGTGCCTCAAACATCTGCTTTCAATGAACCATGGATTTTATTCATTTATTGAATGCAAAGCTATCTAGACTAACATAGACTTTTTAGGTTGTTTCTTATGACATGAACCTATCTAAACTTTCTTCTTGAAGAATAGATCTTTGAAAATTTGGTTCTTCTTGACTAACTCAAACCCACTTCTACAGTACCAGGCTATGTGCTCAAAGGTATTGGACTTGTAACAAATTATGGACAATTCATTAAAGTCTAATAGAGGAGTAAAAGAGTTGTGTCTTCTTCTTGAATATGTATGAGTTTCCTTCTCCTTATTTTTACAATTGTTAGTCCTTTTTCAACATTCTATTTTCTTATAACCATATCCATTAAAATAAAAATAGTAACCATAAAAATAGAACCTATTTGTGTATCTCTGACCTGATTGCCTTTTGTATCTCTGTTCCTTTTGGACTTCTTTGTTTGAGATGTCTTTTGTATTCTTAACTTCTTCCTTTTTCATTTTCGCTTTTTTAAGAGCTTCAACATAGCCTTTCCTTTTTCTGTGTTAACCTTATCTATGAAAGTAGTGGCCTCCCCTTTCTCTTTTTCAAATTTGATACCTATCTTATCTGACATTGATATTTGACTTTATAATATCTTATTCAACATATTGGTACTATTATTAAATTTTGAATCATTGGCTGCTCTATCATTGACTACTTTATTTATTTTCTCAAGATCTACTTTTAAAAAGGTAATTTAAACAACATACCTTTCACATTCTTCACTTAATTTTTATAACTGAGCTGTTAGATATTATTTAGTCTTTTTGGCTTCTTCAATGTGTGCTTGTAGAAATTCAATTATTTATTTTGAATCCTGTTTTATTTTTTTCAATTTGACACATAAATTTATGATTCTTCTTCTCAATAGCTTGTAATTATTTCTAAGGCACAAATGAGTTCTCCTTCCAGATTCACTTTAGCTTCATCTTTTTCTTATTGATCATCCATACTTCTGCTTTTGGAGGCATCTTCATGTATGGTCATGAATATAATCTTTTCTTCATCTAAATCACTAACTCTACTATCTTTGACTGAGCTAGGATCTTTAGAGTATAAACTCTTCTTATTTAATCCCTTCTTGAATTTTCCTTTGAAATTCATCTTGTATGTAGACCTTCCTTCTTCATTATCACCATTAATATTATTTAGGCACTTAGCTACAAAAAGCACAATATTTCCACAATTAAAGCATTTTAAAGGTAATTTTCCTTGATATTTATCTATACCCTTTTTCATTTTTCAGATGAATATAGATCCATTTTCATCTTCATCATCACTAGAGCTATCACTTGATTCTTGAATCTTATCCTTGTCTTTATTTGATGTCTTAAAATTAGCTTCCCTCTTTGAGGGTTTCTCTTGTTCAATCTAAATCTCATATGCCATATGAATACCATGTAGTTCATCCATCTTTAGCTTAGCTAGATCCTTTATCTCATCAATTACTAAAACCTTTACATCATATCTCATTGGTAGAAATATCGAAACCTTTTGTACCACCACTAATTCTTCTAACTTTTCTCCAAGGCCTTGAATATGATTAACTACTTGATCAACTTGTAAAATATAACTAACTATATTCTCTTCCTCTTTTTTTTTTCAAACTCTCAAATTGTCTTTTGAAAGTCTAGAGCTTATTTTTCTAAACCTTTCCATCACCTTTGTAAATATTTTCAAGATCTACCGAAGTCTCATGAGTATATTTACATTGCATAACTTTAATAAATTTTGATTCACATAAACCATATAAAATAGCATTTAAAACTTTAGCATTATTTTCACTTGCCTTCTTTTTTACTAGAGTAGTCACAAGTGTCTGTGGCTCTTCGTATTCCTCCATAACTACTTACCAAATGTTGAATCCAAGAGATATCAAATAATTCATCATCCTTATGCTCTAAAAAGCATAATTTGTCCTATCAAACAAAGGTGCCTTATTTGTAGAAAAACCTTCATGTGGTCCAACCATCGTGCTTTGCCCAATCTACCTTCAAGATATAAAACTTTTTCCAAAGGAATCTATTCTGATACCAATTGTTAAGCATGGGATATACTGAGGGGGGTGAATCAATATATCATATATCTTATAAATCTTTCACTCAATCATACATTCAAGACATGGAATAAAATTTAAAAAATAACATGCACCACACGAGAGAGAGAGAGAGAGAGAGAGAGAGAGAGAGAGAGAGAGAGAGAGAGAGAGAGAGAGAGAGAGAGAGAGAGAGAGAGAGAGAGAGAGAGAGAGAGAGAGCATATTTTTACATGGAAAACTAATGTGGGAAAAACCATGAATAACAATCTTAAGTATGTGAATAATTACCAACTCAAATTACAAATTTTTCAAGCACCAAATTTCAAGAGCACCAAACCCATTTGTTAATCACCAACACAACAATGATTTTTGAGCACTAACCCCTCTTGTTTATAAAACAAAACTATCTCTCAATGTTACTTTCTCAACAAATGATAGAAATCTACTATATCTCTTTCTCTTCTCTCCTCTTTTCTTATATAAAACAATTACAAACCATGTACTCTCTTGAATATTTCAAATGGCTTCTCAATCCTTTATTTATAGATTTCCAAATGACCTTTGAAGTCCATCCTTTTTGACCCTTCACTCCTCATGGAAAATGGTGCCAAAATTGCATGACCCTTTGACTCCTTGCATTTGAAAAGTCACAAGGTGACCCTTCATAGCCAAATGCATCTTTCCCCTTTTTGTCTTTATCTTGGTGACTTTTCATATTCCTCAAAGTGTCCCTTCATGATAAATTACACCCTTCCTCTTTATCTTTACTTGGTGACTCTTGGAATTCCTCAAGATGAGTCTTCATGGGAAAATGCATCCCATTTCTCTTTTGTCTTTACCCCGTGACTCTTTGACTTCTCTATGCACCCTCTTTTGACTTTTATGAAACCAAAAATATATTAATTAATATTAAATAAATATCAACACATGTTATACAAAATATGAACATTAAAAACACATTTAGACAATAAATTCTATGGGGCCTTTATCACCAGTGCTAAACCTTTGACATCAATGACAAAATTTCTAACAGTATGATCCAAACATTTTTTTTTGGTTTCTTGCAAGTTAGGGCCACTCTCACAAGATTTTTAGAACATTATGTAACCTAGTTATGGATTTTTTCCTTGGCCAACCTTTTATCACAATTCAATCATTCAAAAGTGCCAACAAGCTTATTACATAGCCTTTAAATCTCATGAAATACAAAACAAAATCAAGATTTAAACTAGGCTAATGCTCATCTTTCCATATATAAATATGCTCTTACTAATCATCAAGATAGAAATTACAAGACTTCCCCTTCAAAAAATAATGTTGAAAGTATTATAGACCAAAATCTTAAAGAAAATGTGGTAAATATGACTATTATGTGAATGGTAATTGCTTTCATTGATTCTAATCTAGCTCACATGAACCAAACCTACCAAAAATTTCATGTTATCCAAGATTATTCCCCATCTCATCTCATAGAGTTGGGATGAGATGACCTTATCTCTTTCCAAAAACCACTTCCAACACCTCAATTGGATAATAATTCTCATACTATTTATATAACTACCCTAAAATATACATGCATTGATAACATTTCTCAACCTTCCAATAATTTTTTTCAAATAAAGCATAAGAAATACCTAAATCAACTATCCCATTATATATACCCAATCAAATAATTTGTCCCCAAACTAAACTAACCACATATTATCAACACAAGTTTGGATGCACTTCAAATCCTCTTGCCTAGGAGCTCTTACAATATTGTGTGCCTCTATCTAGAAGTCCCCCCATTGGTTATGATGAATGGGACCCCATCGTAGAACTTACTAATCTCCCATCTCAATTTCCCTTTATTGAACTCATGTAAAATTATCCCTATCAATGCAACCATCTGATGAAATTATTATTCAAAATGAACATCCCTCATCCTCCCCTAGCAAGACATGAAACTAAATTATCTAGGTTGAAAGATAGTATCTTAAAATAATGTGAAGACATGTTTATAGATGTTGATGAAACAATAGACACTTCTCTTTGCATAAAATTTATTATTACTTCCATGATTCCAAATGAGATTATAATTTATGCATATGATCTTCTAATCTTTATTAGTGTTTAAATCTTTGATATCCAAGTCAAGCATGTTTTGATTGATGAGGGTTTAGGTATTTGTGTCTCCTCTCTCAAATTCATTAAAACCATTGGATATTCTATGTGTAATCTTAAATCCACATGCATTTATTGTCAAGGTTATGATCAAAGGTAGATGCCTCTCTTAGGTTATCTATGGGTTCTTATGACAATCCCCCTATCACTATTTGAGTGAAAGTTATGATATTTAACTTGCACCTTTCCTATAACATCTTGCTTGGCAAGCCTTAGGCTCATCACATGAGGGATGCCACCTTATCTTGCTACCAATGTGTTAAGTTTCCCCATAATGGTTCCATTTATAATATTCAAAGAGATGCAAACCCTTTTAATTTCTAAAAATTCTAGGAAAGTGGTGTAGTTAAAATTATAACCCTCAAACCCTTACGTAGTGTCCCATTAAGGGAATCTCAACATTTCAAATCTCTTATGAACTATAATCGAGTTTGTCATGGTTATCCTAAACTTGTTACAAACATATCACCTAACCTCTTATATTCTAATGATGATGATCTGGACAAGATCAAAATCAAGATCAAACCTTTAGATCTCTCTCCTCATTTCATCACCCAACTTCTTCCATCTTTAAATTATGTTCATGTTAGCCACCTATTGATGATATACCTATGGTCTTAGCCAAGACCTGGCATTATATTCATCACATAACTTATGATGAAAAGGTCATACCTATCTACACCATCAACCTTAATACACCCAATTATGATGATGGTTATGCTTTAGATGATCCATTTTTAGGAGGACATGTCCAAGATAGAAATGCTGAGATTCTTAGATATTGCACCTCTTTATTTTAGTCTTTCGATTCATCTTATCGTATTCCTTCTTATATCATTTCTAATTATAGTATTATTCTTCTTTTTTTCAAGGTAGGGATGGAGCAGTCATATGGTACACCTCTAGTTTTGTTAGATCTTCTTAGGATCATGCTCATAAATCATGCTATGACCAATCCTTATTATTTTCCTAGATACTGGGATCCTTATAGCTTGCTTCCCCTATAGATGCTTGGTATCATCCTTAAGCCTGATACATTTCTTACTTCTCCCTAAGTTGAGACTAGTTTGGTTATTACTCCCATTCTACCTTTAGCTAAGCATCATCCTACATCAAGTATTCTTCTCCTTTAGATGAGCCTAGCCCAATTTCTCTACCATCCTTGCCTCCCCTTGGCAATGGCCTTCTTCCTTTTTAAAAAATTGATCCTATGCCCTCCTAATGGGCCAACCAACCTTACTTTGATATTCATAAGGTTTTTGGTCATTGGATAGACATTTCCAATTATATCATCCATCTTCAGCTTCTACTTCTACCTCTTCTATTAGGAGACCCCCAAAGTCTACTAATAAGCATATCTATTACTTATATGGCACAAATAATCATTCTTCCACCCATTATTGAAATATTCAATAATATATCTATCATTTCATCTTACCATTACCTAGACTAAAGATAAGGCTGTACCTCCTTCCAAGTTATTACTTGAGTATATTCCAAAATATGGAGAGGTATATTATCATATCTACTAGTTCTATACCCACCAAATTGATCATTATCACTTCTTCTAGAAACATCTTCATGATCACCTTATGACCATTATTGCACCTACTATTCCTCCTCCCATAGGTCATCCACATAAGAAGGATCCTCCTTCTTCATCTATGGCTCTCATGACACCTACATATTCTACCCCACCTATGGTTCCTTCTCCACTGGTGGTGTCACTTTATTGTCTCACATACACCATTCATATTCTAGAATCTATTCCCCTTCATGATTATTCTATGCATGAGTGCCCTCATAAGCATCATCCTTAAACTATACCTACATTTTCTATTGAGGATATTTGATGAGAGGTCTTTTCATATATTTCCTTGAGGATACATGAGACTTTTGTTGTAGTTAGGATCCATCTTCCTAGAAATATATCAGATATTATGGATAATATTTAGAGATAGACTTATTAGTATTTATGAACACAACATGGTGTTCTTATACTTCATTCTTCATTATGATTTTGTATTAGACTTGTGATCCACTTTTTTATATATCTTATATCATTGGACTATGTGTCAAATTTTTATTCACTTATCTATTTCACATGGATCTTTATATTATGCATTTTGTGTTGTATATGGTTTCATTTTAATTAATATTTTCTTATGACATATTTTTCTTTCCATGATTTCACACTTACATTTATTGAGTTCATTTATTTTCATGGATGTCTTTATCTTTTCTCATGTTTTTTTACCAATTTATATCCACAACATGGCTAATTATTATTGTGACTTGGTTATACAAACCTCGTTACCCTTAATAATCCTTATTTACCATGTGATTGGTTAGCAAACAAGTCATTTAATTGTAATTATATATTATCGATCCAATGTCGATCTACATTTATTCCCTTATTTCCCTTTACAAACTAAGCATACACATTGTTGAAACTTGAGATAAGATATTGGTTCATAGGTAAGCCTAAGTGTTTATTCAATCATATCTTTGGATAATTAGTTTCCTTTTGCCAAAGTTTAGAGCTCATTCATGTGTATCACTTCTATCCCTTATGTTGGTTATTCCAAATCCATATGGAGGAGGAATCTTAAAAGCCATAATAAAATCCAAATAATTTAAACAAAAGGCAATGATATAAATGATAATATACAAATCTCAAGAGTCAAATCACACTAAAATACATAAATCATAACACATCTCCTTTTTCTAATAAAATCTCAAACTCCAAATTTGTCATCATGATAGAGTCAAGGTCCATTAGTGTGTGGTAGAATAGTAGATTAGAAAATGAGAATAAAAATATTTTAGTGCTATCTAATTTCTCACATATATACCCAATCTTCATAGTAGATCGATGGCTCTATAAGATGTCCTGAGGAAAGAGGAACATGTTGTGAGAAGGTAAGTCCATTTTAATTTTCTTATTCACATAACCAACATAAGGTTATCTTAGTATATCACTTATTTACATATACAACTTTGTGCTTATTGTGAACAGGTGTCATTTATATTTTGATGGTCACTAGACTCTTAGTGTCTTTCCTTTGTACTTAGTGTGCCTCATGTTTCCTAAGGTCTTCTCATAGACACCTATGTTATGATTTTTACATTCCCTATTCCATTTACAACATTCCTGATATTTGTCCTTAAGAAATATTATTTTGTTAACTAATCATCCCCCCTAGGGTTTCCCTTTATGAGTTTTATTATAAGACCGTGGATAAGACCAAACCTTTCTCACAAATTAACACATTACAAAACATCCTTTTAAAATCATTATCATATTGATTTCCACCTCATTGGTGTTCCCTTTAGGAGTTTTAGTGTAAAACCATGGATAGGACTAGGCCTTACTAAAAAAAATTCCAATACCCAAGTCATAATGAAATTATTTATGTCAAAATTTGAGGTAAGTAAATATTGATTATGAGTTACACATCATTGACATGCTTCTGATCTTGATCTTGTATTTTTTATTCTTAGTTCATAAATATTTCACTTTTATTTTCTTATTTTATGATCACATTTATTATTATAACTATTTTTTTAAATTTTTCATACTTCCCATTTTGCATTACTGTGATAAATTTAATTTAATTTTTTAGTTTGGTATTTATTTTTATACTTCCCAACGTGATTTAGTATGATTGATTGACTTAATTTTTTTTATACCATTGCTTTTCATGAGCCTTCCAATTTATTACATTATTTTCATACTTACCAACATGATATAGTATGCTTTTATTTTGTTTTAACTTGGTGCAAATATTTTACAAGGTTTAAAACTATCTATTACCTTTTTACCATCTTTTGTTTATTATATTTAGTCATTTTCTTATCACACATAATTTTATAAGTCATTTTTGCCTTTTTCTTTTTAACCATGTATGTGTATCACATAATGCTAGAAAATAAAACACTCAACATATATTTTTCATAGCATATATAATAAAAGTTAAATACATGTGTTCACAATAAATATATCCATGCATCAAAATACACATCCAAGAACTCATGGGATCAATACAACTATCAATATATATATATATATATATATATATATATATATATATATATATATATATTATATCATGTGTTTTATACAAAATACATCATACAATCACTCTAGCTCTAAGGTTGGGATCCATCCTATATATCATGTGGCCTATCCATGTTACCCATAGATGCTCAAGACTATGAGCTCTCAATGATATGCTATAATGAGTTAGTTCCATATCTCAAGCCTACAACCTATCTATCTAGATTGACCACCTAAATCTATACCTATCCAAGTTGGATAGTAGTAGCCATGTGTGTGTGTGTATATATATATATATATATATATATATATATATATATATATATATATATATATATTATATCATTTGTTTTATACAAAATACATCATACAATCACTCTAGCTCTAAGGTTGGGATCCATCCTATATATCATGTGGCCTATCCATGTTACCCATAGATGCTCAAGACTATGATCTCTCAATGATATGCTATAATGAGTTAGTTCCATATCTCAAGCCTACAACCTATCTATCTAGATTGACCACCTAAATCTATACCTATCCAAGTTGGATAGTAGTAGCCATGTGTGTGTGTATATATATATATATATATATATATATATATATATATATATATATATATATATATATATATATATATATCATGTGTTTTATACAAAATACATCATACAATCACTCTAGCTCTAAGGTTGGGATCCATCCTATATATCATGTGGCCTATCCATGTTACCCATAGATGCTCAAGACTATGAGCTCTCAATGATATGCTATAATGAGTTAGTTCCATATCTCAAGCCTACAACCTATCTATCTAGATTGACCACCTAAATCTATACCTATCCAAGTTGGATAGTAGTAGCCATGTGTGCCACTCTCTCATATCCTAAGGCCTATCATACCTAGGCCTCTCCCTCTGTCACCCCTGTCAGTGGATTAGTCCATACCCTCATGCCCAAAGCTACCTCATGGCCTCTCAAACTAGTCTAAACTAGTCCTCATGAGATAGGAAAGATGAAACCACAAGAACATCTAGAGTGGTGGGGTCATATAATACCAACACCCTATCCAAAATGTCATGATGCACATCTATAATCAGGGCTCCCCATATGACCTTCTCTATTATAGGATATGTAAAACCAAAAACTAGATAGACATTAGATCACATATATATCTCAAAATCATCTACCATAATCATAATGAAACTAATGTCCTATATCAAATAATTAAATCTAAATTACAAAATTTTTCACCAGTGCTACTGTCACCAACCACCATCTCTCTATTTTATTTCCCTCTAATCACCATATCTCTATTTACTTGTCTTTCAATCACCTTCTCTATATTTCACCTCTAAAATAATGCAAACCCATGAGTCACCACTCAAGCACACCATGATCCTCTCTTTTAAAGTGCCTCTATGGATTAACTATGTCATGGACAAGTTGTTGGGTCATCCTATGTTGTATCCATTTCCTGTATCTCCTATAATTAATGGTGCCTCCATATATGATGTGACTATGGTTATCACTACTTCTACTATTATGGTGCCTATTGTGTGCCTGTATCCACATCCATAACATCTCTCCCTACCAAATTTTTTATCTCCTACTATTGTGTTTGACTAGTCCATGGTCTATCATGTCAACATCTCTCCCTACCAAATTTTTTATCTCCTACTATTGTGCTTGACTAGTCCATGGTCTATCATGTCACATCTTGATCACTGATATCTCTACTAGTACCCATCTTCCTCCCCTCACTCTCATATATCTATCATGTTATGCATAATAATTAGGCACTACTAAATGTCCCACCAGATGACGGAGTATGAAATATATTGACAAGCATGCCACTATATGCAACTCTACCCATGATATGTAGTGGCTTGCGATCCAAACATATGCAAAATTTCTAGCAATGGTCACCCAAATAGGCCATATAACATTAATGTGTGTATATGAATAGTACATGATTTATCCTCATGTGATAGTTTGTAGAGTTAGCATGAGGGGCATGACACATGCTACATGATCCTATCTCCACCTCATGACCTGAGGCAACTTATATTTGACCACATGGGAAACCCAACTATCTAATACATGGGGAACCTATCATATTTATAATAATTTATCAAAACCACATGCCCCATGGTATTCTACCCTATGGAGATCATCTCATACATATCATGCATGAGCTAGACCTAGATGATAGCCCCAAAATCATAGAGTGATCATTGATTTAATATGGATTGGTAAAAGGATATCACATACAATGGTAAATTTTTATCCAATTTGTGACACAACACTCATGTTGTCAAAAGTCCTATTACTACCCTTTAGATGTTTGGAATAGCCATAATGTAAACATCAAACAAGTTTACCCTCAACCTAGGGTAAATCCTATCTGAGCATGTCACCTACTAGGATGGTTTTCATCTCTCATCTAAATCCTCTAGTGTGTTAGTGATCATAAACATCCTACATATTAAAATTCTAAGCAATTCATGGACATCCTCCATCATAATAAACACCTCAATGATATCCCCATCTACCATCCATAAAAAAAATCTAGTCAACCATTCTCATGCTCCAAGGAACATGAAAATGAGATCAACACTCAATGGGATCTGTCTCATCTCTATAATTCCTCTAAAACCCATTGTGACCATTTGAGCCCTTTCCACATTACTCAAACAATATAACAAATATGGTAGCTATGATACATCTATCAAGAACCAATATATTTTGAATCTCTACAAAATATAAAATAACAAGGGATCTATTATATCTCCATGTCATAAATATTCAAAATATATTCTTAAAAATTCACAAATTAACTACTTAATTAGTTGGTTTGATTTAATTTTCTATGTTTCTTGATTTTCCTACAAAACCAACCCATTTAATCCTAAATCAGCCCTATACCCTTTTGATACTAATCAACCCTCTTATACCAACTAAATTGGCCCTTTGGTATGTAATAAATCATCTACCATATAGTCAACCACCCTTTATAATACTATATCGACCCACCACTACGCATTTGACCTCCCACCTTATATTTTCCTTATAAAATAAGTCAACCAAGTCAACTATATTCTTTCATAGTGGTGACATTTTGATAATTTACCAAAAATTACTTAGGCATTTATTTGTCTAAATTCTTCCCAACCAAAATCCTATTCTACCCCTAGTCTATGTATAAATTTATTTTAGTCAATTTTGGTGCCTATAATTTCCTTACCAATTAATTATATATATCTAGCTCAATTTTGAATAAAAATACTAACAAATTTTAAATTCACCAATTTCATTCCTATGCTACACTCATTAAAGCCACCATGCATCCTCCTCATCTTAGTTTTCATCTCCTTACCATGATAGCTCTCTGGTCTCAAACTAGGTCTCTCAAAGCTTTGCTTTTTAAGAATAGTAAAAATAAAAAATGAATTATTATTTACCCTATTTATATTTACTATTCAAGTTTATTTACTTGTCAAATATTTATCACCATATTCCATATTTTAATCATATCTATATTTATAATATCTCTTTTTATGAACCAAAAAAGGTTCTATAATCCTAACATTGTAGAGAATCATTTCACATATTACATGTATATTTTGTAAAAGAATCAATTTTCACTCTTTTTTGTTAATTTCTATAAATTTGCCTAGTGTTCCATACATTAGATGCCTTCACATTTATTGCATCTCATTTTTTATCTACAAAATTAAACTAAGTCTGTGTTTTTCAAATCTATCATTTCATTTATCTTACTTCTTCTTACTTAAATTTATTTAGCTTCAACATTGTATGTTACTATGTTATTTTCCCAAAGTACCATCCCCTATTTCAACTAAGTGACACATTATGAGCTTCGAGTCAAACATATGTAGACACATAATATTTTCAAACTTTTATCAATTATTAATGCTTTCTCTCATGTAGGAACCCATTGAGTTTCAATCTTTCTAAGTGTAAGTCTTAAAGGGCTCACTGGGAAATAGGTGGGCATACCATTGGTGCTTCATAGGATTGTTGTCCCTTTACTACCACTTTTTATTTACATAACCATCTCTTAAAAACACTTTCCTAATATTTGTCTCCTCTTTTTCACCCTACTCTATCCATTTTATGTCTTTATTATCCCCTTATTACTCCTTAAACCCTTTCCAATGGTTTACATTTACATTACACTATCAGCCCCATCGACTCTCTAGTCTAATTGATAAAATATATTTAGTGTCTAGGTCCACCCCTAGATGACCTAAACTAAGACCTAATTTTTTAAATTAATAATAATACATATTAGATCAAGATGACCATATCATCTAAATTTTTGGAAAGGTTTAGGGTTAGATTACTCTATATATACACATTCATTTTGTCATTTATTTAGGAGGAGAAAAAGAAGAAGAATATATTGTGCATCTACTTATCCACTATTCTACTTGAGCAGCATAACTTAGGGTTTTAATACTTTCTTTGGAAATATGGATATTGTCTTGTGGATAAGTCTTTTGGATGCATATATAAGTCATGTATTTGAGAGCCAACTTATCCTTTTTATCCTTACATACCACCAAAAACTCTTGAAAAACACCATGGCCAAGGGAAGGATTGAGGTTTGATGGGTTTGTCTTCAAAGGTAAGTATTCCTAACTTTATTCCTCCTTTGTAAGAGTAGATAGAATTAAATTTTTACTTATCTTATATGCATTAGGATTATTCTATGCATGTTTACTTTTTTATGCTATTACCCCCACTTTATGCCACAAACATTGGTGAGCACTAGATTAGACTTTACTTTATTTGTAATTTACTTTGTGAATATGAAAACATAGGACCTAAATATGGTTATTTCATGGTGTTTCTTGGCTAGATGCTTTGGAACCCTATATAGTGATGTTATTATGGTAAGAGATCCCTTGGTTAGGCCTAACAGATCTATCTTGGTCATCACCCCAAATATCTAATGTATCAATAATAGGAAGTGTAAGTAGGATTTATATTCTCTGAGTTGGGAGTGATTAATATATTAGCTACAAAACTTTGTATACACTATCTTGAAATAAATTTAAATTTTTGAACCTTGATTTATAACATATCTAAGTGATCACACATTTTCACAGATAAAAAAATTATTCAAAATTTATCTATAAAAGCATTCAATCCATTGATGGATGTGTATGTGGATAAAAAGGTGAGGTTCCAATATTTGAAACCTTCTAGAATAGAAAAAGGTAAAGCATTGTATCTGAATTATTTAAGGCCTATTGAAACATGGATCAAATAAGTTACAAATTGTAGTTATCTCTCTTTCACATTGATGGCTTCCCTACACATTATTAGTTAATAAATATACAATTGGTTTGTTTTAAAGATCATCAATGTGGTTACAAATTGATTAATTATTTACAAGAATACACTAGTACATTAACGGTGAAATTTGGAAATTTTGATTAATATATGTGGTAACAATCTTTGGTTTTACAAGAACATTCCCATTCTACACGAGTCTATAAGAATAATATGAGAAACATAGGCCTATATTATTATCTTGGGTAGAATGGACACATGCCCATTATACACATTGAGATAATAATAATAACCTCTAAATTGATAATATGAGCAACAAAATCCTATTTTATTATCTAGTGTAGAATGGGTTCTTGCCAATTGTACACAAGATTATTAATAATAATGATAAGTATGTTTTACAATGGGCACACGAGAAATGATAAGAGTTTTCCAATACTTGTACATAGTGATAATAAGTGTGTTTTATAGTGTCTCTACTAATATTTTTAAATATTCCATAACATGAATGTGATTGGTTAATATATGATCAATTTTGGATAAATATTTAACATTACTATAATAACTATAATTAGGCAATAGTATAACAACAGTACGAGGTCACATTATATAAAGTATTAGGACCCATTTCAACTATTGGACCATGCTCAAATATTGGCCAATTTCCCATAAATATGAATGTAAAGGTGAAAATTCATTTAAGATATAATTATAATTTTATTCCATACTAGAATTTTGAATCTAATAATAGCTACATTGGAATCCAATATAAAAAAAAGTAATTAAAACCAATAATAAACATATTTGAATATAATGTCCCACTGGTTAAAAACAAATAATGAAAATATGTAAATCCAATTTCCACATTTATAAAACTAGAAGTGAAAATACTATAAGTACATACTCTTAGGAATATGTCCAAATTTAATGAAATGATGGTTTTATGTGATATATTATTAAAAGGTAGCCACCCATTCAAAATAATTAGATAAAAGAAGTTAGGAAATAATGAAAAATGCATTTTACATTATTGTAGTTAGATCCAATCTTGAATCTGTATCTGTGGTAGGTGCCTTCTTGATATGTGCCTTCAATAGTGAGAAAGTTGTTCTATGAGTAGAAGTGGAAGGAGAATCCAACAACTATTAATTAAGAATTTCTCACTTAGGTGAGCTGCCTCTTTTGTACATCCCCTTGGGTGGACCCTAGGATTTTAAGGTAGTAGGTGGTTTCTAGGATTCAGGTATCACACCCATGGTTGTGGATTCTATTATAACTTGTTGTTTTGTGCTATGTTATGTCTTTACCAAGACTCTACCATCAACTTATAATTTATTTTGGAATCAACCTCTGCCTTATCTTAAACATATGCCTCTACCTTATCTTTGGCCTCTTAATCTTGATCCTCATTATTTACCTATTATTCTTATCTTTAAAGAGATTTCATTTATTTTATACTTTTATCTTACCTACTTAACTTCTACCTTCTTCTTCTGCACTTCTTACACCTTTTTATTTGCACATTCTAATTATTTTTCGCAACTTATTCTTAATTTTTTTTTTGTTTTTTTGATCTATTTGATATGTTTGTTGTTGGCCTCTACTTCTTCCTTTCACTTCTACATAAAACATTCTTCCTATTTCTTCTTGTTCTTCTCTTCTTTCTACTTCCTTTATTCAATGTAATTAGCATCTTTATGATTATCCTCTTCCTTTTTCTTCCTCATTTATTCCTTGCGAGCCTTATTCACATCTAACTTCATTAACTTTCCTACATCAGTTAGTATATCTATATCTTATTTCTAAGCTTTGACATCTTCTTATTTAGTTGGTTGATTAGGCTCAAGTGAATCTAGAGCTGCAATCTCTTCTTGTTCTTTTGAAGGATATGATGAAGGAGATGATTCCACCATTGCATGCTCAATTTCTAAGGACTTTAGCCTATAAGGTGGTAGTATAAATTTATTTAGCCTCTTGTGGGCCCATTTTATTTCTTATTGGTGGGATGCTAGAGCTGGAACTTATTTTGGTTGTTCTTCCTTGACTATGAGAGGATCAACAAAAGAGACCATATGTCCCTTGATTGATTATGAAAATTTTCATGCAATATGGGTCATTTGATTTCACACCAAAGGTTATATTGGATTATCTTCATCTGATGAAATAACTTGTGATTATGTTACTCATGTGCCTATTTATAACTACTATGAGAAGGTTGTATGTTATTTTGAAGACCCTATGCCTAGATCTAATTGAAGTAATTTAGCTTTATGAAACTTCACTATTCTTCTTGCCCCATAATATCAAATATTACAGAAGGGGAAGTGTTTTAATGTCAAACCACAAATCTTACTTTACTTAGATATACACTTGGAAAGTGAGAATTTCATGTTAGAAGAAAAATTATTTTTCTCCTTGTTGATCATAGATTTGTTGGTGATGGAGAGGCTCTTCATGATGGTTACATTCTTTTTCCTATAGTAGTTTGAGATAGGCTACTTCTATTTGAGGTGTTGTCTATGCCTCTACTATTTGATGTCCTATATTTTTTGTGAGATTGTATATCAATACCCTAGAAGTATGGATCATAATGGAGGTATTGAATGAGTATTTAAATATTTATTACAAATAACTTCACCCTACACATTAAACATAGTAATAAACTAGGGCAAATACATGATGGGTGCCTTTGTGAGCTTGTGCACTATGATATGAATGTCATCATGTAGTTTCATCACCACACATGTTTTTCAAGATATTGAATTCAATATGTGGTGATATATGGGTGTGAAGTGATCATGACCAAAATTTATAGCCACCAATTATTGAACCATCCTAAATACACATAGTATTACCTTGGCTTGGTTTACATAATAATGAAAAACAATATTGTAGGCTAAAAATATTCATCAAGATTCACTAGTCTCTCAAGTGACTTCCATTGAGTAAATTAGAGAATAATTACAAAGTGTTGGTACTAAAAGGTGTGCAAGGTTCTACTAACAAAATTATCAATATTTGTATTGAGTTTATAAACCAAAATTTTTAGCCAATTTAAATCCTTATTTAGCCTTAACATTTAGTAGGTGATGTCAATGAATACTTTGGTATATTGTTTCACATTTTTATTGGTTTGACAAAACTATTTGGTGATTCATTATAAAATAATTCATGCTACAACATATTGGAAAGTCCCAATGGGAATCCCCTTAGATGACTTGTTATAGTTTTCCTATGTGTCTAGGTAAATTGGTGGTGCCTTTATCTTGTAGGTTTATAAAGATTTAACACTTGTAGGGAATCATGTTGCTTGGGACATTGTGATGGGATTTATGTATATTTTCACATATTATTAAAAATAGATATAACCCTCATTTTATTTGATGAGAAGGGTGAGCATGATTTTATCCAATTTCCCAAAGTTCATAAATTTAATCAATCTCTCTGCATCAAAAATATGTAGCTGATGTTGAAAAATTAGTGCTTATGGGTGTGATTATTCTATATGATCAAGGATGAATAGATTATATTCATCAAATATATGAATTTAAATGGGTTGTTATTTCAATATCATGTTTGATATAGGGACAAACCAATGCCCTTATCCTTATTTGTGTGTCTAAAAGTGGAATTATAAAATAAGATGTATCCATGGCATTAGATGTGATATTTTATGAATACTAGTTTGATATGAACTTATAAATAATGATTACTTCATGTTTAAGAAAATGAATTTATGTCGAACCATAAAGATTTCTTGTTTTGAAAGGCATGTTTACACACACACACACACACACACACACACACACACACACACACACACACACACACACACACACACACACACACACACACACACACACACACACACACACACACACACACACACACACACACACACACACACACACACACACACACATTTTCCCATGTGATTATGCTTGACATCTTGATTTGAATTTAACAAGTTATTTGCATGTCATTATATCTTTGAAATTGAATGAAATTAATTATTTTATGATGAAACATTATCTCTTTAGTGACTAGGTGCATTATTTCAGCTAGCAGAAGTCATTGATGTGATGAATTATCTTTGCTTCCTAACTTTGCTTTGATAAAGGTAAAATCCCTAAGGGGGTGGGTGAACCAATGAGCCTAGATAATCCAATTTAAATTATAATTCATTAAAACCCTTAATCATTCAATCCATACATTCATGAGGTGTATATTATTCATAATAATAAACAAGAAAGACAATCCAAGATCAAGTACATAACACATGACAATCGTGGGAAACTCTCTTGGGAAATAAAACCCACTGGAGCCTACAATTAGAATACTATCCTATAATAACAAGAACAAATTTAGACCATCTAAAAATGATCAAGGAACTACCATTCCTAATTTTAGTGAGACTACAATCCCACAAGGAGCTAACACACCTATCTAGCTAAGCTACCACAACAAGTAGACCTTTATAAAGATTCACCTTGCAAGGAGGCTGTAACTTCCTTAGATGATAAAATACCATAATAAAACCTATGAAAAACACATATCCTCAACACTTATTGCCTACCAATTTGATGGGGATACAAATTATATTAGCTCTCTTCAACTCTATACACTCAATACATCCAAATCCACCTTTTAGACCACTCTACGCTTCTCATCAAAAATTATATCACCATAAAACTCCCTATTGGTCAAATCACATTACATACTTAAACCAACACACAAATATCAATTAGGTAACATTACATATCCCAATTAACCCCACTCTTTAACCCTTCACTCACACTAACTTCAGCATGCTTGTAATAACTCTTTCATAATAATCGTAACATGAACATATAGTCATACACATAGTCCACAATCTCATCTTCCTTTTAGATCAGCTACCAATCTCATATAGTCTTCACCTTTCATTCACTCACAATATACTCTCTCAAATAGACTCTTGAGCAACTTGTTTATTCTACCTCCTCTAAGATCATTAGGTCTAATGACCTATATGTGCTCCTACACCAACTTAATCTGATAAGAATATTTAATCCTCTTCACTCTCTACTATTCCTTAGTAATTTTTACCTTCTCTTTTAAAGGTATTACCTCACTTGGATCCACATTCACACTCACTCATACAAGTCTAGAAACCATCACCTTTGGTTTCACTATATATAGAGATTTCATGATTATAACCATCTTGGTCAGCTAATAGACTTGAATTAGCCCTTAAGTCTTCTCTCACATCAAGAAACAACACAAAAAAATTCACAAAGGTTGGACATAGCATCCATGGATCACCCTTAAGTAGATACACCTTTCACTTAGGCCCTATTCGTCCTTATAGGTCTCATGGAGACCTATTCACTCCATTATCACAACAACAAGCAATTTAAAAAATTAGGACCACTTAAAAAATCATAGTTCCACTCCACATTATCTCTTTCTCACTCCCGCATGGGTTCATGCCTCCTAGAATACCAAATCCACACTTGAAATTACTAAATAGGTCACCTCACTCTTTAGGTCTTCAAACATAGAAAACACAATCTCAAACTTCTAAATCAAACATTCAAGTCTATCACATAACCAAATGAAAAAATAATATGGATATAACCTCCAATATATTTGAAACATCTCCATGTGCCTTAAACACTCCAACACAGGCCAACACACCTTAAACTATCTCACTAAAGATGACCACTCAAACTAGCCATACACAATTAAAATACAGTCAACTTTTTATGACTCTAAACTTTTTTTAGGGGAAAAATATGATAATAAAATATTTATCATAAGTCCCTAAGACTTATACAACATCTCCATATTCTTTAGACTCATCAATTCTGCTCAGAACACCTTCAACTCACTCTTACAACATGATCACTCAAACTGATAGTGTATTCAATGAACATGGCCAACTTATTAAATGAAACCTTATAATATCAAATCCTAATGGATTATAAAACACTAAAAAATATCTAAGTCAACATGAGACATAAAAAACCATCAATTTGAGCTCAATTATCCTTCTCAAGTCGCTTACAATCGAATGTCAAACACATAGTCAACTTTGGATCTTTATATATTTGTATGTTATAACAATTAGACAAAATCACTAGCTTTAATAAATGTATCATTGAGTCCCTTATATATTTTATTTTTATACCATTAACAAATTCATCCTAGATCAAAAGTTATGGGCAAAATACCACAGACTAATTTTTCCCTTTTATAAATTTCAAATATTTAAATGTCAATGGTCTTAAGTAAACCTTGACCACTTGTCCTCATTTTTTTGCTTCCTGATAGTTTGGAAAAAAATCAATCCATATATCTCCTTTTAAAGATATTGATCTTTAACCCATAGTACTTTATTGCCTAGATGTTAACCTTCAATCACTTTGACCTCATCTTTGCACCCTTGTAATATTGACTAAATACACACTATCAATATCTATAGATCAACCAGGTCTTTAACTAATAATTCTCACCATTATATCTATCTCAAAAGTCCCAATATCATGACACTTGGTATCCTTTCATGCCTTTTGATCATTTTACTATCATTTCATGCTCTTGTGTCACTTGGCAAGCTCTCATGCAATGTTGACATGTTGACTTCATATACACCATAGGATCAAGATCTATGATTTAATGTGTATCATTAGATATTGTATATAAAATGACCTCATTATTCACTATGAATAAAATTTATGATCTCTAACCCATCACTGTTTATAAGTGCAACTTTGAATATTTATATCTCGAGCTGGACAACACTTCAAGACTCCTAATTTCTAGGTAGATTCTTGACATTATAGAAAACATCTCCTTGATATAATTTGACCAATATTAAACTTTTGATTACCTAAAATAAAATCTCAAACTTACTAGTTCATCCATGTATGCAAGATGATTTGTGATGGTCTGAAAAACATTTCAAACTACCTAAGAAGACAACTTTGCACTTGTATATCTTTTGTCATGCTTCAGTGCTTGACTTGAAAATTAGCAAAAATCAACTAGGAATAAAACTAAAAAAAACCCTATGATCATATTATTCTAAAATTTCTACATGTGTGATATATTCCATCATTAAACTTCTTTTTCATCTCTTTCTTCTTCATGCAAATTTGGCTATGGGAAAAGACTATCAAACTGCTTAGGTGCCCAGCTTTTCACCCACATATCTTTGATTGCATTTAGGTGCATGACCTAGGACTTAGCTCATAACAACTAGTGACTAATTTGATCATAACCATATTACTAGCTCCTCTAGACTAATCCACACATGGTAATGATGACATCATCAAACTACCTACTTAGATTTTTTTGCCACAAGACCAAAATGTCTAGATGAAAATAATGATCAATCAAATCAAATCCACTTAATTTCATAATCATTAAAAGCACTGTTGATACCACATAGGGTCTCTAAAACATGTACATACAAACAATATCATCCATAAAATGCCTCATTTAGTTAAACATTGAAGAACCATACATGAACATTGAGGCTCATTAAAGCACACTTTATCATTGTCATTCTAGCAGACATGACACCTCATCAACATCCATGGTTAATTTGGAGACATCATTGATAAACTTAAAACAATATCTCGCTTTGTCATTGATGTTAAACACCACTACAAATCTTATTATTATACTCTATCTCTCTTTTTGGGTTCTTTCTCCCCCTTTGACATAATTACAAAGTTGGATAAACTTTAGATCTTGAAAACCTAAAAAGATATCAAGGACCCTTAATAGGAAGAAACCATCTCTAAGAGATGATACAGGCTCCCCTTAACATTTAAAAAATGTCTTCTCACTTGAGATTCATAAAAATGTTCCATGACTACACACTTTTTGATCATATAAAGCTTCTAGGAAGACATAATATTCATGAACAACATAAACCGCATGAACTTACCTTGAAAAACATAAAGAAATTCATGAAGGTAAGTTCATGTAGTTTCCTCTTTGTTATGCAACACAACCAAGTCCCAACTAGCATCCATCATGTTTCCTCTTTAACAAAAGTATCTCCTAAAAGCTTAGAGAGAGACATCCCTTTTCACATAATGATACTAAAAGTCCCAAATCTCTAGAGACTCCCATATATCGATACCTTTCTCTGACTTCTAGTCTAGTTTGAGTTTGAAAGGATGCTTGACTTCATTATTTTCTTCATATTTGTCAGTAAAATTAGATGACGTAAACTCTTCTATTCCTTTCATATATATCATGGAAAATAGACCATTTTTGGTCTTATACTGATATTTCCTAATAGGCGTAGGTTTCCATACCCAAGTGTAACCTCTTCCTTGCACACTAGGATCTCCATACACCTTATTTTGCTTTCAGAATTGATTCAACATGTTCCTACAATACCTATCAATGTGACCAACTCTATGGCATTTGAAACAAACAAGATAATTCATACCTTTAACTTGATGATGATTGTAATATTCCTTTTCTATCTAAATAGAAGACAAACTCTCTTGGCATTCTTGTATATTCTTCATGTTTGATTCCTTATTTATTGTAGTAGGCAGTCCACCTTGATCATGATTATACTTCATAGACTTTGGTCTCAACACCATTGAGTAATTTTTAAGAGCATCTTTCTTCTTGTCAAGACTTGAATACTTCTTCAAACTATCCTTGTATAATCTAGAAATATCCTATTTTATTGTAATTGTAACAAATACTATCATTCAACATACTACTTGACTGATCTAAGTTATGACTTCTCCATGACTAATTATTCCTTCTTTCAAGGCTGCATGAATGTCCATATTTGATTGACTTCCTTCTACATTATTTAGCCTTATGACTAGACTTATTTCATGTATAACAATGATCATGGAATAAAATAAAATACATTGAAACATTTGGTTGTCTAATTATTCTTCTTTCATTTCTCTTGACCTGATATGACTTATTTTGATCTTCTTTAAGCTTGCTTATCTTGACATCAAATTGTTCATGATCATCCATCAATGAACTTAGCTTGGTTTTCAATTGAATGCACTTATCCTATTTAGATCTTATACTTGAAAATGTAGCCACTAACTGACCTATTATCACTCTTAGCTTCTTTAGCCATATCATCCTTTATTCTACATGTTTGCTCTATAAAAGTTCCCTCAAGAGAAATGACTTATGTTTCAAGACATTTGATCATATTTCTCATCTTATTATTCTTCTTCTTTTGCTCTTTTACTTCACCAAGTGAACCCATGAGCTCAGTTATCAGACCAATTTATTCTTCATTATCATGGAGAATTTCTTCATCACACATGATGTCCTTTTCTTTGAACAATTTTCCTATTTTGAACTCAAACTTTCCTTGGAATCTTCTAGCTAATCTTTGAGGTCATTGATAACCTTCTCATCCTCTTTAGCATCATTGTTCAAAGTACATATCTGATCTTCACATTGCCTTGATCAAAACCTTCCACTTTTGATTTTCTTTCTTCAACGTTTTAGCCATCTTTGTACCTACTCAGAATCTCCTTCAAGTTGTTAAGCTGCCAAAAAGGGACCCAATCTGATACCAATTGATAAATATAGAATCATTAAGAAGGGGAGTGAATTAGTTATACCTACTAATCCAATTTAAATTTTTATTCCTTTATTCCCTTAATCATTCAATACATACATTCATGATGCATACATCATTCATAACAATAAACAAGACAATCCAAGATCAAGCACATAAAACATGAAAAATGTGGGAAACCCTCTTAGGGGATAAAACCCACTAGAAATTGTAATTGTAATACTATCCTATAATAACAATAACCAATTTAGACCATCTACAAATGATTAAGGAACTACCATTCTTGATTTTAGTGAGACTGCAATCCTACAAGAAGCTACCACACTTATTTAGCTAAATTACCATAACAAATAGACCTTTAGAAAGTTTCACCTTTAAAGGAGGATAAAACCCTCTTAGATGAATAATATTCCATAATAACACATATGAATAGAACATATCCTCAACACTGATTACCTGCCAATCTGATGGAGATGCAAAGTATATCAACGCTCTTCAACTCTGCACACTCAATGTATCCAAATCCACCTTTTGGACCACTCGACACTTCTTAGAAACAACTTTGTCACCACAACACTCCTTATTGGTCAAATCACATTACATAATTGAACCAACACACAAATATCAATTAGGAAACATTACATATCCTAAATAACCCCACTCTTCAACCCTCCACTCACACTCACTTCAACTCACTTGTAACAACTCTATCATAACAAAAACAACATGAACAGATGGTCATACACATAGTCCAAACTTTGATCTACCTTTAAAATCAACCACCAAGATTATATAATCTTCACCTTGCCTATATTCATAATATACTCTCTCAAATAACCTCTTGAGCAACTTTCTCATCATACCTTCTCTATGATCATTAGGTCTAATGACATGTATATCCTTTTACACCAACTTAACCAGATAAGCATGCCTAATCCTCTTTTCTATCTACTAGTCCTCATTGACCTATAAATTATTTTTTAAAGGTTCTTACCTTCACTTGAATCCACATTATCACTCACTCATACAATTCTAGAAACCATCAACTTTGGTTTCACTATATATAGAGATTTCATGATTATCATCATCTTAGTCAGACAATGGAATTGAATTAAACCTTAGGGATTTTATCACATCAAAACATGGCTCAAAATAACCCAAAAATCTCAGCCATAACATCCATAGATCACCCTTAAGCAGCTACACATTTCAATTAAGCCCTATTAGCCCTTATAGGTCTCATGGAGACCTATTCACTCCATTAGCACAACAATGAGAAATTTATAAACTCAAGACCACTTACAAAAGAATATGTCCACTCCACATGATCCATTCCTCACTCCCACATGGGTCCATGCCACCTAGAATACCAAATCCACACTTAAGCCTACCAAATAGGTCACCTCACTCTTTAGGTCTTCAAACATAGAAAACATAGTCTCAAACTTCTAAAGAAAACATTCAAGTCTCTTAAATAACCACATGAAAAGGTCATATGAATAGAAACTACACAATATATACAAAATATCCATGTTCCTTATAAATTCCAACATAGGCCAACACACCTTAAACTATCTCACTCAAGATGACCACTTGAATTAGTCATACACATTTGAAATATAGTCAATTTTTTATGATTCTCCACATTTGATCAGGGGACAAAAATGGAAATCAGATATTTTTCATAAGTCCTTGATACTTATACAACATCTCCATATTTATTAGATTCATTGATTCTGATCATAACAGCTTCAACTTGCTCCTATAATATGACCATTCAAATTGCTAGTGTATTGAATGAACATATCCAACTTCTAAAGTAATGTTCATATTCAAGGTCAATTGGTGAAACCTACAAATACCACACAAAGAATCCTTATGGATTATAAAACACTCCCAAATATATAAGTCAACATGAGACATAAAAAACCATCAGAATGAGATCAATTATCCTTCTTAGGTTACTTAAAGTCAAATGTTGAACACACGATAAAATTTACATCTCAATATCTTTATTTGTACTAATAATCAGACCATATAACTAGGTTCGCTAGATGCACCATTAATTCCTTTACACATTTTATTTTTATACCATTATCAAAAGTTATGGGCAAAATACCATAGACTAATTTTTACCTTTGTAAAATTCAAATATTTAAATGTCAACAGTCACAAATAAACCTTGACCACTTGTCCTCATCTTGTTACTTCTTGATAGTTTGGAACAAAATCACTCCATTTATCTCCTTCAAAATATCTTGTTATTTAACCTGTAGTACTTTTTTTTCCAAATGTTAAACTTCAATCACTTTGACCTCATCTCGTGCACCCTTGAAATATTAATTAAATATGCACCATCGATATTTTTGGATTAACTAGGTCTTTAAATAAAAATTCTCACCATTACATATAGCTTATAAATCTTTAGATGATGACACTTGGCAATCTTATGTGCTTTCTAAGCATTTTACTATCATTCCATGCATTTGTGCTAGTTGACATCCTCTCATGTAATGTTGACATGTTGACTTCATATGCACTGTAGGATCAAGATCTATGATTTAATGCACACCTTTGGATCTTCTAGACTAAATCACATCATCCTTTAATTTGAATAAACTTTATGGTCTCTAACCTATCACTATATGTAAGTGCAAATTTGAATATTTATATCTCAAGCTGGATAATACTTCAAGACCCCAAATTTTTAGGGTAGATTATTGAAATTATAAAAAACATCTCCATGATATAATTTGACCAATATTGACCCTTTTAATACTTTAAATAAATTCACAAAATAACTAGTTCATCCATGTTTGCATGACAGTTTGTGATGGTCTCAAAAACATTATAAATTACCTGGGAAGCCAACTTTTCACTTGCATATCTTTTACCATGCTTCAGTCCTTGAGCTAAAAATTAGAAAAAATCAAATAAACACAAAATTAAAAAAACTCATATGATCATATTGTTATGAAAAATAAATACATGTGAGATATTCCATCATTAAATTGCTTACTCAGCTCTTTCTTTCCTCATGCAAATTTGGCTAAGTATGGGAAAACACTACCAAACTATTTGGGAACCCAAATTTGAACCCACATATCTTTGAATGTGCTTAGGTGCATGACCTAGGAATTAGTGAATATAAACTAGGGAATAATTTGATCAAAAAAATATGAACAAATCCCCTTGACTCATTCACACATGGGAATGGTGATGTCATAAGATTGCCTATTTAGAATCTACCAAAAGACCAAAATGAGTAAATGAAAATAATGATCAATAAAATGAATTCCACTTACTTCCATACTCATTTTAAGCACTATTGATACCCCATATGGTATATAAAACATGTACACACTAACAATATCATCCATCAAATGACTCACTTAGTCAAACACTGAAGAACCATGCATGAACACTGAGGCTCATTGAAGCACACTTTGTCATTGTCATTATAACACACATGACACCTCATCAACATACATGGTCACTTTGGAAACATCATTGAAAAACCTCCAACATGCATATTTACCTCTTGTTTCCATTTTTTTAAATTTTTGTATTCTTCCATCTAGGTGAGATCCATAAATCTTGCTTGTAAAGAGTCTTGATATCCTTGTCCCATAATAATTATAATTTGCAGACTAGTGACTATTTATTCCATTGAAATTACTAGTTCAAATCCATAAACCAATTGAAATGGGTTGAAACCTTTTAGACATTTATAATTTTTTTTATTACCATAGGATTTAAATAATATGATCCTACCTATCATATCTTTAGACATTTCATATCTTTATGAGCATCTTTTCAAAGACTTTGTTTGATGTCTTAGCTTGTCTATTTATTTGTGGGTGGTGTGTCATGATTTTATGGTGCAAGGTAATAAATTATTTGATGAGACTATTTATATTATTATTAATAAAATGTGTTCCCTTGTCATGGAACAAATTGATTAGATACCCAAATCTAGTTATAATATTTTCATAAAGAAACTTAGTTCCATCTTTAGCACTGTATCTTGGTGTCACAACAAATTCAAACCATTTAGTAAAATAGTCTTTCATAATGATTATTAATCATACACAATTGTGTTTTCTAGGTGGATTAATTAGTTCCAAAAAATAAATACCCCATTATTCTAATGTTTGATCAACCAACATAGGAATGAGTGGCATCTCATCTCTATGGTTTGGTTTTCTTAATCTATGACAAACATCACAATGTTTACCTACCTAGTGTGTATCATAAAATAGGGTACACCACCATAGAGCACTTTCTATAATATTTATTTAAATGCATTATCCTATGAAATATATGCCTATAAATCCTTTATGTTCTTGAAAAACATGTGACCATTCAAGTTCTAGAGATACTTTGGGAGGTATTCCATCCATACCCATGTTATACAAAAATCCATTGATAATGCTTAAATGAATATCTCTTGTGATAAATTTATTTTTGTTTCTTTATATATAGTTTAAAGGAAATATCATGTGCTCCACTAAATTTGTTATCTTGAATTTTTTTACGAATCACATAGACTCGAAATAGACATGCATCTAGTGATTCATCAAAAATATCTTTTATTTCTTATCAATTGTGCATTCAATTTAAATGATCTTATCTTACATTCTCCCTTCTAATTTTGACATTTATTCTAAACTAGAACTCTTGAAACAACATCAACTATTGAGATATCATATCTCATAACATGGGATTATTCACCAAGTATCATAAAGTCTAACAATATGCGAGGAATTTTAATGGTGTTTCTAAAAGGTAGTTCTTGAACTCCTAGTGTGAACACCATTACTAGATCCTCCATTTCTATAGTCATATAATTAGTTTCTAAAATTGAGGATTTGTGACTTATGAAGTGAATGAGATGATATAGTCATCCATCTCCTAGTTGTGAAATAACAACTACAATTCTTAAATAATCTACATGCATGTGAAAAGGTCTGCTCCAATTAGTGAAAACCAAAATATGATATATTACCAGTTTCTATTTGAGATCTACAAATGTTGCTTATCACTCACTATTTCATTAACACCTATTATCATTGTGAAGTAGTTTTTCTATAGTATTAGATATAAAATGCATAGCCTATATACCCTAATAAATATCTCACCTCTGTCAAACTTGTAGAAGGTGTCATGCCTAAAACTACTATGATTTTGGCTTGGTCCACCAAAATACCATCATTGTATAATATGTATCCCAGTAGAACACCAAAAGATGTAAAAAATAAGCAATTATTTAGGTTTAGTATAAGGTATAGATCTCAACATCATTCCAATATAAGTCATAGCTTAGATAAGTGATCCTAAAGCAAGGAAAATATAGCCTAATCATCAAGGCATACTTCAATAAAATAATGAATGGAATATTTAAAAGTAGTAATCACATCCTTGGAGAACATAGCTGGAACATCTTCAACCCAAATGATATTACTTTGTATGTAAACAATCCCCATTGTGTTACAAATGTTATTTTAACTTGATCTACTATTACAATTGGAATCTACTGATAACCAATCAACCCATTTATAAAATAATATAATTCATTTCATATGAATGAATCTAAAACTTCATATGTGAAGGGAATTGGAAACATATCATTGATACATGTGTCATTTATTGTAGGGTAATCCCATACACTCTATTTTCTCCTGATTTATTAGACTTAACTAGCATTGAGATAACCTAGTCTACCTATTCCAATGGATATATAATTATTATTTCTTGAATTTGATCTAATTTATATTTTACCTTAAAGTTCATGTTTGGATTTATCCTATATGGGAGATTATTCATAGGCCTCACCCACTCTTTTAACTATATTCACATATTGACTAGGAAAATTTATACTCATTTAATTTCTAAAAACTTAGTTATAAATAAATCCTGATAATATTATAGGATTTGTAATCCCTTAGACACCTAATTATGTGTCTACTAGTCATCTACAACTAAAACTTTTTCTAAAAACTCTATTTCAATATTCATCACTAGTTTGTTTAGTGGCCCTGATATATATTATTTTAGCTAATTGGAATTGAGTATTGCATTGTTATCTAGCCTTCTTAATCCTAAATATGTCCATATCACAATTACTAATATTAATTTGTTTTTTTATGAATTTGGCATTGGTTTCCTATACTTCTCATTAGAGCTCAAATAATCCTTCTAAATCTAGGGCATCATCATTGTCATTATATTCTATCTATTCCTTGTCATCTAAGATTTGATTTCATGTTTTCACCATAAGTTATTCCCTCTATTTATTTAATTTATAGATTTTTAGAGCTGTAGTCAAGTCCTTGGTTGCTTCCTCTTGTGTAGTGGTGTCTAGTTTATTATTAACATCTTATGTTAGGCTATGACACAAGGAGATCTTTAACTTATATAGAGCTTGGTGTAACATTGGATTCTCATCTTAAGAAAATAAATATTTGGATAAAATATTGTTAGACCCTGTCCAATTCTTTATCTCCATTCTATGCCCCTGATGCATGCACCATGTTATTGGAATTAACTCTAGAGTATATTTGAATATATGAACTTATTACTTGGGTTAAATACCATATGTATACCACATATCCAAAAAATCATGAACATCCATTTCTAGGCACTATCATTCCTAAAAAAGGTCCATTGTTCCCTAATAGTAGATGGTATTACGAATCAAGCATGCATTTATTTTCAAGAATCATAGTATTATATCTGGTTTATTATATCAAAATCCAACCAAGTTACATTAGTTACATTTAACATGTATTTTAATGCACTCACTCTGATATATTTTGGGTACATGATGCTCCAAGGTAATGATAAACTAGTTCTAATTTAAAATTTTTGAGGCATTTGATGTTTGATGGACAAAACCATTCACAATGGATAAAATTCATGATATCTTCATGCCCATTTCAACATGTGGTTATCACAATCACCATTAATTAAATATATTATTCAGCATGGTCATTTATGTTAGGTTGTCATTAATGTCAAAGAGAGCATGAGATACTAGTGCATTAATGACAAAGTTGTGTTTAATAACTTGTTGGTGTGGTCATGTTACACAGACTCTATGGGGTGTTATGAGTGCTAAGAGTAATTATGAAAGAGAAAGGAATTAATAAAATAATTTATATGAGTATCTAGGTTCAAGTAGTCATCTTGATAGATAACACTGAGTGAGCAAATTGATGACATAAACATTCACACATGTGAAGGTTTTAAGAGCAGTTAGGTATATAGATGGATTCACTTATGAGAGGTGATCATGTGGTCCATGTTTTAGGTATAGAAATGGTTAAAAAATAAAGTTATAATAGTGAAAATTGGGCCTCTCAAGTAGATTTTACTAAGTTTTTATACTTATCCAAATTTGCAAGAGGAGATCTAACAGTGAGCATTCCAAAATATCTAATGGAGAGCATATAATCTGAATAGATAAGGATCTAAAGGAGAATATGAAATTAGTAGATAGTGATACAATGGTTAATATTAATTAAATATGTCAAAGGATGCTCAAAAATCATGTAGGGATACCAATTGGTGGAATTTCATTGGAGACTGACTATAGGGTATTGAGAGGGCATGCATGGCTACCAAGTGGCTTGATCTTGAAAGTGAGGATCTAAGATAAATGGTGAACAATGCAAGTTAAATAAAAAAATGATATTGATTATATTTATGGATTGTATTTTATAAATTTTTTTGAGGAAATGAGATGAAGACACATGTCTTTAGATGTTTTTGTATAAACCAATGACCATTAGCATTTGAATTAGCAAAGGGAAAAGCTAGTCTACAATATTTTGATAATATATTTTCATATAGGACAAATTTGAAGGTGATGTAAAAATAAAAGTTAAAGAGGACGTAAAAGAACATATAGATAAGCTATTTATAAGGTTTTAATATCTATACAGTCAAACATATTAATCTTTAAATCTGATTATGTGTTTGACCATGTTATGTAAGTGACTAGAGAAAGATATTTGAGTTGTTTTTGATAGTATTTTTATGTTTAAATATGAAAAATATATTGGAAATTATTATATACTCCATGAGGAAAATATGTGTATATTTTTTAGGTTTTACCAATCCATCTTTAGTTTGAACAATTATTTAAAATTTGACTATGTTTGTTGAATGCACTAGTAGTTTTATTGACCACTTTTTAGAAGTGAGTTAGAAGAGTTTTGATTAGAATTAAAGAATAAAATGAGTATCGAGATGTTGTATAAGTATCAATTCCTTATAATAATTCATTTTTTTCATTCTATTCTCATGATTATGTATGGTGAGTCAAAATATCTTGATTGTATTTTGATTGTATATGACTAGTTTGAGTGGTCATTTTGAAAGAGTCATTTTGAGTGCGTATAGCATGTGTTGAAGTATCTAAAGAGCATGAAGGAATTGTATATGTAGTATAGGTTTCAACCATGTAATCTAATTATATGGATATGTGAAATATTTGAGTAGTTGATTCATAAGTTTGAGACCGTGTTTTCTGTGTATGAAGACCTAAAGAGTAAGGAGACCTAATTGGTAGGTTCAAGTGTTGACTTGGTGTTATAAGTATCATGGAACCATATGATAGTGAGAAAGGGAATATTGGAGATAATTTTTATGATTTAAAATCATTGGTAAATAATGAAGGTGGTCCAAGTAGTCTCACATGTAACGTGTGAGTATGAAGGTCTAATTATTTTAGGTCTCACCAAGACCTAATGGTGGTTTGTGGCTAATGGGATATTGGCCAGCATAACATGTATGAGGAAATATTTTAAAGTTATAAAAATTATTATAATAATCTTGGATTACCAAGATGGGTTATACCAAGAGAGTGGTATATATACAAGGCATTATTGGCCTATTTTTGTGAGTTGTACAAGTGCGTATTCAAGCTAAGGAGAGAACCTTTAAAAGAGAAGGTACAAGTCATTAGGGACTAACAGAGAGTGAAGAGTATTAGTCATTATTTTACTATAAATTTTATGTAGGAGTAAACATAGGTCATTTGACCTAATGAGCCTAGAAGAAGCAGTTTGAGTGATTTATTCCTAGAGGTAGCTTGAGAGAGAATGGAGGTGAAGAGTGTGGACAAAGGTGGTTATCATTAGTTCAAGAGCATCAACATGTGTTTAACATGATGTATTAATGGTATTTGAGTGGGTTATTATTTACCTAGGTGTTTGGTTCCTCCTTGAAAGATAAAGCTTGCTCAAGGTCTAGTTGTTGTGGGTGCTCATATAGAAAGGGATAGTAGCTCCTTGTGGGATTGGTGTCTCACTAAACTAAGGGATGGGTATTTCTTGATCAGTTGTTGTTGGTATAAATGTTGGATCTTGTTATTATAGGACTATATTCCAACTTTTAGGGTTCAGTGTATTTTATCCCTCAGGAGGGTTTCCCACGTATAACATGTGTTTTGTGCTTGATATTGTTTTATCTTCCATGTTCATTGTTATGAATGATTTATATGCTTCATGATTGTATGTGTTGAATAGTTGAGTGTTTAAAGAGTTTGGAATTGTATTGAGTATATATAATCACTAATTCACGCCCTTCTTAGTGATTGTACCTATAACAATTGGTATCAGAGTGAGTCCTTTTAGAGTAGGTCTAACACCCTAAAGGTGCTCCTAAGTAGTATAAAATGGCTAATAAATTGAAGAAAGAGAATAAAGAGTTGAAGGCTCAAGTAGAGGTTACTTATACATTTATAAAATCAAGTGAACAGAAGTGCAATTAGAAAAAGGTAGTTTTTGAGAAGTACAGAGGTAAGATGAACAAGTATGATCAATAAGAAGCTCAAAATAAGATTGTGGCCTCAAGCTTTAAGGATATTAAGGATGAGTGCATCAAGCTCAATAAGGAGCTACAATCCTTGAATTCAAGCTCAAGATCAAAATATGATAAATATAAGATCAAAATTATTAAGGATAAATTAAGAGTTACAAATACTAATATGAGTTTAAAAGAGGAAGAATGCAAACATCTCGAAACTCAGTTAGAAGAGACAAATTCCAAGTTGAGTTCAAAGAAAGGTGAGCATGATGAATTGATGTCTAATATTGATACTATAAATATTATTGAAGAGAAAGTGTGTATATTAAAGGATGATATGACTAAAAAATATAAGAGGGATAATGAGACCATCTAAGATCTCAAAATTTAGTTAGAGGTTACAAGTTCAAGTATACAAGCTAAAGAGCATGAGAGTGTTTAGCTGAAGACCAAGCTAGATTCATTAAAGGATGAGCATGAGAAATTTGTTGTCAAGGTAAACAAGACTAAGAAAGAGAAAGAGAGGTTAGATAAAGACAATAAGGTGAAAATATTGATTAGGCAACTAAACGTTATAAGGTATTAAAGTTCATTTCATGGTAATTATTTTGCATGTAAGCTTTTTGGTCATAAGGCAAGAAATTATAGAAGGAAGAATAACTGGTCAACTAGAGGTATGGATGATATAGTTTGATATAATTGTCATGACATGGGACATATTGCTAGATTTTGACCCAAAATGAATGGGAAAATACTAACCTAGTTATGGAGATCTAAGACAATTAAGCTTGAGCATAATGAACCTAAGAGACAAGATGGTATGTTTGCTAAGATTCATAATATTCATCAAGAAGAAGGTATGAATGATGTTATTTATTTCAGTTATCATCAAGTTGGTTATACTTCAAGATATTTTAAAATTAATCTCTTAAGTCATAATAAGGTTCATGGACATCCTATAGTTCTCAAGAAAGGTCAATCCTTGGTATGGAAACCTAAGGAAGTGAAAACCAAGAAAACTAATTCAATTGAGTTAAAAGATCAAGGTGGAATATTTTCTAAAGTAAATGAGGAATAAAATATGAAGAAGGTTCAAGAATGCCAAGAGAATGTGTCATCTATCTAGATAGAAAAGGAGAATCAAAAGTTAGTTTAAGTTTAGCTCAAATAAAATACGAAGGTGATAATTGAGGATAGTTATGAGGTGTGTATGGATATAATAAATGTCATGGTATTGTTGAACAAGTTTCATGCGAATAACATTAGTTGTCAATGTATAGTGATGAGGTATGCCATGAATATTTGTTGTCTCTATGTATTATCAGTTGATTCTTAAAAGAAAAGGAGAATATTGTTGTTTTTCTTAATTCTAAGAAAAATAAGAACTATCAATTTTAGATGACCAAGGAGGAGAAAGAATATAAGGAATTATGGAAAACTCCTAGTTTCACATTATTCTAGGACATTGTGGGTTTGGATGTCTCTATCTAGGATTCAAGGAGACACTTGAAAAGCAAGAAGAAGCATGGTGGATTCCAGTTGACCTTTGGTTGATGTTGTAGGACAAGAATATCATTTGAAGATGTGTTTGGTTAAGGGGGAGATAACTCAATTAGCTTAAGTGGCTTGAAGAAGATGTGCATGATGTGAGGGGAAACATATGTGAATATGATTAAATCATGATATAAGTATGAATATTTTTTCTATAGTTGTGAATTCAATAAAATTGATATGATGATTTGATCAAACCAAGTCATGTGTTTTGACAAGGTATTGAATCTTCATGCATGAGAAAAGAAAGCTTGTGAGTTTTGTAGGTAGGTAGGTCCAAGGATTAAATAATCCCAAGTTTAGATTGGTGTATGTCAAATAATAGATGACATGAGATGGAGCTTGATGTTATGGTTAGCTTTATAAGCTTTCTCAGTAGTTTATAAGTTGAATGATCAAGATGGCATATTGAGGAAGAAACCCTTTGTCATTACTATCAAAGGGGGAGAAAGATCATAATGAATGATTTTAAATGAGTAAGAAGTCATTATAAGGGTTTTTTACACCAATGATGAAGAGGGATATTCTTGATCATGGTCACTAATTTTAGGTTGTCATTGATGTCAAAAAGAGCATGAGATACTAGTGAATTAATGATAAATAAGTTGTGTTTGATAGATTAATGGTGTGGTCATGTTGTAGATACCCTATGGGGTGTTATGAGTATTTAGAGTGATTATTTAAGTGAAAGGAATTCATTAGAGCATTCATATGAGTATCTAGGTTTGAGTAGTCATCTTGAAAAATAAGACTAAGTGAGTAAATTGATGACACCAATATTTACATGTGTGAAGGTTTTAGGAGTAGTTAGGTATATGGATGTGGTCCAAGTTTTTGGTCAAGATATGGTGTAAAAAAAAAATTATTATATTTTAAATTTGGACTCTCAATTTTTTTTTACTAAGTTACTATACTTAGCCAAATTTTCAAGAGAAGATTTGACTGTAAGCATTCAAAAGATCTAACAATGAATGTCTAATTTGACCAAATAAGGATCTAAAAAAGAAAATGATATTATCATATAGTGATATAATGATGTGTATTAATTAAATATGTCAAATAATTCTCATAAGGCACATAGGGCTGCCAAGTGGTAAAAGTTCATTAGAGATTGACTGTAGTGTACACAGAGGGCACACAGGGCTGTTAAGTGGCTTGATCTCATAAGCAAAGATATAATATAAATAGTGAGAGATGCAAGGTAAAAAAAAATATGATATAATATATATATATGGATCATGTTTGAGTAATTTTTGTGAGGACATGAGATTAATAGATGTGTTTGCAGATGTTTTTGCATTAACCAGTGACCGTTGGCATTTAAATTAGCAAAGGGAAAAACTAGTCTGTAATATTTTGCTAATATATTTTGATTTAGGAAAAATTTCGAGGTGATATAAAATTAAAATTTGAATAGGAATTATATTACATCTATATAAGGGATTTGGAAGGATTGAATGTTTGTAGAGTCAAATATATTAAGCTCCAAAGTTGACTATATGTTTGACTATGTTCTATAAGTGACCAAAGAAATATATTTGAGTTGTTATTGATAGTATTTTGATGTTTTAATATTAAATATATTTTATAAACTTTTATATGCTTCATGAATATAATTTTTGTGTATTTTTGAGGTTTTATCAATCCATCTTCAGTGTGAATAATTTATTATAAGTTGAATGCACTCGTAGTTTGAGTGACCACTTTCTAAAAGTGAGTTGGAAGAGTTATATGTAGAATTTAAGAATAAAATGAGTATGGAGATGTTTTATAAGTCTCAAAGGATTATAATAAGGCATTGGTTGTCATGATATTCTGATGATCAAATATGGAGAGTCAAAATATCTTGACTGTATATGACCAGTTTGAGTGGTCATTTTGAAAGAGTTGTTTTGAGTGATTAGAGTATGTGTTGAAGTATATAAATAACATTAAGGCATTAAAAAGGTAATTAAGGTTTCACCCATGTTATTTAATCATATAGATATGTAAAATATTTGAGTAGTTGCTTCAGAAGTTTGAGACTATGTTTTTTGTGTATAAAGACCTAAAGAGCAAGGAGACCTAATTGGTAGGCTCAAGTGTTGAGTTGGTGTTCCAAGTATAATAAAACTATATGAAAGTGATAAAGGGGATATCTGAGATAGTTCTTATGTGTTAAAATAATTTTTAAAGGATGAATGTGGTCTTAGTAGTCTCACATGTAAAATGTGAGTATGAAGGCCTAATTATTTTAGGTCTCACCAAGACCTAATGGTGGTTTGGGTCTAACGAGGTATTATTAAAACTAAAGAGTGTGTGTTTATTAAATGTAACATGTATGGGTACCTATTTAAAATATATAAAAATTATTGTAAGCATCTTTGCTGACAAAGATGGGTTATACCAAGAGAGTGTTATAAATACAAGGCATTATTGGCCTATTTGTGAGAGTTGAGCAAGTGTGGATTCAGGTGAAGGAGAGAACCTTTGAAAGATAAGGAAAATGTAATTAAGAACTAATATATAGTGAAAAGGATAAGTAATTATTATCTAATTAAGTTGATTCAGGAGGACACACAGGTCATTGGACCTAATGAGCCTAGAAGAGGCAGTTTGAGCAAGTTAGTGCTAGAGACAACTTGAGAGAGATTGGAGGTGAAGCGTGCAGACAAAGGTGGTATTAATAAATTAAAAAAAATCAATAGGTGTTTAATATTATTTTTTAAAAGTAGCTAAGTGGGTTCTTATTTTCTTAGGGGGTTGGTTTCTCCTTGCAAGATAAAGCTTACTAAAGGTCTAGTTGTTGTGGGTGCTCAGCTAGACAAGGGCAGTAGCTCCTTGTGGGATTGGTGTCTCACTAAACTAAGGGATGGGTGTTCCTTGATCAGTTTGTTTTGGTCTAAATATTGCATCTTGTTATTATATGACTATAGTCCATCTTGTAAGGTTTAGTGTGTTTTATCCCCCAAGAGAGTTTCCCATGTATATCATGTGTTGTGTGCTTGATCTTTTTTTATCTTCCATGTTTATTATAATGAATGATGTGTATGATTCAAGATTTTATGTTTTGAATGGTTAAGGGTTAAAAGAGTTTGGAATTGGTTTTAATATCTATCATCACTGATACACCCCTCCCTCTTAGCGATTGTACCTCTAAAATACACTTCTTCCAAGGGTAAAATACCTTTTATTTTTTGTTCAATATAATCCATCTCTGTCACACCTACATTGTACAATAAATATACCTCATACATTGTTGGAAATAACACTAATGATAAAGTGTAGTCTTCTATTTGGAGTTGTGAAATAGGTGACTTGGTTATTATAGGTTTGTATATAGGTTATTATGATAACTTTGACTATTTTTGACAATCCTATTTTAAATAAAGGCATTGGTACTCTGTAACTGACAATAAGTTCTTATCGTGTTCTATACCCACCTTAAATCAACATAGTGTGAATAAGGATCCTTGGGTATAATATAGGGTTTTATCTCATTTTTATTTAGGGGAATATTGATAATTTTATTTCCTTCATGTGGATCTAATTAATTTCAAATCATGTAAATGTTCATATAACCATCATAATCCCAGCTCTTCTAAATCAATGCAAGCTAGTGAATTTCATCAATCTTCATATCAATTAATTCAAAACCTCATCATAGGGTTCAGTATATAAATTTAATTTCCACATCTTTGAGACAATCAATAGATTATATCCTACCAAATTATTTGAATCTTATATTTACTTGACTATAATTTAGTGATGATCATCCAATATTCTCATAGGTAGATCACAAAATCATATTATTTATGCTCTCAAATTTGAACACAACATTTGGTATTTCATACCCTACCAAATTAATATTCATATGAGAGACATCATCCCAAGGATTATTAGTTTTCACTTACCAAACCACCTTGTTAGTGTGTTATTGATCACTCTATGCACACTCAAAAAATTTGTCTAGAAGGTTTGTAATATTTTATTATATATCTTCATTTTATAGGGTACTTAAGAGATTGAAAAGATTAGTCAACATAGTGACTGCCCCATCCTATCTCATGATGCATATAATTTTACCATAAATATGTGCACAAATATATATTGAATAACCTTTTGATACACCTTCATGTTAAATTTTATAAAAAACCTAAGTTACTTGGTACATCAAAGCCTCTTATATCATATGATCAATATATTTATCCTAATTAACATTTCTAATTCTTTTTTCCTGTGACATATATAAAGGAGGTATTCCATGCTATAAATGATGTTTTGACATGAATACCTATAAAAAAATATTATTAGGGTGAAAGTTAATCAAATTCACATTTCACATGTGCTTCTCTCTCCTCTTATTTTTTAAAACTGGAGAATCCTCTATGTGGTGTTATTCTATAACTTTGAAATAAACATAATACATTTTCCTTCGAGGATTAGTTGGATAATTGTGTGTGAAGTGGTTATATTCCACACATAGATATCACACAATTTGTTGTGATGAATATAATTCACCCTAGCCTCAAACCTTTTGGTATCCACCTTAGTGGCCTCCTCTATACCCACCTTATCTTCTTTGGGAGATCCACCCTTTTTTCTACTATCCCTCATATCCTCCTTTCCTCAAAGGGTAATCCCACCATCATTATTGTGATCCATCATATCCCCCATACATTATTTAGGGAGAAAATGGAGACCATCTTATTTATTATTTTTATGATGACAAAACATTTCAAGATTATTGGTATTACAAATATAAAGGTGTACATCAAACTTGGTATTGAGGAGATAAAGGAGCCTATGATGTCCAACCTATGATAACCTATAAATTATACTTTGTTTAAGTTGGAATCCATCTAGGAATACTTTAAATCATAGTAGTCATATATATGTAGGTTTGGGATTCATGGATTCATAGAGGGACCCTAGTGCTTTGTGACTATAAATATATTCTTAGTGATATCCTCCTTCAATTCTTGTAATGATAGGTAAATATTGTCATCATGGTTATGCAACTTAAACAAATTACAATATAGAGATTGAGGTTTTTAGATGTATTATTGTAACAAATGACACTTTGTAATTGCAATCCCTAACAAATTATAGAGTTCATAAAATTATGTCTTAACTTTAGGGAATTTGTTTTATGGTTCCCCTAATTTACACTTTCCATGCACCAAATTCCTAAATTTTTCCTGTTACTTTGATATAACTACTCCATATTACACAAGTCAATGCCAAATTTTGTATATGTCTTCACAATTGGCAGTGGGCTACATATATATATATATATATATATATATATATATATATATATATATATGTTCCACATAAAGCACAACTACCCTAACATCTTCCTTATTATAAAATTGTGTATGAATAATGATAAACTTAATTCAAGGTCACATGCATTCTAAAAACCATTCATCATTATATTTATCTTGGAATAAAACCTCTACCCTATTCATTACATTAGAAAATCTATGATCATAATCATACATCGATTCACCTATTTATGATCAAATATATTTCATCTCTTCGATTGTTTTAATTGCATAATTATTTAATTTGAATTCACCTACCAACTCAAATCTCAAATCATCAAAACTAAGTTTAATAACATATATTTTGTAGATTAAATCCATATATCATCTTGTTAAATCTCTTATGAGCTCACACTTATTTGTGTCTTTTGTAGTAACATTTTTGAACTACCACTTCATATTAAAAGTTAGAAAATATTGATCAAGGTCAGTAGACATGTCATAAGGTGTCAATGTGACAATAAATGTTTGACTAAATGACATACTCATAGTAGTAATAATAGAAACAAATGGTGATGGTGGACTCAACTTGGGTAAAGTATTAATATGTGATGAAACCTAAAACACTACCTCAATCAATGTATTCCCATTTAGAGCTTGCTTAGTTTCTAAAATATACTTTCCAAACTTATTTTTAAAATCATGAAACTAGGAGCTTTGTATACTAACTTCTATATTTTTTATTATTTATGATGATAAATTAACCATAGTGGATGTGTACCCTTGAAGTGAACTATCGATGTCTATGAATTCTACTATACTAGAACTTGAACCTACTTTTATCATGCGAATTTACATAACTTATTCCAAATATTGTTCCTTCTCTTCTCTAAAAATTATGCTCCATTCTAGTTATGATATAAAACTAAGTTATAAAAATTCTACTTGTTCCTCTTCTATATTTACACTTTTTTCCATTTCCTCATCATCTCTATTTATCTCTGCATTTTCCCATAGAACTTCTCTTATCTCAGACCCACTCTATTCCTTATCCTCATCTTCTCTAGATTCTCTCCTTCACCTATGAGCTCCCATTCCTTAATTATCTTCTACATTATCTTATCTTCTTATAATTTAAACTATATTAGGATTATTAAGGTTATTCCATATTCTCTATTGTTTCAGGGCTCTCTCTAACCCTAACATTCAATTTTCACTCTACTTCTTTATGTCCTCCATGTTATAGGTATACATTAAAAATTCCCTTTTAATTTCTTCATGATTCACTTCATTATCACACACATTCCCTTAATTTCCAAAGCAACTAATCCATGTTGGTATGGGTAGGCACCATGGCATTTTATACAACCAACATATTAACAAGAGTAGGTAGTCACTATAAAAAAAACTTTCCTCTAATTCCTCTCTCAAACAGGTCATGTGCATCCTTGAATTCAATGTATCCTTGTACAAAAAGTTCAGTGATGTATCTATCAATATTAGTTTTTACCTAGTGATCTATCACATGATTCCAGTTAATGTCTAATTTTTATAGGATTTCTAATTTTTCTTCCATCTAAACTAGAAATTCTATCCTTCTTAGATGAAAATAGTAGTATTCCATTCTTGACAACCATGCAACTAGTAGTCCAAGAAATTTTCACTAATTTCATATATTTATCCATAGATATACTCATAAATAACTTATTATGCAGTGTTTCCTATTATTTTTTATTTTTCCTCTTTGAAATTAAGAATTTTCTCATCAAGTCAACTCTCTAAATCTCTTTGTCTTGATAACCATCACAACATGTTTCAATGTTCCATGCTCACTACACCATTGTTAACAAAGGTTACTAGAGAAACCATAAAAACATGATATTAGGGTATAGTTTTGCGAATAATAATGTAGAAATAGGAAAATAAAACTCACATTAAAACTTTATTTTAATAAAATCACATCATATAATGTAACTAACATGATTCACAAATATATTTAACTTGAACAACAAGGATTTTCATAAGGAATAAATTAAATTGGCATAAAATAAATGACAATCAAGGAACATAAATAAACATAAATAAAAACCCTTTTTGAATCTCTATATTGATCTTTATATTTTGGAACCCTTTTTTGTATAATTGAGTGATATTTATAGATCTTTCTAAAGATTCAATCACTTCACATTCTATCAGTTTACTACAATCCAAAAGAATACTCTTCACAATCCTAACAATTTTAATATATAATGAGAATCACATACAAACAAATAAAATATACCACGTACAAAATGGTGTGAAACACACACATTCCATAGAATTATACACTATGATTTTATAGACCTATTTTAATACTAAAAATAGGGAAAGTGGTTCAAAGAGACATGTGTACCTAAATATGTCTGACCTAAATTATTTAAATGAATGATGATGCTATAAAATTGATTTTGGAATTGTTAAAAATATTTCCTTTGAAGAAGCCTATGTTTTATGGTGAGGGAACTCTAGTAAAACACTGGAAAAGGCAAAAACAATTTTACTAAAGTGAAAATAATGTTGGTTAAGGTTGAATGTGGAAACTTGATATAAATATGGATTTGTGTACCTTTTAGGTTTGAAACATTAAGAAATCATTCATCAATAATATAATTATATAAGTTTTTATTCATCAAACAACATTGATGTGAACAACCATTTGGATCTATTATTATTTGGTGTGATTGTAATTTAGAATAATAAAATGATATTAAATAAAATGTGGAAGGCATATGCTTAAAATTGAGGCTCATGTAGTTTATACATGTTAGTGACTCAACCCAAGTGAGAGAAAATAATTCATCATATCTCCCTAAGATAATCAATTAATACTGTATTTAAATTAACTTTGTTTTGGTACAAATATGTAGCTAAGAGATAATCAAATAATGAGTGGAAAAAATAGGCACTTTACAAGTGTGCAATAGATAGACTCAGTGTGCATTGAATTAACTTAGTTCCTTCATGATAAAAAATGATAAATGGCTTAGGGAACATGTGTATACATATGATCCTTTCAATTCAAAATTTGGACACACTCACACATAGGCTGACCATGGGAAAGAGTGGATTTAAAAATCAAGTCATGGTAAATTAACATATGGTGGTACAATGGGCATACAAGGCACATGAAGAATTTGGTTATATTAATTTAACCAACATTTATAAATGGTTAACATAGAAAAGTACCAGGAAACATAGATCAAATTGAACTAAAGTATGGCTAGATGGATTATAAAAAAAGTAATTGATAGATCTAAATGAGTTTATAATAAAATGTATATGATGTAAGACTATAAAGGGTGAAATGTGAAGGGAAAGTATACCAAAATTATAAAACTATAATAGAATAAATCAAAATTACTAACATGTGAAAAATTAACAATATTTACATGACATTTACTAAAATTATATGTCTTCAAAGAGATGTATCATGTCATGCCTAAACATGGGAATGCACATAAAGATGTGACAGAATAAATGTTACCTAATGAATTATTTAGATATAATGAGGAGGTTATACCTCATAGATCTATATATCCTAAGATACTTGAATTTTTTATATAATTTAGGTTTAAAATACCTCAAACTAAAGAGCAAAGAGTTGATGTAACATAAGAACCACCCAATAAATGACAACATAGTGTTCAACAAGATAGATATTAAATTCCATCACATAGAGATAAATCAGTCAAGTATATTTTGGTAGTGGTGGTAGACACTAGATTTCACATTAGATAAATCATAAGCTTAAGAAGACCAACTCTCCTAAATTAAATAGAAAAAATTTGGTACTAATTATGAAGCATGGTTAACTAACATATGATGATGCTTTAGGCTAAGATATTTCTCTAGTAACAATAAGGCCACACTCATTATGTTTTAGTTGACATATCAATAATCCATCTAGTGGATATGTATGGAAATATGGAGAATTTGGATAGATCCACTATTACCTGGGAGAAGTTTGAGGAGTTATCCTCTCATAAACCTATTTCACTCAAGAGATTAATGAGTTTCATTTAATATGAGACAACAATATGATTCTTAAATAATATGATGCACATTTATTAACTCTTATAAAATATTGCATATATATCAAGGATGAGCCAAGTATTATTGAAATGTATCTTAGTGGTCTCTTACCATACACTGGGAGTCATGTGCAAAAGTTAGAGCCAATTATATTATTTTAGGTCACTAGAAAGGCCCAAACAGTTAAGAAGGAATTTTCTAGAGTAAGACAACATGAGTATTTTAGAGATCATTAAAACACATACAAGAATGACTCTTCACCATATCTTTGTGGTTTTTTATAACACTATTATACTTAGAAATAACACCAACATGGTAGGCATGATATAGCACATAATAATCATTTGTATAGATGTGAGGAATATAGACCCTATAGAGATATCAGTGGTGAACCAAATCATGTTAAGAACATGATAGAAAATATAGACATTATGGAATTGGTGGTATACATTCTAGGGCATGGAAATAATATCATGTATCTTTTACATGATACATTTGTGTTCGATAAAAGATTTCATGATAATGTACACAACATCAACCAATGTATCCACCACTATTTCATGATTGATACATGTATATAGGTGACAATGGTTATAATCATTATATACATATAGTATTATAATGTCCTAAAACTAATCCACTCTACTTAATACTTGAAATATGATTGGTTATGTTTCTATAGTAGTATCTTTAGTGAAACTATTTACTTTATTTTATTCTATAATTTTATATTGATTTGGATTGGAAATTATACATCAAATGGGCAAGGGAAATATAGAGATTGATTTTGGTGCAAGCAATCCATTACCTCTATATAAATGGATTAAAGTTTTAGTTTAGAAAAATTTGTGACCAAATTATATTTATACTACACCACTTTGATATCCTATGATTTAGTGATCAACATGGACTGGATGGAAATTCATACATAAATTATGAATTTATTAAAGATTTATGTGAAGTGCCTTGATGATGATATAAAATGGTAGAGATTCAAGGTATTGGTATGTCCATCTCATTGAATTTCATCTTCAACAAGCAACTCAAGTAATTCTTGAGATATATATTTTAAATGTATATCATCAGTGTTCTAAATATTTGTGATGGATTTTACTTAGATGATTTCCCTATCCTAAAAGAGTTTAATATTTTTTTATAGAAGACCTTCTGATATTTTCTCCTAAGAGGGAGATTTATTTTTCCATCGATCTAGTACTTTTTACATTTCTAAATTATAAGGATCCATATAGGATAATTACACTAGTGGTATGTAAGCTACAAATATGGTTGCAAGATCTGATTCATAAAAGATATGTTAGAACCATTGTGTCCCACTAGGTAAAGAATAATATTTTTAAATAATTAATATGGCTCATTGAGATTTTTCATTGAGGATTATCAACTAAATAAGGAAACAATAAATAATTTATAATGATAGATTACTTATTTTATTAGATGAATGGAGTTCGATTCTTCTCAAAAATATACTTGAAATCAGGGTATTACTAATTTATAATAAAGAAACGTGACATATTGAAGATAGCTTTTGATACTAATGTGGTCATTATGAATTTGTAGTCGTACCATTTAGACTTAAAAATTAATCTATTATGTTAACAAGTCTCATAAATAATGTGTTTCAACCGTATTTGTATTATCTTGTGATTTTATTCTTAGATGGAAATTTGATAAATTCATGGATTGAGGAGGAACATGAAGATAACACAAGGAAATTTTTGTAGTGCTTGATAGGAAATCAATTTTATGGAATGTTATCTAGGCACCCATTGTATTGAAGAGAATTGAATTTGGATATGTCATTTTTAGACATGGTATATTATTAGATATGGATAAAATTGGTGCCATTATAGAGAGAAATAAATAATGTGTCTAAGGTTTGCATTTTCATAGGTTTATCTAGGTATTATTAAATATTCATAGAGATTTTATCTTGAATTGAAACCCCAATAACTTACCTACAAAGAAAAGGAAAAAAAATGTTTGGATTGAGTAGTGTGAATCAAAATTTAAAAATATCAAATAAATATTGACAAAAACACATATATTAGGTGTATGAAACATGGACAATGATTTTTTTAGTATGTATTGATGCATCCCTTGAATGAATTGGTGGAGTCTTGATGCAAGAAGGGATAGTTATTGCTTATGAGTTTTAAACAATAAAATAAATGACCTTAAGTATAAAAATCATGAATTAAAGTTGGTTAAAATAGTGTTTGTGCTAAAAATGTATACACATTAATTGATTGATCACTAATTTGAGATTTAAATTGATCACTTGAGATTAGCATATTTATTCTCACAACCTAATTCAAATGCTAGATATAGGTATTAGATGGAGTTTTTATCTGAGTATGATTATGATATCACCTACATCAAAGGAAAATAGAAAAAGTGACATATTCACTTAGTATGAGGCCAAGCTTGTGTTCTATACCAGTTTATGAAAAATCATGTTTAAAGCCAAATTTTAAAGTTTCAAAGGTAAGAAACATGGTATGTCAAGGTAGTAGCACATTATAAATTTTATTTAACATTTAGATATGTCAATAATGAACTACAATTATCTTACATTAATTTTACATCTTTAATTAGTTCTCACTCACTATTCCCACACACCTACATATTAGTCTTAAACTCAATCCATTCTAAGTTGTTATCAATCACCTACATGAACACTTTATTCTATGATAAGTTAGAGGGTAAGTTCAATGAATTGATGGCCCATTTCATGGAAATTTTCATGAGAATATAAGAAATGTTTATGTGTTATGTTAATGTAGGCTTGGTACTTACCAATCTTGAAAAACATATGAATTTATAAAAGCATTATTATAAAAACCAAAAACATTATACCATTTCTCATGTCATCTCTAATTTCTCTCTAGTTTTATCATACACAACATAGAATAGGTTTGCCTTGTGACCTTATATTTCAAATAAGATAAAAATGACCATTGTGCACCACACTTACTTTATTTCTCATCAATAAATAGACAATGGTGCAATAAATGATAGGCTAGTAAACTAAATTACTTCAATTTAGAACATAAATTACTAGTTATTTTAGATATTTATTATCTTTTTAGTTTAAAAAATTATATTTTTATTTGTGAAACTCATTCAAGTGTAAGACATTACCCTACTAACCCTTACAACCCTCCTAACTCTCTAACTATCATAACCCTCCTAGTTATCCTGGTACTTCTAACCCTCTTACGTCTCCTAAAAATATACAAGACCCCCTAGGTTGATAGGAGGATTTGATCATGCATAAAGTCAAAAATAAAATATGAATTAAAGATATAATTAAGATAATGAGGGACCCCCATTAAACCAACACCCATTGTACTTCATTTTTAAATAGCTTAGAGGCATTAGTAGGACAAGTTGACTCGATAACAAGTTAAAATGGGAGATGGAAATTTATAGAGATAGATGTAGGGCTTACTATGTTGACAAAATTGGTAGTGTGTGATATTAAGGATACAAAATCACAAAAGACAAAATTTGTGCATTATTCATTGATCCATCAACCAATACACTTCCTCCATTAATATGAAAATGGATCCCAATCCATCAGTGCCAAAAGAATTTAATAAAGGACATTTTTTTGGGATTGATGGTGGATTGTATTTGATTATGCACATTGTAAGAACCATGAGGTTATTTTTCATTTTTTGAGGAAAATATATTTTGAGTTTATCCTCATTAAAATTGTCAATTATTTTGACTACTCAGAGTTTCAAGGTTGAGGAAAAGGCTTTCCATAGAAGAGAGCAAGGGCATGTTGTGCACCTTATCAACCTTTAAGATTCCTTATCTAAAATTCATGTCATCATGAGATAATCCCCTATATAGTGAAGGAGGTTGTATAGATTGACACTTTGAATGTGTTTAATGAACTTATTGACACCCTTGTTTGACTTTCTACCATTGATGTTATCACTATTGATGCTTGACCACACCATTGTAGATGTTATGTAACTATATTCACCACATCATAAAATGAGGATGGTGGTGCTTCTGAGGGGTAAGATGCTATGATTATTATAGATGAACTTTTGGCACATACATTTAGTGTGGGGAAATTTAATTCACCTGTGCACGCATATTATATATTTGACATGTTAAATTTCAAATATATTTTTATTTAAAATGTAATAATTAATTTACATATAAAAAACAAAAATATAATTGTAATTTTTTATGTTACAAGAGGAGACGGTCTTATCATTTTCATAGGCAGATTTTGGGCCATCTTCTAATGTGTATGCTGATGTCACTCAACTAGCCTAGACATATACAGAGGTAATTATTCATTAATATTATAGTTCATTTACATGTATATTTATTTATACATATATTATAAAAAAATGATCATATTTTTTTTGTTCAGTTGATGACTATAGTGGAGACTCCTCCATCAATATGGGCAAGAATAATCTTAGGCATTACTGCTATGATTTCATCTACTCATCAAATCAATAAGGTATGTTAACTTGTAATTTTGAATTGTAAATATATATTTGTTTTAATAATGTTAATCTATACTTGTGTTATAATCAAGGTGAATGTATTATATATGTAGGATTATCTGATGACATTTGATAATCCCATGAAGATGATTATCGGGGTAACATCTTGTGTTGTTTCTCCCTTTCACACTCATTTGCATGAGGCTCATCTTCCTATTGAACATATTGAGAGTTAGAATATAATCAAGTGTGACCTTATATAATATTGTGGTAAGTGCATGTTTAAATAGTTTTTATATCATTTTAAAATTAATTTCTAACCTTGGTTTCATGTCTACTATGTAAATTTTATAAAAACATTTGTATATGAAAAAGTTTAGCTATAATAAATACATGAATGTAAATAGACTCACAATAGAATATTAGAGGAATCTAGGGAATTTTAGGGATCTCCATCTATGAGCAAGCATTTGAGGGAGAGCATTATTAGAGAATTTTAAAGAGAGGAAAGATTTTTGATGAGTGTGATGTGTCTTACATGATGTACTTTGTCATATGATTCTATGGAAACGTACATTTTTTTGGCATTGTATGTCTATCTAGGATTGATTTGACATTATATTATGTTCACATTTGTATGACTTTATGGCTTGTGTATTTGTGTCTCTGTGTGTTCATATTTTATAGAAATCATCATTCTACATATAATTTTTCAATATTTACTTATTCTATAATTTGAATAAATCATTGTCATAAAAAAACAACTCAACTAAATCTAATGTGTTAAAATTAATGGTATGGTTTTTGAAACATTCTTGGATCTCACTTATTTTGAACTCACTACTATATCAGTAACTTGACTATGGCTTTTTCCATTATTGTTCTAGTTCCTATTTAAGTGTGTTAAATTGAGTTATTTTTATAGAATATTGTGGATTTTGTATGGTTATTAAATATACCAAATACACCATCCTTACATTCACAATGGATATTATCATCTTTATTTACTAGTTTAAGTTAAATAAGTGTGTTTTTTATCATCTTCTTTTTCTCCACTTTGGAATATTAAGTTAAGAATAAACTTAGTTGTCCACATCCAAAATATTGATACGTAAATAGAGGCCTTCACTTGTTGCATGAGATCATTTCCTTTAAAATGTATTACTTTGAATATTGTTTGCGTCTTCATTTATATTTGAATATTCACTCCTTTTTTGAGTGGACATTTTTTTTTGTTTAATGTGTATTTTATTCTCAATAGAGGTTAGTTCTAGTCTTTTGCTTCAAAATCATGCACATAGTTGTTATGTTCTTGATGTGTTAAAAAAAATATTAAAATGTTTCTTGTCAGATTAATTTAATTTATTATGTTAATAAGGATTCCTATATCTTCTTATTGAATGGAGATATCCTCTATTTTTCTTAATCAATAAGTAAACCATATAATCTCATTAGATTAATAATAGTATATATTCTTAAACTATTAGATTAAATTATAGGATTGAGATTTCAAATTTGATCTCCATTTACTTGTTATAGGGTAGTTTTTCTTCTTGTTTGGAGAAGGTAATTGAAAAATATTAATATATTAAGCACACGTTAGAGTTTGGAGTGATATTTTTTTCAAGTTTGATATAATGCTCAGTTAGATTTAATTAATTTATGAAAAACTATATAAAAAATAAAAGCTAAATACTAAGAAAATAATATTTATCAATGGTTTCTTAATTTTTATATTTAAAATATTTAAGATAATAAATATTTTTAACTAACCACTTTATAAATAGATTGACGATGGATATTTCCATTATTTCCATAGTTCTCATTTAAGTATTTTAAAGTGAGAGAGTTTTGCATATTTTTCTAGATTTTATGTGGTTAGTAAATTCACCAAAGACACCATCCTTCCATGCATGAAAGATCTTTGTAGACTTTGTTTGTTACCACCTGCTTTGTGCATTTTTCATACCATGAAAATTATCACATTATTCAAGCATCAATGGTGGACATGAAGATCTAGTGAATTTTTCCTTAGATTGAATATCATTGTCTATTATGGCTTGGGAACAATATTATTATTTATATGTTACCGCCTTCATTTTATTTTTCATTCATATGTTTATTCTTGCTACCATAATACCATTTTTTTCCTATTTCCACCTGACATTAGAGAATTTGGGTCTAATGCTTGGGTATACATCCTCAAGGATAAATTAAATACCATGAAAAAACATATTAATCATTTAATTTGTGTTGTTTACCTAGAAGGTGTCATTTTTCTAATAAAGAAGAAGATGCAAATCTTCCTCCACCACCACCTAGCACTGACTCCTTATCTACTTCCGAAATGGTTCCAAAACCTTAGATATGACGCTAGGTCTTCTTCAAGTGATTTGAAAGATAATATTTGGACACCCATTTCACTAAACAACATTAATAACTAATGACTAACATGATCATTTGTGGTTGATTTGAATGATATTATGAAGTAACATGATAAATGACTTTCCTTAAAGAATCACATTTAAAGATTTAAAACATTGCTTATCTATATGAATAAATATCAAGGAATTTTCATTCATCCATTAAGCCATTGATTCAAATATGTATTGATATTAAAATAAAATATTTTTCCATGACCATGAAATCTGAAGACACCTAGAAGTTATTTTTTATAGTTGTTCAAGAATGTGAAAACACTGATAACAAATATTGTCAAAGTTGAAGGAAAAGTCAAATATCTCTACCTTTAGATATTCATGGTTGGAAATGGAAGCTACAACATGTCATGGGTGGATAATGATGTATATGATCAATTTAGTTTCCTCTGATCATGCTCCATTATGTGATGAAGTACCCATTTTGGCCTCAATAGCATGCTTCCCAATATGAGAAAATAGTTATTTTTTAGCTTAACTCTAGACACACATAAAATTAAAATAGTAAGAAAATTGAATGAATTAAAATAATCCTCACATTAATCTATAATATCTATAATTTCACCCCAAATCATGGTAATAAATTTAATATATGAATATGTGGAAGATAGTAGATTAATTAGTAATGAAATGTAAATTGTATGGAGTCAAGATAAAAGTTCTTCTCCTCCAACTTACATTTCCACTTATAGGACATCCCCTTGAAAATTAATCACTTAAAACACATATAATTAGTTAAATATCATTTTTTACCATGAGCATGATCTCTAAATCCACTTGGATGCAATTTTTTTATAGATACTAAAAAATGCTTAAACACTAACAATAAATGTTGTCAAAGCTGAAGTCGTAGTTGGAGATCTCCATATTCAAATATTTATGGATTAAAAATGAAAAAAAAATAATTGAAAAGTGGTGAATAATGTCTAGGACCAAGTTCATTACCTTTTTTCATTCCCCTTAGGAGATAAAGTACTTATTCTAGCCTCAAGGATGTGCTTCCTAATACGATAAAATGGTCATTTTTATGCCAAATTTAGACATGCATAAAATTAGAATAATAATTATTTTTAATGAAATAAAATAACCATAACATGGATATATAATCCATATAATTTCACCCATAGAAATTAAATAAAATCTAAGAGAAAAATCTATGGAAGATGGTATACTAATCAGTGCTAAAATACAACTTTTATGGAATCAAGAGATAAGTTCTTGTCCTCCAACTGACATTTCCATTTATGGGACCTAACCTTGAAAATAAATAATTTAAAATAAATATTTATAGTAAAATAATGAGTTTTATCATGACCATGAGGTCCTAAGGAACCTGGATGTGATTTTTTACAGCTGCTCAGGAATATAGAAACACTGACAAAATAATGTCAAAGTTAAATCCATAGTTGGAGATCTCCACCTTTGGAGGTTCATGGATAAAAAAATGTAGAAAAAAACCATCGGGGGTGGAGAATAATGTCAATTAAAATTTTTTAGGACTTTGATCACTCCCCACTAGGAGTCAATGTATCCATGCAAGCCTCAAGAATGTGCTTCCTAATATGAGAAAATAATTTTTTTATGCCAACTTCATATGCACATAAGATGAAAATCGTAAGTCTCTCAGACTAACCATGATAAACCTAAATTATATATAATACATATAATTTAACCCCATATCATGGTGATTGAACATAAAATATGAATATATGGTATATGATATACTAATCAATGTTAACATACAACTTTTATGCAATCAAAAGACAAGTTGTCATCCAAATAAAGGTTCCACTTATGGAACCTCCAACTGAAAATATATCACTTAAAACATATATACATAGGAAAATAACATGTGTTACATCAACCTTGAGGTTTGAATCCACCTAGAGACAAATTTTACTAATGCTAAGGAACATGTAAATAATGATAACAAATATTGTCAAAGTTGAAGCCGCAATTAGATATCTCCACCTTTGGTGATTAATTGTTGAAAAATATAACTTCCAAAACATAGTGGGTGATGAATGAAAGATAGGATCAAATGATTTTCGCCTGAACACACCCCATTAGGAGACAATGTACTCGTTTTGACATCGAGAACTTGTTTCACAATATGTGAAAATAGTTATTTTTTGGGCTAACTTTAGATGTGCATAAAAAAATCATAAGTATATTATATGACCCAAAATAACCATCATGTGCATATATAGTACCTATAATTTAAAACTATATCATTAAGCTCAAACACAAGAGACAAATTTATGGCAGATGGTATGCTAACCAATGTTAAAATGTAGCTTTTATGTAGTCAAGAGATAAATTCTTGTCCTATAACTAATTTTTCCTCTTTTAGGACCTTCACTTGAAAATATATCATATAAAACACTTATAAATATGAATATAACATGTTTTATCTTAACCAAAATATTATAAACCCCTTAGAGATGGGTTCTTACAACTTCTTAAAAATTTGGAAACACTAAGAACAAATGTTATCAAAGTTGAAGTCATTGTTAGAGATCTCCACCTTCAGTGCTTCATGGATAAAAAATATCACTTACACCACATTTGGGGTGGATAATAACAATCAATACCAAGTTATTGGCCTCCAACCATGCCTTTTATAGAGATGGATTATTTGTTCTTGCCTCAAGAATGTGTTTCCCAATATGAAAAAATAATTATTTTTGGGCCAACTTTAGACACACATAAAATTAAAATCTATGTTTATTATAAGAAAAAAAAAAACCCTAAAATGTGCATATAATACATATACTTTCACTACATATCATCATTATTAAATGTAAGATACAAATATGTGTTAGGGTATAGTAATTAGTGTTGAAATATGACTTTTATGCAATCAAGAGATAAGTTATTATATTATAACTAACATTTCCTCTTTTGGTACCTCACATTGTAAATATATCACTTAAAACACATATAAATATGCAAATACCATAGTTTCCTAGGACCATGACCTTAAAATCTACCTAGAGATGGTTTTTACAACTACTTAGGAAAACAGAAACACTAACAACAAATGTTATCAAAGTTAAATCCATAGTTGGATATATACACATTTGGTTATTCATGGATGTAAATTGGGATTATCACCATCTATAGGGTGAATATTAAAATATAGGATCAAGTTATTGGCATCAAAACATTCCCCATATAGAAAAGGAGTGCCCATTCTAGCCTAAAGAATGTGCTTCCTAATATGAGAAAATAACTATTTTTTGAATAACTTCAGACATACATAAAATGAAAAATGTAAGTTTATTGGAAAATACAAGATAACCCCCAAATGAATATATAATAAATATAATTTAAACTTTAAATAATATGATCAAATGTAAGAGACAAATCTATGGTATATGGTATACTAATCAGTGATGAAATGGAACATTTATGTAATCAAAAGATAAGTTCTTATCCTTCAATTGACATTCCTACTTATGGGATATATCCTTAAAAATATATCACTTAAAAAATGTATAAATAGGAAAATCACACATGTTACCATGACTAGTAGCTATGAATCCACCTAGAGATAGGTTTTTATAGTTGCTCAGTAATACAAAAACACTGATAACAAATGTTGTCAAAATTGAATATGTAGTTGGATATCTCTACCTTTGGAGATTCATGGTTGAAAAATGGCACTAAAACCATATCAAAGGTGGTTTTAAACATATATTACCATGTTATTGGACTCATAACATGCCCATATGGATATGAAGTATATGTTTTAGCCTAAAGAACATGCTTTTAGATATGAGAAAATAATTGTTTTTAAAAACAACTTCAAACACACATAAAGTGAAAATCATAAGTCACTTGGATGAATAAAAAGAAAAATTACATGCATTTATAATACATATAATTTTAGGTTTGACATAAGAGACAAATATGAGTTAGACGTTATTTTAATTAGTGCTTAAATGCAACTTTTATGTAGTAAAGAGACAATTCTTATCCTCCAATTAATGTCTCTGCTTTCAGGTCCTCCCCTTAAAAATACACCAATTCCAACACATTTGGAAAAGAAATAACATGTTTTCCCATGACCATAAGTTGTGAATCCACTTGGATGAAGGTTTTTACATCTTCCTAAGAATGCATAAACATCGACAACAAATGTTTTTAAAGTTGATTCCACAGTTAGAAGTCTCCACCTTCACTTTTGCATGTCTAAAAAATAACACTACTACCACATTGGGGGTGGCATATAATGTTCAATACCAAGTAATTAGCCTATGATCAATCCCCATATGTAAATAAAGTACTTTTTATGACTTGAAGATTGTGATTCTCTTAGCTTCAATAATGTGAAAATCTTTACTAAAGGTGCCACGTGAAGGTGGAAGATTTTTTGGCATCACTAACCTAAAAAATATATGTTAGTAAGAAATTAAATTTTAATTTATATGTACGATCTAAAATATATATTAAATTTTATAAACATTAATATATTTACATTTAAGAACTCAACATACATTCGAATTTCAATCCAATGAGCCAATATGAATTCCTATGTACTCTTAATCATAGTAAAAATTTATTCATTGTTAGAATCATGAACATTACATAGATTTTTGTTTAATGGAATTCATTTATGTTTGTGTAATTTAATATTTTTTGTGAAAACCAAATTTTAATAGTGTAATATTTTCCTATGTATTTCATAGTCTTAAAAAACCATGCATTTAAATCATCAAAGACAAGTTTCAATACATATAATGAAAACCCTCATATAGATGTCCAAACTCTCCTAACAATATAATCAATGACATACCAAATTTATGACATAGATAAAGGAAATTTATATAGTAAAATATATTATACTATATTAAACAACTTAGAAATGTGCATGCTGATGTTATAGTGCAAGATCTAGGTATTTCTTATATATAGATGTTAAAGGTGTATTAATGTAATGGGTTACACTCTTTAAATTTTATATAAAATAATTTATTATATAAAAATAAGTTCATTACAAGTCACCTCCGTTAGAGATGATTTGTCATAAAAGCATGAAGAGATATGGCATAGAGTCCATGAAATACTTATTTTCCCAAGATGCCATAACCACTTATGGTCATCCAAACCACTAATGGTAATTATGGTATAAAATAACAAGTTATTTTCACCCTCTTACCCTCAACCAAACCCAAATTTTTGTGTCTTTTCCTCTTCACAGGCCCCTATCCTATTTTCTAAAGCACAATTGACTAGTTTTACACTAGTATTAATTTTTTTATTTCTATATTAGTCATTTTAGTATATTTATTTATCAAGCATATCTTGTATTCAGTTTTAATACTTTTTTTAATTATTGATGCAAGTAATTTATCATTTTATTTATAAACTTAATTATTTAAAATGTGGATTGACATCCTTCAAAGATGTTCCTACTTTCGAAATCTAGCTAAAGATAGGCAATCAACCCAGCTATATATCTAACCAACCATTTGCTTTAATGTTATCTTATTTTTAGGTCATCCTCCTAAGACAAAAAGGATTTATTCACAATCATCTAATTCAACACATGCAAAATCAAACTAGTGTTTCAACCATACCCATATTTAGTTTCTTTTTCTTCCTTTCTCAAAATATAAGCTGAAATTCTCTAAAACATTCTGGCATGCTTGGTGGGACACTTGAGTCTCTACTCAGGTTTCTTTTCCTAATTTTTTGCATTTATATGTCCTTCTCCCTATTCTATTCTCATAAATGAAACTTAAATTTCTTTTGGGCTTAAAATCAACTGCATACATTAATTATTTTCAAGTTTAGCTCACATAGTCTAAATTAAGGAAAAGTAATTTGATCATAGCATCACTTTTGTTGCACACACTAAACCAAACCACCTTCATCAATTCAACATCAAACAAAATTGAGACAAGGCCTGACTAGGATTTCATCATCTAGATCTCACCTTACCCTTTCCTGGTGATCCTACACAGAGGTCATTACCAAGGAGAGAACCAACTTAGTTGTTTGGTTGAGTATAAACTCTAGAAACCAATATATATATATTGGCTAAACACCGAAAAACCTTATTATTGTGGTGTGTGAAGTGAGGGGGTAGGCATCAATACCAAACCACACATTGATTTACAATAGATATCCTTTTGAAGATTTTGAACAACATGAAACCAACCATAGACTTCTTTTCTAGTACCCACTCTACAAGCTAATTATAGTCACACAGTTTATTTAAATCTTAAAAGAGAGACTAAAAAGAACCTTTATGACTTAATGTACTTTTTAGAGTGTGATTTATTTTCTTGATCATTTCTTTTCTTTTCTCTATTTGAATGGTGATATTGTTTTTAATTTATCTATCTCTTACCTTGGATGGTTCTAACTCACCATTAGTGAAAAAATCTAGTGGAACAAAACCCATCACCGAACCAATAAACCCATTCTACCTCCCTACACATGGAGCACATTTCTAAACTAGAAAAATCTCCTCATCCTTTAGGAAGTCCTCCTTTCCCTAGGTAAATTCCCAAAGGAGATATGGACTTTGCCACCTTCGTAGATAATAATAATGTGGCCATTCAACATTATCTTAACACTATGCCCCATTGTACCCTTACTTTGGTTCATAACATGGAACCACCTTATGGCATGCCTTCCCACATTATGGGAAACACTTCTATTTCCATAGCCACCACCCAACCATTGACTACCCAAGATTCCTTATCCAACAACAATTCCTTTGATACTACTATGGAAAACCAACCTACCCAACCTACAAACACCCTTATACTTTCCACCCCCACCAATAACTCTTCTACCTTAGGAGAAACCCAAACAATAGTCACCTATACTCCCCTCACCATAGGAATACTTACCAGTAGAATTACCAACCTTCCATCGGCTACCCCAAATCTTCTAACTACTATCCCACTTCAAAATCATATGGTGTTTATACCCTCTACCTTACTTCCCATCATTATAAAGGTAACTACCCTTCCTTTGATCACCAATCTAACCATCGAAACCACCTAACAGGTGCCCATTACACCAAACCCAAGTTGCATCCCTAACCCATAAGGGCATGTACCTCTACCTATTACACAACCACCTACATCCGCATATCCTTACATATCATCCACCCAATCACCGATCTCCATGTGGTAGCCTCTCATCCTCCTATGAGTTATCAGTATGTCACCCAACCACCACAATAATATGCACCTTACAACCCTTCAGGTTCATATCCCCAAGTATATCTAATAAAAATGCTAATGGATAAAATGATTACCATAGATTCTTCCATTTATAGATCTCACAACATCTTATCATGTGATCATATTCATAACAAATCCATCCACCCATCCATCCCTATCAGACCTTATCTTCCTTAGTGGGAGCTCCCCAAGTTCTCTAAGTTTTAGAGTAAGGAGGATCCCTAACAACACCTCAGGAAATTTATCCAAGCATGTCAGTTGATTTCCTAGGATGTTGCCCTCTGTTGTACCTTCTCCATGTCCCTATCTAGTCCAACATTGGATTGATATAGTGCCATAACCAAACATTCCCTCTTCTGTTACACCCAATTAGCTCAAAATTTTTGGGATCACTTTTCAATAAATATCTTCAAGAAGGTCTCCATCACTGACCTTTAATCTATTCAAAAATTTGATGATGAATCTATTGCTAAATTTTTAGCTTATCGGAGGAGCCTAATCAATCAATTTTCCTTCTCTTTACTACAACCTGAACTAATAAAACTTTTTGCTTGAGCATTTTCTAAGCACATCTCTTCTACACTACATGTTTAGAGTTTTAGAACCTTTGACAAAGATTTTACCATGGCACACAAGATATAAAATAGAGCCATCGATGAGGGAAAGCTAAAATTAAAAAACAGAAACTCTACCTTTAAAACCAATTAGGCTTCTTCCTCCAAACCAAGCAACCAAACCAATACCAATGCCAAAATTAAGGTAACTATGAATGTAGTTTTCCTTAAAACTACTCCTTTGTTTGGTAATGAACCAAAATCCTCTAACTCATCAAAAAAAAACATGAGGATAAAAAACTAGGACAAATAAAAGTAATTTACTTCACTTGGAGAACCTTATGCTTCAATCTAGAGAAGTTACGAAAGGATAATATCACACAACTTCCTCCTATCAAGCCTCCTCAATAATTTCATTCTTCTCATCTTATACCTAGTTGGTACAATGAGAAATATCTATGTGCTTTCCATTGAGTAGTAGGGCATGACGTTAGTAGGTGTAATACCTTCAAAATCATTATCCAATCCCTCATTAACAAGGGGGAGCTTGTGTTGGAAAAACCTAACGCACCTCAAAACCAAGTCCTTGACATTTTTAGACAACCTTTCCCTAATCATGCACCTACCAAAAATGAGAGAAACAAGATTGAGTGTTCTCATGATGCCCATATTATTAACAAGGTTCTTGACTTTCTCATTACTAAATAACCTACCTCCCAATCCACCTATTCTTCTCCCTCTCCACTTATTTAAGTAGTGGAGTTACCTTATATATTTTGTATACTCAAACTGAAAAAACACCACTTTCTGCTCTACCACTTATTGATGTAGTGGATCCATCAACCCCTTCATCCACTAACACACTCGAACAAGCACCCAATTTACCTTCTCCTTCAGCTACCAAGTAATTTACTACCCCTTTGGAAATCAATCTTGAAGAAGAAGCCCCCATGTCTATACCTCCCATAGAGTAGTCACCCATTCAAAGCTTACATCCTTTGACTAAGGAAAAGGATGAGGTTACCACCACTCTGTCTCGACCTATGGGCTTATCTTTCAAGCCCACTATCTACAAAACAAAACTAATATATAAACCATTTTCTAGGTTAGTACAAAATTGAATTTTTTTTCTAACCCTAACATAGATGAAGCCAACTTTTGGTAGAAATTAGGGCTCCCTTATATCACCAAATATGAACCTATAACCACACCTTTGGTAGACCAACTGACCACTCCTATTATCCAAACCCCTATCTTACCAACCAAACTGATAAAAACCTTTACTAGCCCAACAATTCCTCAACCATCCAATACACCAAAACCCCAAACAAAAAAATCACCTTCTGCAACCAAACCAACCAACCCAACCAAGAACCTTGGCACCTTCCCTACACAAATCCTTAATTACACATCTATGAAAGTGGATCTTACCTCAACAAACCCAATAACCAACCAAAAAACTAAATTAAGTAACTAAGTAAAGCCACCAAAAGACTAAAGGGCCAAAGTTTTACCTCCTTCAACCTTGCCCTCTATCTTGAGGCCTTATCCCTCTGCTTTGATTAGGAAATTGATTGTCTCAACTAAAAATCAAGCACTACTATTGGTTACACCATCACACTTGATTTCAAACACACCTATCTTCACTGAACCATTAATAACCAAAATACGTACCCTAAAAACTCTTACCTCCAAATTATCAACCTCCACATTACCAAAATCAAAACCATCAAATAAGAACACTACCTTATCAAAACCTCTTACCACCATTCCCATTACCAAAGAGACTCGCATATCACCAACCAAGACCAAATTATCTAAAACCTCTCCACCTTTAGCTGAGCCTTACTCAATCATCTTCTAAAGGTTATTATAATATTCTTGTTTGACCTTACCTCCTATCAGGTTATTTGACCCTCTTGGTCCAAAATGAGTCTGGTATAATAACCACCAAGTGTCTTCCTATTATAAGACATGAGGCCATGACATAGAGAAGTGTAAAGCTCTCTAAACCATTATCTATCAGCTCTATGATGAGGATGATCTATTAATAGAGGAACCTCCCATGAGGCCATCACCAATTCAACAACCAAAAACCACTACCCAATGCCTACCTACTCCCCCACTCTCACCTCGAAGTGAGAAGGAACCAAACTGATCTCCTACCATAATTCCTCCTATAAATACTATCCATGTGGTCATACAATCACATGCTCAAAAAATTTATAAAGGGAAGGCCAAAGTTTCCATCCCATAGACATCCCCATATTCCACCTCCCAACCAAATAAAAATCAAGTGCCTTCACCTTTAGCTAAACCCAAGGTTTCTATCTTGGGTACCTCCCAATCCAAT